>VZSR01001299.1:3200261-3244593 GCA_013398615.1 Brachypodius melanocephalos | reverse complement strand
GCCCCTCTCCAGCCTCGTTGCCTCCTCTGGATGCGCTCGAGCGTCTCAATGTCCTAAACTGAGGGTCCCAGAGCTGGACACAGCACTCAAGGTGTGGCCTCAGCAGTGCCGAGTACAGGGGAATAATGACCTCCCTGCTCCTGCTGGCCACACCATTCCTGATACAGGCCAGGATGCTGTTGGCTGCCTTAGTCACCAGGACACACTATTTATAATAGAAGTCCTTAAAGCATTCTGAATGCTGTAGGTATCTCTGGGATTCCTATCACCTCAGCAGCTTGCACAAATATTCTGGTGAGATGACTAAGTGTCTTTCAGTAAGAATATGCTGTCACTTGCAAATAAGGACCTCACTCACCTTTTCTAACTGATATCACCCTAATGAATGCAAATAGGGTATCTGGAAGCATGTGATGGAAAGTAAATATACTTAAGAAGCATTGGATACATCTGAGTTTCCCTCAAAAATACTATGTGAAACACTCCAAAGCTGCCTTGTGGCACTACCACAGATAGAATTGTGGATAACAGTCATCCTAGACTGTCCTGTATTGTCTATGTATTGTTTCCTGTGGGGAAAACTTGAATTTTCTGAGAAATGTGTGGTTTCTAATTCAGAATATTGGAATAACTAACCATTTTGTAAAAGCAAATCTCTGTACTGCAGAGTTGGAAACAGCAAACTTTTGTTGCACTCGCAATGGTTTTCAAAATTAATCCATCTTTTCTGATAAGCCAGTAGCATACCCAATAGCTGTTTGATAGCTGTCTGCCGGTGATAACAGCTGACCTGCTGTATTGTGGTGCTAACTATAGAAACCCAATTTTGATTGAGTAGTGAGGCTCCTGAAGCATGTGAAGATGACAGAAATTCTCCCAGTATAATTAACAGATAAGACCTGCACAATGCATCCTAGAGGCTGAATGCTAACAATCCCACTTAGGATACATAATAGCCCTTTATGAGTGAGAGAAAGATGCAGTAAACTTTTCTTTCTCCGTCTTTCTGCAGAGATGCTCAAATAAACATCTCTGAGGATAAAGTTTAATCATTTTTCACCCAGACACGGGTTACTGACTCTCTCTGTAATCTGTTCCAGTGCTTGACTACTGTCATTGTACAGAGTGTTCCTGGTATCTGTTTGGAATTTCCCTTGGTGCAATTTGTGTCTACTGGTTTCTGTTGCACCTCCAAGAAGAGTTTGACTTGCTCTTCCTGTCCTTACAAAAGGTAGCTGTAGGTAGCAATAACATCTCCATAACATGTTCTTAAGACTGAACAAATTCAGTTCACACAGAGCTTGTACATTGGTCTCATCCTCTTAACCTTCTTGATTGCTGTCCGTGGACCTCAAACCTGTATGTCAAAATTTCTTGTACTGAGGAGCCAACCTAGATACAGTACCATTGATGTGACCAGTAGTGTTCAATAGAGGGAAATAATCACATCCTTCAGTTTATTGCTCATATTCATGCTAATATAGTACAGTATGTGGTTGATCACCTTCATTATAATAACATACTGATGACTCACGTTTGAGTTCTTGTCCACCTGGTTCTTTTCTGGAAAGCTCTTCCCTAACCAGTATATATTTTTATTCAAGTTTATTCCATCCCAAGTGCAGGACTTGACACTTGCCTTGTTGATCACAAGGATTTTGATTTTGGCAACTCATTTCTCCACCTGTCATTTTTTTACAATGGGTGGTATACCCTTGACACTGACTCTGACTGTTTCCTTATGGCTTTTAAATGTCCAGGCCTTAATTGTTAGAAACAGAGGTAAAGACCATTTTCTAGGTGTTCTCTCACTAAGCTCAATGCCTCACATTTTCCATAGGTTTCCTTTTGCTTGCAACATACTTTTACAAATCCTTTTTTGGCTTTCCATCTCACTCTAGTTTCAGCTTCATCTAAACTTCATTTTTCTAACTCCTTCCTGGAAAACATAAGCTCTTCCCGAGAAGCACACACTTGCTTCCTCCTTCTGTATATTTCAGGGTTTTGTTGGTGTTTTGTACTTCAGCTCAATTCATCAGTACTGCGGTACTGGTCTTCTATCATGGTTGCCTGACTTTCTGTACATCAAAATGGATGATTCTTATACTTTGAAGAGCTTTTGCTGAATATCAGCCAGATATCCAAGCTTCTTTTTTCTTCAGAGAAGTTTCTAATGTGATGTTTTCAAGCCTATCCCTGAGTAAGCTGAAATATTCTTTCCTAAATTTCATATATGTGATACTCATATTTATCTTGCTCACTTCTCTTAGAAACTTAAACTCTCCTATCTTGGGAGCATTTTTTAGTGCTGTCAAATTTGTTGTTTACCTTACTAACCTTTAAAAGAAAGATTCAGTCCTTCCTTAATCATATATTGAATGTCCAATAGCCTTCCCCATTGTCCTTCTAGTGCATGTCAGGGTGATAAAACTCTCTGTGAGAGCCATGGCCTGTAACACCAAAACTTCTTGTGGCAAAGTGTCACACACTCCATGCTGCTATATCCCCTGATCCTTACCCACAAGCTCTCAGAGACTTGTTAGCCACTCCAAAGAACAGGTCAGTTCACTCAATCTGTTGCTTTTTATAGAGAATGCCTCTTCCCTCTCATCTTCCTGGACAGACTTTCTTAATGAGAAAGTATGACAAAATCATGCATTCCAGCAGATTGACACGTGGATCTAACTACAGAACTCTTAAGGGATGAACAGCTTTCCGTTCGAGTCACATGATCTAAACAAAGTGGATCCTTTATTTTATTTATATACTGGTGAGCATAAGATGAACTTTTTTATATTATGCGACAGTAAACCAGATTATGTACTGTTATTTTTGCTCAGTTTTGTGATATTTGTAAAAGTTTTGACTCTTCAGAACGTAGTTACTTGTTCATGTGTGCAAAAGAGACTGAGAAAATTCACCAGTTCAATTAAACTGCTGTCTTAGTAGACATGTAAGATAATATAATAATATTAATGCCATGATTTAACCCCAGCTGGCAACCAAATACCAGGCAGATGCTCACTCACTTCCCTTTCTCTTCCCTCCTGGGGACTGGGAGAAGAATTGGGAAAAAAAAGAAAATAAAACTCTTGGATTGAGGTAAGAACAATTTAATAATGGGGAAAAAATAGCAGTAAGACTATTAACAACAACAAAAAATCAATAAAGACAACAACAACAACAACAATAATAATAAGACATACTGATAATAGAGTCAGAGTATGATAAAACACAAGGAAAAACAAGGGGAATTATAGAAGAATTGTATAATTTCTCACCATGCACTGACCAATGCCAAGCCTGTCCTCAAGCTGCAATTGGCTCCCCTTCAGGGTAATTTGTCCAGTTTATAAACTGAACATGATGTCCTATGATATGGAATATCCATTTGTGCAGTTCAGATCAGCTATTCTGGCCATGCTCCCTCACTGCAGAACATGGGGCACTGAAAAGGCTTTGAGTTAGAGTCAGCACCACTAAACAGTAACCAAAAGACCAATGTTATCAACATTAATCTCATATTGAATCCAAAACATAGCACTGTACTAGCGTTTAAAAATTAACTCTATCCCAGCTGAAACCAGAGCAATTGGGTAGTCATGTTAAAAAAGAATACAACTGTCTTTAGAATAAATATCAAATGTATTTTTTTCTCTGCATTTGATTCCATACATAACACTCATTTTTTTTTGTCAAAATCATGGCTAATGCTTGTTTTCTGCATTAGCAAAGCCAGAATACAGATGGTAAAAAAAATGAAGGAGACCTGGCATCTAAGACCTCACTGTTGATATTTGAAGCCCCGAGGAGACAATATCTCCTGTACACCAGTTTTTTTCCTTGTCAGCTGTGTACTCTGAACTGTCAGTTCGGACTCTGAAAGAGAACTGCAGAATGTTTCTTACTCTAATAGTCCTACTGTTAATTGTTAACTGTAATATTATCTTCTCTTTCTCCAGAAGTAGAGAGGACAACAGTTACTCTTAATACCTATTACAGAACTATAGAAGCACCTACTCCAGAAATTGAGATTTTCTCATTTCTCATTTTTTTTATGAGTATATAAAAGGCATGCTTCCTCTACCACTTCAGAGAGGGTCAGTGTGATATGAATAAGAGCATAGCTACAGCAGTGTTTAGAAATTCTTGCATAAGACAAGTGATTAATACACTCTAGCACAGGGAAAAAAAAGGAATTAAGGTTGTAATAATTTATTGCAGTTCACTTAGAACATTTTTAGTGCCTAAATACATTTCTATTTCAAGATTAATTAAATTATGATTACACTAATCTATTCCATTCAGGCCTTTCCTGTGAGTCCATAGCCATTTAAGGGAAAATTAACATGTTTGTGTAAAACTAACACATTAGGAGTGTAAAAGTTTATATGCAAGTTTTTTCTTTCTCATGCAGCAAAGAATAGATAACTGTTGATAAAATTTTGACAAGAGTTAATGAAATTTTTATGAGTTTCTAATTTGAAGTATATTAATGTGTCACAGTGGAAGTGCTCTTTAAATATTAAAATTCTGAAAATGTATTCAAAAGCGTATGGTACATCTAAAAATAATTTTATCATCCAAAGTTAACGAGGAAGTTGTGTGCTATGGCACTCTAATTGTAATGTGTACTTTGCTTTTCAGCCCTACAAGAGACTTAGGCCCAACCAGCTATCATAGGAGACAACTCCTACTAAAAACCATCTGTAAAACACGGCTTCTGAAGGGAAAGCCATAGGGAACAGCAGTAGGGTGCCTCAGCAGAAGTGTGGTAATACTGAACCACCATTGTGGTGGCTTCCTGAGAGCTTGCAGAACTTGTGTCTCTTCCTTTTTTGATTTTACAAAATCACTTATTCTCCTGCCAACCAAAATAGACCACTGCCAAGTGCATTGAACAGCAGGGGAATGGTCTTTTAATTGATTAGGTGGAAATACTGGATCGCCTGTCAGCAAATACTAAAAGTTACAATTTACACAAAATAAGAAAAAAAATAAAGCTTCAATAAGAATGTATCAGAAGACATATTATTCTTCTCCATCCTCACAAGTTTGGCAGTTCTTATTCACATCTATTTCAAACTGCTTGGTGCTTCTGCATCGTGCTATAAAGAATATGCCTCGCCAGACAGGATTTGCAAATTGAGTGACTTTATATGGGATTAAGACCAGTTTGCACATAGTTCAGTGAGGCAACTGATTTTTACAGAGGCAAACAGAAAAGGACAAGGGTTGAAATTCAATTTGTGAGCTGTAAAGATGTGAACATGTTTAGGAACAATCTATTCTTATGACTTTATTGGGAAAAAAGTGTAGGACTCATATTCTTTCTCACAGTTTAGGGAAGCTTAGTTCTATCTAAGCAGGAAATACATTCTAGGCATACAGCCAAGACAGAGAATGGCAGAAGAGACAACCAAGGGGAAAATGAAGAGAGGCTGTCAGAGTGCAGAGTCCAAGAGAGGGGAATTTAATTAGGTAGCAAGCCATTATGTAAACATTTAGATGGAATTGGTGAATTTTCAGAATTTAGTTTCTCATCAAAAAGTGAATAGGAAGTGACAGTTAGACTGCCAACAGCTGCTGAATGGGCAGCTAGAGATAGGAAAACAGCATCTAGATAAAGAAGATAAGCTTTAAATTAGAAGTTAGAAAACAATAACTGGTATGGGAACTATAATTGGTTTCTTAATATTTTTTTACTTCCTTTTGGCTGGGACCTGTTTCCTTGATGGAAAGAGATAGTGAAATGAGCATTCTCCAAAATGTTCTTTATTAAAGAAAAAATTTACAATATGTGTGGAAGAGTCATTACAAAGCTTGTGATCAGACATGGGAAAGAATAAGTTCATTCCAATTTAGAAACCGCGATAAGAACACAGTTGAAGTAAAGTAGGTTATTAATAGCTTTTGCTAGCAAATGTGAGTACAAATTCAACACTTTTAAAGACATTTGGCTTTTAAGAACTTGGGGTATGGATTCATTGGAGCTTCCTACACTTGCCAACATATAGGGTGTTTTACAATAGCAAACACTTCTAGCAAATGCATCTATGTCAGTGAGAAATTCTCACCTATATTTCTCACCTAAAATCTGCTGTTAAACCTCAAATTTTCTAAAAAATATATTCTATGAATTAAAAATAGTAAAAACACTGATGTGCATCAAAAGTGAATGTGCAGTGTCAGTCATGGAAGAATTATTTGATCTTGTAGCACATTGAATTATTTATGGGGAAGAATGAGAAAAATCTCCTTACCTTATCTCATTTTTTTTTTCTTAGTGATCCCACACATCTCATAATTTCATAGAAAGACAATGCATAATTTCTCTCCCATTTATATTTCTCCTGTCTGAGGAGAAATATAGTTTTTTAAATAGTATGACATAGTATACTTTTTCATAGTTTTTTAAATATACCTTTATTACAGGTATAGTTTTATAGGTATAGTTTTTTAGGTATAGTTTTTTAAATATACCTTATCATGTTATTTACCTTGGTACTCAGATGCAGAATGTCTACCCATTCTGGAATTCTTGCAAATAAATCACTGTTTCAAGAGTGTATGCTGCCAGAGCAGTTTTAACTGAAGCACCTAACACTCATCAGTTATAGAATGTCTCAATAATATTGCTATACAGGACAGAGCTGCATAACTTGATTTCCAGAATTAAAGGAATATATTATTGCTCCTCTACAGATGGCCTTCCATAAATCTTGAGACATAGAAAATCTATTAGAACAATCAAGATTTGAGTGGACAAAAATATCTAAGACCTAAAAATATGGCAATTTTTATATGACTAATGTTGCTTCAGTTTGCTAGTCATCCTCACAAACTATGAAGAAACTTAACAATATTAAAAAGTCCTCACAGTAAATGTCCCTAAATAACAATTAGCCTCTATCCTGTATTGATGTGGGATTATTTCTCCCCAGGTGCAGAACTGTCCATATAATTTTTTTTCAACTTGTAGTAGGAACAAGGGGAACTGAAAAAATAAAGAATTTAAACATCCTTATGTATGTAACATATGACACTGCAAATTTTAAAATTTTATTCCATTGCCTAATATACTTGTTGTTTCCCACCTCACCCCTTCCCTTTTAATATCTGTAGAACAATGATGGTTTCAACCATGCTGTCCTATTTACATTGAATTTTGCAATCAGTTTTGCTCAGGTTGTAGATGGAATATATGTCTCTGTTTTACAGCTTCTTTGATTCTTTGGTCTATAATTATTCAATAAGGGAGTTCTTTTGCTACTTTAGATCAAGAGATATATAAAGACTTTCTGTGATATACATTGTGAATTACACATGTCAAAATGTATATCATGAGGAAGAGCTATATTTTAAATTACCCTGGGTTTGAGACTATAATTTAGCAATTTCTGGCAAAAAGTCATGAGGCATTTAGCATCTTGAATAAATAATGCAGCCTACTTCCTTTGAAACATACTGATTTGTGTAAACAAATATTCCACTACCAGGAAGAACAAGTACATACCTGCTCTGTTCCTTAGATAATCAGATATCTTTCTATCAGAAAGAAAATTATCTGAATAACCACAAAATCCTATTGTGTATACTTTCATTGTTTACACTTGTAATCCCACTCTAAATATTATTTTTTTCTTTCCTCTTCTCCTTATTCCTTGGCAAGTATTCACTTCCTACTCACTCCACTGACATACAGATATGAAGGAATTTTCACATAAGCAAAACTCCTTAGAGGTTGTTCTTCAAATGCTGAATGAGTAAAACATGAAATAAAAAAAGCCAGATGGAATCCTTTGATTCTGTTAATTTCATTTCTGTTCAATTAAAAAAGCTTAGCTGGCCCAAGGATAAAGAAAATAATTTTTATCTACCATCTAAAAAAAAAAAAAACTCAGAAAGGTGAATTATCATGATGCTTGCAGTTTTGGATAGATTTTAAACACTTATGTTAGCCTGTCTTAAGATAATTTCCTGGGAGAATGTTAAAAGACCTGTTTCAATCATTGGGACCGCTTGAGATACTGCACCACTGGGAAATGTCACAGAACAAATGCTTAGGACTGAAAGCACAGGAAGGCACTGAATAAGCTTTCTGCAGGAATCAATAATGGCAAACACTAGGAATGTATGTGCTGCAACTATTACAGTACATTAATTACTTCTAACAATTGGATAAGGAATGAAAACAAAAGGGATACAGAGTAGGAATAGTTTTAAACTCTTGGCTCTAAACAACAAAGGGAAAAAAAAGAACTTCGGCTGTGCAGGTGCGAAAATTTAATGAGATAGGGGCGTGTACAACAAGAACAAAAGACACCAAGGATTCTTGCAGAAGGAGATTTACTTTTCACTCTACATTTTGAACCAATATTACACAACTATGTGTAGAGGAGAACCTGTACCAGGAATTGCAAATACTTCTGAAGATCAGTTGATAAAATATCAGTGGGCCACGAAAGACTGTCAGAAGACAGAAAGCTTTTAGGAAAGCTATTGTGTTCAAACTTATGTCTAACTAGAAGGGTTAGGTACAGCAAAAATGAATTAAATTGGCAACTAAAATGATTGGGTAATTCTAGGTTGTAAAATTAATGCTGAAGGAACCAAGGAAAGTAGCATATTTTAAATCCTTAAAAAGGAAATGGTAGAAATAGTGGGATTATTTTTCTTTATTTTCCTTTTACTTATGGTTCTATTAAATTGTTGTTGTCATATTAAGAAGAAAGCACAGAAGTCTAGGACGACACAGAGATTTTGAAAGGTTTCTATAAATATGTTTTATGAATGACATTTCTTTCTCTTTAAAAATGCAGACCAGATAAAGCTTTTTGGACAATTAGGCACTTATAGAATGATAAAGAATCAAACATTTTCAGTGAAAACTGGATGAAATATTTTTCTTGGACTTGGTTTTGAATAGAAATATTAGTACCTTATGTTTACTTATTTATTTTTCATTTTACTTAGATACTCCCAATATGCCTCTGTCTTTACATTAATTGCAAATTATAATTGCAATAAAAATTCAGCATTATTCAATGTTGCATGTATGTGTATAAATTTGCCTTTCAAGTTTTTTCCCAAGACACAGATAACAAATGAAGCATTTACTTTCATAATTCAAAGCAATACTACAAAAGAAGTGAGGTATTGGTTAATCTATAATGTTTAGTATACAATTAATCATGACCAATATAAGATAAAAATCTCACTATTGATATTGAGTTTTTGAGAAGAAAACCAGGAGAAGCATAGCAACAGGATTAGAAACCATCAATCATTTCTTTGGTGAACGCTGTGTTGAAGAAGATGATATTTTAATGTTAAGATATTTATTATTAAGTACAAATTTCAGTGAAAACTGACCTATGAGAACTGACTGCAGTCTTGCTGAAATCACATATAGCTAAAAGTCTGCCAGTGTTTTAACCCTCTTTCTAGGATACACTACCTAAATAAAGGAGCTCCATGGGTTGAAACTTGGCTTTTAACTCCACCAGGTCTGTGGTAATTCTGTGGTAAAATCCACAATTTTCACTGAAGTTCTTATATCAGTTCCATCATAAACAATAGCTATTTTCTGTTGTCTCAAGTTGTTCATGATTGAGATATTTTAATAGATGTGAAATTCTACTCTTAATTTGACCCTCTTTCCAATGAGGTCAATCAGGATTGTGCATGAGTCACTTAAAGAAATGAGTCCTTATGGAGTGCTTCAGAAAATCATATTTCTCCATCATTCATGTAGTTAACTATGCCCTAAGGTATAATGAAGTCACATAGAGGTCACGATAATCTAAATTCTGCTTTAGCTGAAGTACCTTTTTTTTTTTTGTTTTCTAAATATATAGGAAGACAGTTTACCATGTGAAAGAGAGGGGGAAAGATGGAGAGGACTGGTGAAGAGGAAATAATATTGGTATGCAGACAGATTGAAAAGAGAAGCCGTAATTTTCTTTCCCGCTTGTGTTAACTCTGAGAAAGAGTTTTGAAAGAAATTAGAATCTGTTGAGTCTGACTCTCTGACACACTTTTGCATGGTAACTCCACTTCCCCTTGCCTAAAAGATGCATAAAGGTGGGTTCACCAGAAGGTCAGTCAGAAAACTCAATATAGCATTCTACTTATGTAAAGAAATATGTCATACAAATAATTAGAGTGGCTATCACTTAGTTTATGAATTTGACATGGAAAGTTGTGACTTGTAATAGATTTTTTTTATGGTGTAAGCAATATTTTACATATAGTGTGTGTACTTGATTTATTGCCCTCTTGTTTCTCACGTCGAATTTCAAGTTGCACGGAGTATAGAATCATAGTATCATCTAGTCATTTAGCCTGGAAAAGGCCTTCAAGATTATTGAGTCCAACTGTTAATCCAGCACTGCCAAGTCTACCACTAAACCATGTTCCCAAGAGCCAAATCCCTATGTCTTTTGAATGCCTCTAGGGATGCTGATTCAACCACTTACTTCCCTGAACGGCCTGTTTTCTTTTTTCTTCATATCCAATCTAAATCTCCTTTGTTGCAACTTGGAGTAGTTTTCTTTTGTCCTATTCTGTGGAGTCGTGGGCTTGCTGCTCACCGCCTAGCAGAGGTTTCTCAGCCCTGATCCACTAGAAAGTTCTGTGGGGTTCAATCTCTAAGCTGCCGCGTGGTCTGAAGCTTGGGAATAAAAAAGCAGATCCTGCTGTGGTTTTGGAAGATGTTTATTCCATGGGGATGGACAGCAGAATGAAACCTGGACCCAGGTTTTCTCCTTATGTCCCTTCAGGTGAAACCCAAACCAGGGGGATCCTCGATCCAATAGGGAGGGAAGAGGGAGTGGTTCAGGGCAAGGGTACTTTACACCACAATGGGGGAAGGTGGCACCTGGGCACCTTGCCGAATAGGAGAGCAGATCTCCCGGGTCCACCAGGGTGATTGACAAGATACTTGCTTCAGGGTGATACCACCAGCGGGTGGGATGGAGGGTTAGGGGAAAAGGAGCAAACCATTACAGTTTTATAAATCCTTGATTATGCACAGTAACACTATTCCTTGTTACTTGGCAGAAAAGTCTGACCCTCACCTCACTACAACCTCCTTTCAGGCAGGTGTAGTGAACAATAAGGGCCCCTTGAGCCTCTTTTCCTCCAGGTTAGACAATCCCAGGTCCTTCAGCTGTTCCTTATAAGGCTTGGGCTTAAGACCCTTCAGCAGCTCTGTTGCCCTTCTGTGGACTCACTCCAGCACCTCAATGTTTTTGTTGCAGTGAGGGATCCAGAATTGAACCCAGGATTTCAGGTGTGACCTCACCAGTGCTGAGTACAAGGGGACAATCACTGCCCTGGTCCTGCTGGCCACACTATTGCTGATCCAGATCAGGATGCCAGAGGCTCTTTTGGCCACCTGGGCACACACTGGCTCGTGTTCAGTCAGCTGTCAACCACTACCCCGAGTCTCTTCTCACTAGGCAGCTTCCCAGCCACTGTGCCCTAAGCCTATAGCATTCCATGGATTTGTTGTGACCAGGCTTGACCTATTGAACTTTCTGTTTGAACTTGGCCCACTGATCCAGTCTGTCCAGATCTTTTTGTAGAGCCTCTCTACCCTCTAACAAAACAACATCCCTGCCCAACTTGGCATCATCTGCCATGTAACTAGGGCAGCTCTCGATCCCCTCCTTCAGATCATCAGTAAAAGGTTTAACCAGGACTGGCCCCAATACTCTGCACTAGGGAATGCCACTCTCTAACATTACTGTTCTGACTGGGAAAGCAAAAACATGCTGCAGAAAACCTGGCAAGGAATTGCTAAATTTTTGAGTCAAAATAGTAAGGATATGAGCAATCTGAAAGACAGCATAGCAACATCACACTTCTCCAGAAGGCAGTTGATTCGACTGGTCATGAACTTCTGTGAGTGTGCCAGCATTAAGATTTTTGTCAGACTAATAAGCAAACAGATAAAAAGAAAGAAACAAAACCCCTGCAACCTACCAAGGCATAAATAATTGGCTTTCTCCTCACATCTACAGCACTCTATATTTTATTTCTCCTTGTTTGGTATAGACAGTTCCTCCCTAGACAGTTCCCCCTCCTTCAAAACATATTTTATCTATCAGAAACCAAAATTTTACTGAGATGAGTAGAGAGCAGAGAATATTTTGCATTCTGCTCTTCCAACCCAAGCTTTCTGGACCAGCTGGCCTTAGGGCTGGTTTTGCTTCTTGGGTTTGGATATAAAAAGAATATCAAAGTATTCTCTGCAAATCAAATAATGACTGTACTCCAGTACAAGAATTACTCTTCTTTTTGTCTTAGAGAAAGCTCTGATTTACTGCACACAGCATCAACAAGAGACTTGATGTAAGGTTTTGTGATTTGCAAATACAAAACATTTCCAAGACTTTCTGCAGAGAAAAAAGTAAAATGTGGGAAACACAAACCAAATCTTGAACCTTGAGAGGACAAAAGTGGAGATCTCTGAATGTGGTCTGAATGTGCTTCTAGATTTGAACATACCTGCTCTCAGGGACAACTGAAGGTGAGAGTTTCTACACTAGAAGTAGAAGTTGGGTTGTCTGAAGACAAGAATGTAGTGAGCGTGCAGATTCTCTGCTTGCTTATCTGAAATATTTCCCTTTACTACAATGGAGCTGTTTAATCATACAGTTCAAATGGAATCAAGATCACACTGCAGGCAATAAAGGGAAATCTTCTTTTTCTTTTCCAATAAAGACAAATCTGGCAAGAAGAGGAGTTCTTGAAGTAATTTCTATCTCTCATTCTGAACAGAAACCTCAAATGATGCCAAAGGAAATTTGCATATAGTAAGACTTAGTGAAAATGAGAGTCAGGATGTCATATTTGACCTAAAATGAAGGTTTAAAATAGATTTTTTTTGATTTAGAAATTATCCACTGTAACTTACTATCAACTGTGTTGCACATATTTAGTTTGCTTCCCAACTTCTAGATAATGGAAAATCTAAAAAAGTCTTCATATCCTATTTAGAGGAATAGAAATTGAGTGAGGTTAGAACACTATTTAATTTATTCAATTTGAAATTGTGAGCTTAAACCTTGTATTAAAAATATAAAGAACTACATAAAATACCCTACGATGTTGGTATATTGCTAAGATTGACCATATTTGAGTTGGTTTACTCTTCTTTGGGAAGCAAGGAAAGAAGTATATAGAGCATAGCATTTTAATATATGCTAGAAATGTTGTAAGTACACTGTGACATGAGTTAAAAAATGCCTAAGTAACATGAGCAGAGGAAATTGTTTCATTATTGAAGGCTGTGTTTGAGCAAAACTACATATACATGTATGCCTTTTCCAAAAACTAGATCTGAATAAGAATCAATATAGGAATAAATCCAATTTTTTAAATCTTTCTTTATCCTAATTCACACTTTTTGTTTGCGCCTCCTGTATAACCAAGCTTCCTTTTTAAAACCTGGCAGAATTTTGTGCCTTCAGTTCAATGCTTGCCTCTTCAAGCATCAGAATCTGTGCTACCTCCTCATTTTCCTTTCCTTTCCTGGACTCCAACCAGTGAGTTCTCAATGCATTTTCATGCCAGTGTTTTTCACTCTAAATTGTCATTTCCCTTTAGTCTAATGACAACTTGGGCAGTTCTAGACCTTCAAGTTGCAAGCAGATGATACAAATATATCTTATGTGACCTAACACAGAGGCATCTTGGGTTTAGGGTGAGTTTAACACATGGCTTTTTGTTTGAATTTCACTAATTAGAATTACTGGTCTCTCTTCCTTATTTTCCTTGTTTTTCTTATTTTTCTTTAAAAAATATATATATAGTGGTTTAGTTTTTTTGTTTGTTTGTTTTTGATTGGAAACAAAGCAATCATGACAATTTGGGGCAGAATCACAAAAGCACATAACAAAATATTTTATTATTTCTGAGAAATAAAAATAAATTTATTTGCCTTGATTGAACACTTCATCAACTGTTCATTTTGGTTTGGATCACTACAGTCACAAATATTCTAGACAATTGGTACCAGAGGAGACTTAGGGCTTTTGTCTCTCAACTGTTAGGACTTCCTACACTTGAATTACAGTGCTTCAGAAAACTGCATTTAGTCTGGCTCAGAAAGAAAATAAATAAATTTTAAAAACCAGACAAAAATAAATTTAACAGAATGATAGAATAAGTGTCAAAATCAGACTAGAAAACTGGACTAGTACTGCCTGCAAAATGAGATGTTTAGATTTATTTCAGGTGCATTAAATCTTTAACTCTGATAATAATTTCAGGTTCAGATACAATTTTCCATTGACTACATATAATTCAAGATAACAGGACAGAAATTAAACTAGGGAAGATGTATATTGAGGAACAGATCCACCTATCCCAAATAAGATTAATTCAAGAAAAAATGGATAACATCTTGAGGGAACAAAATATTGCAATAGAATAGAGTTAGGATGAGCTCAGTAATCTATGATTGGGTTTCCCCAAAACTATTTTGGTTGAAACTCTCAGGAAATCTATCTTACTCCCAGCTTCAAGTGAGAAAGATTTTGAGTATTTATTTGATGCAATTTTTATCTTTTTCAGCTGCATCGTTCAGTACTCTGCTTATAGAACTTAAATATTAATTAGGGTTTGAGCTAATGCAAGCAATTAATTCACAGCTAGCAATGCATTTGATGAATTTTATTCTCTTCAGTGCATGAATTTTCAATGAGCAGGCTATGATTTTTCTCTAATTTATTCAGTATTTGAAATTATTACCCAATAAATATATTTTGATAATTCTTGGATGGTAAATTGCTTGGAAGGAGATAATTTGAAAAGATGTATGTTTACCACATGATCTAGAAAAAACATTTTTCATACAGGTCAATCTTCTTTTTTACCTAAATACTCTAATTCTTGTCAGGAGAAGAAAAGATATAGATTAAAATCTTTTTAGTTGGTGCACACTCAGAGATTTCTGTTTCTCCCACTTTATACTAAACTTTATCATATAACTCAGCAAACAAACAAACAAACAAACAAATATTTGCAATTTTAACAGTAATTCAATTCCTTTTTGCTGTTAAATAGCTAGGGGAGAGGGAGAATGTCATGTAACCCACAAAACTGACCTGAAAAACAGCATAATGTATCTCCAACAAAACCAGCACTTGGAAAATCAACTAAAGCATCTCTTGTCCACACACTTTGTTGTATTCTTTCTGAACAATAGACCAAAATATTAAATAATTATAAAAATATATGATAATATAATCTCTCTTTATATATACTGAGTTATTTTACCTGTTTGAAGATTTTTTTTTATTTAAACACATTTTCATTTGAACATCAAGTAACTGAGTACTTTTGACTATGAGAGGTTTTTCTGCTGACTTTTTCACATCTAGAAACATGAAACAGTTTCTCCTGTAAAGGGATATCTGTTTTGTCAGTACCTGTTCCAGTTCCCTCATTGTCCTAAGTTTTCCCTCTGTGTTTGCAACATGACCTGCCTCTGTTGAGAAAAAACAGGTCAGAATTATTCTTGTGTCTCAACAGAGAAAGGATCCCAGACCAGATGTCTCCTCCTGAGACCTCTAATCTAGTGTTCAATGTACGCATGAAAAAGAGAGCTCTCTGCAAAATACACTGGCCATCCTTTTTCTTTTACCAAAAGCTTAGAGGTGTGACACAGAAATCTAAATCTCTGTTGGTGAAGAGATCTTACACAGCTTGCAGGAACTACTGCAGATAGAAAGAAAAATAATAAAGCAACAATGACACTTTTATCCATGTTTCAGAAGGAGTAATTTTTGCTGGCATTTTGCTTTTTTTAAAAAATAAATTATAAATCAGACTCATCTTTTTAATAAAAGATTCTATATATTAATATTTCTGATGTTATTTCTGCAAAGTTATTGACATAGCCAAGTATGCCTTTTGTTCAGAATGCAACTCTGCAACTTTGATTAGAATTGCTTTTAATGAAAAGTAATTAAAACTCATGATTTTATAAAAATAATTAAAAATTACATATTGTGAAACTAAGCCTTACAGCATCTAAGGCACTCAGTGAATGTTCCTCCTGATCATGAGGTGTTGAGTCTGTTCCTGTAAAAATAGATTAAAGGCATTTTTAATTATATTATAACATTAAAAGTTCAAATAATAAATTGCCTTTTATATATATGTTGATACATAATATGTATTAACTTGAAAAAGTAAAGAAAATTATTCAACAATTTCACCCATATTTCTTTCATCATTCCTTCCTTAGATATGTCATCCAGTGAAAGAAGCATCTAGATGTTTTTGTTGTCATCTGACAGTTTGCAGAAAGCATTAAAATTTGTTTTCTGATCTACAAAATCCTCATGCTGTTTTTCATAAAGGCTACATCAATTTTCTTGCTTTTTGTTTTTTCCCATGGGAAATTATGGAACTCAACTATTCTGTACAATCCTCAATACTTTTCTGCTTCCCTCTCAGCACAGCTCTGTGGTAAAATCAACATGGCAGATAATCCTCAGTGTATGAAAGCCCTTTAAATGCTGAAGATTAATGTTCAACATCTTCAGCCATTGCTCTGGGTAAGTAACATTTTACTCATTTTTTCTGTACCCAAACTCTTGTGAAGCCTTTCCTGACTTGCCTTTGTGCTACAGATGCAACTATTACAACAAGTTAAATTGAAAAAGACACTATTTTGAACAAAAGAGGAGTAAAAGGTTCAGACTGTCCTTTTCTGCTGATGGAAGAATATCTTTATGAAAGACCTGAATGGGATTTTTGCAAAATTGCATTATTCATTTCAGTGCAGTAATACAATCACTGTACAGTATGAAGCCAGCAATCAATAGTTTAGCATACAGCTTTGATGAACTGTTTCTTCCTGCTTCCAATTTATACCTTAGGGAGGAGCTTTGTCTGTGGAGTTCACTGTGTTCAACTAAAACACCAATTAGCTACTGAGACAAGGTTCTGCATTATCAAAAATCAAAGCTTTCCATAGAGAATAATCTTCTTATTGTGGAAAGCTGGTCAGGGAGGAAGTCAATGAAAGGCCAAGGATATATACACTCAATATTATCTCAATGCAGATTATACACATTAAATAAGGATAGGAAGAGCATAGCCTCTGGACAAGACAGCGGTATCTTTTGAAGCAAGCTACTGAAAAAAAAAAAAAGAGCACTTAAAATGTTTGAATGATTAATGCTAAACGCTGCACACTGTGGTCTCTTTCAAAAAAAGGGATTTTTACATTCCAGGATTTTGGTTGAGAAAGTAGTCTGAGTTATTAGAGAAATTATACGATCTGTTGGATTTATCTCTTTACTTATGTTTTGATTAAAATATCTGTTATTATAGTATTTTTAAATGTAGTCACTCGAGATTTTTAAATACTATTATGCTTAAGCAAAAAAACAGTCACAGAAATTTCAGTTCTGAGGTGGAGGGTTGACCTTGTTTGGCTGTCAGAAGCCTGCCTAGCTGCTCTCTTCCTCCCCGCTCCTCCTCAGGAGGACAGGGGGAGAAAATAAGGTGGAAAACATGATGGCTCAAGAGGAAAACAGAGTGATTGCTCGCTGTTTACCATCATGTGCAAAACAGATCAACTCGGCAAAAATCAATTTAAGGTATTTTCAATTAAAATAGACTCAGATAGTGAAAACCAAAAAAACTAAAGCACCACCCTACCTTTCCCCCAGGTCTTTTTCACTCAGATTCATTTCTTTATTCCCAGCTCCTCCGTTTCCCTACCTCCAATACATGCAGCTGAGTGGGGAAACACAGGATTGAGCTCAGTCCATACCATTTCTCTCTGCTTCTCATTTCTTCTCCCAGTTTTCCCCTGCACCAATGCAGGTCCTTTCTATTGGCTACTGTCCTTACTGTCCTTCAGGATAAACTTGCTTCAGTCTGGTATGTCCATGTGATCTAAGGAATATCCACCTACTCCACTGTGTGTTCCTGGTCTGCAAGGATGATGTCTTCCCCCTCCTTCTTCACTGACATTGCTGCCTCCAACTTTTTTCCTCCTCACTTTTCACCGCCCTCTGTTGTTTTTATCCTTTCTTAATGCTTACCCAGGCACACCATCAGCTTGGTTAGCAGGTGAAGCCATGTGCTGTGGAGGGTGTCCTGCAGAGCTGTCTGGATCTGGCCATGTCCAGCAAGGAGCAGTCCCTGACTCTGCTCAGAGAGGATGCCCATGTGGCTCCTTCCACTGACAAACACCTGGGCACAGACAGCCTGGGTAGTGCACACAGTCACTAACGCTGCCTACTAACTGCACTTGCTCAAAGCTGATGCTCTGGTCAAGAAAGATTGATATGAACCCCAAAGGTATGACAGAGCACTCAAAATAAGCTTTTCTTATTTCTTCTGCCTCCTCCATCCTGTGCTATATAGAAAAGATCTGGCAGAAACTATCAGCATATGAAAAAGCAGAGCTATGTTCACAAGGTGCTACTTTTAAATTGGAAGAAACCTTTCTCCATTCCCCCATTTGGCAAACTTCCTCAGTTTTGTGGTATTTATCTTCTGATGCAGGTGATTAACAGGAGGAGAATATGATAATCTAAATGTGTGGTCACACACACAAAAAAAAATTAGAGCATTTCTAAGACAGAGGGCTTGGGCTGAAATTTGACCTCTGTCTCAGAGCTGTGCCCAAATTAATGGAGATAAAATTAATGGAGTTAATTACTTCTGTTTTCATAGTCTGAAATCTGACCAGATTAATATATAAATATTTTTGGTTTTGGGTGCCTTTGCTATGCATTTTTTCTCTGTAAGTTTTGGAGTTGATGGAACATAACTGACTTTTGACAGTGCTTTTCACATGCTGACTTTTGACTTCGTGTATTCCAAACAGAAAAAAATATTTGCCAGATTACCCAAGAAATGGAATCTGCTTACCATGAAAATTGAAATCAATCTCTGGCAGATTACATATCTAATGGTGAAATGAAGGAAAACTATTTGTTAGGAAACAGGAGTGTGAAGATTTCCAATTGTAACTCACTCACACAACCAGAGAAGCAGGGCTGCTTTACTTGCTTAAGAATTGCCTATGTTTGGTATATCCTGGACTGGAAAGCATTCTTTGACAGTGATGAGGCAACATTTCTCACTAGAGTCTGGATAATTTACAGAATCATTGTCTTTCCTTGATAGAAAATGGAGGTCAACTGCTATAATTCTTCTAGTATCTCTGTTAATTCCCTGGGCAGTTTGCAGTAAATTTCCTTTTCCTGCTCCTTAGTCATTTGAAGCATTAGACTATTTTCTGGAATATGTGGTGCTGGCTTATATGGATCAACAGAAGACTGCTTTGAAGGGAGAAATACTTTCTATTACACTTGAAGCAGAAGCTTTACTTGTAGTTTCCAGCAGAATAAAATGTGATTTATTTCAGATACTAGGTAAAGGACTCATACTTTACACATTGAAGACATAACCAGTTTTCATAATTTTCTCTTAGTCCCTTGGAGATTCTGATATTTTTATTAATTTTTTTATTATTTAATATTTGTTCACTGTAAACTTAAGACACCCAAAATCTTTTTATTCCATGAAAACCCAAAATATTAGGGTCAAACATTCTGTTAATGCAATGAAGAAAACAAGGTCACTGATTTTTTTGTTCTTCAGGCTTCCAGAATATTGCCAACCTATTTTTTCAGTGCCTTGACCTGCTTTACACTTGCCCAAGTAGGATTAAAATTTCAGAGAAAGTAATTTTATAGAGATGTGTATGTTTATTGAATATATGAAGACAAATTGATGACATGTTTTGCATCTCTTTTATGTAAAGGCATAATATTTAAACAATTTCTAGCACAGACATTATCAAATTATTTCTTAACTTTCCTAAAAATATTTTGTATTTATCAAGTGAAACCAATAAAAATCCCTTCTGTTGGTGCACTAACCCATGAATCATTTTACTCTGATAATTTACTTGTTCAACCTAAACAAAGTTGCATCACTTAAATCTACTTACAAGGTTTCTACCAACATAACTAGATCAGTTTCTAAATAGATTTTTTTTTTAGATTGGTACAACTCTTTCGTATACACACACACACACACACAGAGATATCTATGTGCAGTAGAAATTTCTGGAAAATATTATTAATAGGTATGTTTTATTCTGAATTCTAATTCAGCTATCTCTATATATTTCTTGTGAATTTCACCCCTGGCTCAGGCAAGGTGACAAAGTGGATATTTGTTCAGATTAGAATTATATTTATGATTCTTTAAAATTTCAGGGGAAGGATTTTACTCCAAAATAAATCACTGAGCTACCTTTAAAGGCAGGCAATTGTATTGGGCACAAGGCATTTTAGAGAATATATAAAAACTAAATTACATGTGAAATTGAGAGTGAAATGAATTCACAGATGTCTGAAAAACAGAAGGTTGCCCAACAATTCCCCAAGTTTACTAATCACCTTGCCTAAGACATATGTTCTTTCTCGGGAAGAAACCAAAACAGCGATGCTTGCCAGTCCGCACTCAGCGCACGGCTAGGGTTGTATCTGAAAACCTCTAATGAAGGTGAGAAAAGTGAGGCACGGTCTCATGGCGCTCTCAGGACAACTCTGAAGACTCTTCTTATCCCTGGATACAACAGAATAATTTGCATTTACACAGTGGAAAATCCGTCCTGTCTTTCAAACGGGTGGGAGAGGGAGCCTTGAAGTCTGTCACTATCATTAGGGCTTGCCTTGATTCACCATAGATTGCCACTGTGACATTATGCTATTTGGTTGAAAACAATAAACAAATTAAAAGTTTTGATCCAAAGAGAAAGCTACTGATAAAAAAATTCAGAATTAATGAGGTCCTTTAGAAGTCAAAATACCATTAGTATGTGCTGAAACATTTAAGGTGCTTGAGAAATACATACTTCTATAGCATGTTTTTCATGTTGTATTGGTTAAATCAATCAAATTCATATCTCTGTGTGGATTCAATACTTTTCTCTTGCCTGAAATTGTTTGGGATTACTCAAGCTTTAGGACACCTCTTCTTTTTTTCTCATTTTCATGTACTTAAAACCAGGAAGAACAGAAATAATGGCAAAGACCTCTAATATTCACTGCATGCTCTTTCCCAGCTGACTGCTTACTTTGAAACCATTCTGAGAACTGCTAGCTATGCCCTTTAAGCAAACTCTGAAAAAGCAGATAATGCCTACACTTCCTGAAGAGCTACTTCCCTCTATGATCCTTTTATTCCAATAAAGATACAAGGTAAACACAAAACAAGGGGAAAACAGAAAGATAGAGCTTTACTTGCCATCTCAGTACCTACAATATCACCTTGCTTATTTTTCAAAATACTTTTTTTTTTTTTTTTGCTTTATGTGGAAATGATTATCCAGAAATAAAAGCTAAATAAAACACTAATAGGTCACAGAAACTGTCAGAAGCCAATCTCTTCTCCTTCAAAACAGCTGCTGTCCAGTGTTTGCTGCTGATGTCTACAGTGCCCATGGTTTGCATGTTTGAGTGCCCTGCTGGCTCTCCAGAGCAGAGCAGCAGGTGGAGCAGAAGGAGAGGGTGACTTACATAAAGGCACAAGCCAAACAAAGCTGCTCAGTCTAATTTTAAGCTTACAAGAACTGAAAATGTTTCTTTTAAATATATAGGTAAAGTTTCTGGAAGTATAAAGGATCTATCCCATTTTAAGAACCGATAAAGAAGTTCACCATTTCAAAACAAGTTGTTAGTATTTTTGTTGTAAATTTTGTGCTTGTGAAATATGTTACATGAAACACTGCTTAGACTTGTCCTTTGAATAACAGACCTGGCCCGTTGTGTATCTGCAATGGACTTCCATCCATTTGCAGACTTAAAAACACATAGTATAATATATTTTAATAGCTCATATAATATCTAATTATTTTTATAAGATAGTTACTGAAAAGTTTGTGGCATTTTCAAGGAAATACACATACAGAAAAAGCACTGTACCTCATTACAAAAATCACACAAATTCTGAACAGTAAATTACTTGTTCTTTGATTATGTACAGCTGTCATAGTCGAGACAGCCACTGCACTCAGAGTGCTTCAGTAAAAACTTCAAGGGCCTTCAAGTATCAGGACTTGGTTATGCAAAAAGTCTTTCATACCTTTTCAATGTATCTTTCCAATGTGCAGCTCCACACAGCTCTGGCTCCTTCACTCCTTCTTCTCTCTTTCTTCTGCAGTCCCAGCTCGCTGCTTCCTGTCCCTTGCAGGGCCACCTGTCCCTCGTACAGTGGCTCACTTAATCTGTCCCTTGACCGACCTCCTGTCCCTTTGTCCTCGCAGCACAGCCAGCAAACCTCAACTGATTCCTCCTGGCTCCAACTCTTTATCACACCCTTAGCCTTGAGGGCAAGGCTGTTCCCACTTTGGTGATTAACACAGCTGCAAGGTATCAGCCACAGGATTGTCTTTAGCACTATCTCTAGCCACATATGGCAAAATTTCCACCATGTTTGTGTTAAAGAACTCAGTTGTGCAAACACTTTTAGTGCTCTTTTTAAAATTTCAAGTGATGCAGGACTTCTTAACTATAATGTATTTACTCTATTTTCACAAAATGAAAAGTCTGTAAAAAGTTAGTTAGTATTATCCTTGAATAAAACATTACATATTTTTCCAAACTAATCTCTCATAATAAAAAACTTGCTGTCTATGAAAATCACTCAGCTTTGCTTTTTTATATCACTCTGTTCTTATGAATGGCTAATGATGAAGTTGAACATAGTAGCAATACTGAGGATACTGGCTGGTATCATTATCTATAAAAATTTAATCTGTTTAAAATTCTTGGTTTATGTCAAGGAAAATTAATTTTTAGGGATTACAGAGCCACAAAAATATTTGTATATGCAAACACATCTGTACCCATATACCACTTGTTCCACTGACCCTAAAATCCATTTCAGTAAAACCCTTGACATGCTTGTGCACAATATAATTTTTCATATTTTCACAGAAATGACCCAATGACCTTTCCTCATCAAAACCTTCCACTTTTGGTTAAAAATTTGAGTTTAGGTGTGGATTGCTACTTATCAGAGAGGTATTGCTTCCAAGGATTTGTTCTTCCCTCCAAAGGAGAAAAGTGTCACACACACAAAGCACACATATGTGATCTTCCACCCTGAGCAAAATTAGTGCTCACAAAGTCTGAAATACTGGCATCTTCAAACTCTGTTCTTACAGTCATGGTGGATAAGTTGGGGGTTTTAGCCTTTTATATTGATCACACCACCACTAAATTTCTGATCTCCTTATGCAAGATTGGATAGTTATCTTATATACTTCTGTGTAAACTAAACCAAAATAAACAAGAAAACCCCAAACCAAACAAAAACAACAACAACAAAACCCCCAAACAAAATAAACAAACAAACAAAACTACCCCCTCAAAAAAAATCAAAAAACCCCACACTCCTCTGTGAGTTCTATACCCATTTCAACAATTCGCAATACTTAGATTAAGCCCAGAGGAACCTCATATAGACATTACTGAAGGCACTGAAGTATTCACTGTTTTAGTTAAGCTTCAGAACAAAATGCTGATTAAGACAGAGCAAAATGAAATGGTTTCAAATGGAGCTGAGGATAAGGGCAGGATTTAATACCTCAATGTCAAAACATTTTCATCCAAGTTACAATAACTGGGAAAGAATTCTTTAAACCTAAGAAATTAATGGGTTTTGTTTTAAGGAAAACCCCAACATTTTAAGAAAAATATGTACAATCAAGACTCTGACTTCACCTTAGCCCTGGTTTATTATGGTGTCACAAAATAACATCACAGACATTACAATTTCTTCTCATGTACTATTATTTTTATTTTAAAGGCATGTATTATTCCCTTATTAAAAACACTTTCTTCTATACTGCTTAATTTCCCTAGCACTGTTTTTTTTTAGAAATGCAGCAGTGTGGTGATGTTTCTCAAACTAGTCTGTAGATACAAATACTTTAAAATACTATTCCTCTAGGTGTTCAGTAATAAAAGTTGTCAACATACAGGACCATTTTCTCTCACATCATTAAAAGCAACAGAACATTTTTTATATGCAGACTACTCAGAGAGTAATCTATATGCAAGGAAATCCTTGAGGTCGGTTGATTGGATTAATTTTATGTCACAACACAAAGGTAACTACTTCAGAATTATTCATGCTCTTGTTTTTAAATGTACTTTCTATGCTCACAGACATTCAATATAATGAATGCCAATTGTTAGCTTTATTACAACCTACTTTCTAGGGACATTATTTATTAAAAGAATCATAATAATTTGAACTCTGTAGAAAAGCCCACAGATTTTATTAATTCATATGTAATATCAATCACAAAAAACAAAACAAAACAAAACAAAAAAAAAACCCAAAAAACAAACAAACAACAACAACAAAAAACCCTGGACAGACAGCACAGAGGTTCTTTTTTGAACTTTCAGTTTTAAGTTTGTCCTAATATAAGAACATACAGTTTATTTGCAAATATTGAGAAGGTTTTTTCTGTCCTCAAAGTGTGAATTGCAATTTTAGGGAAGACCTGATATGTTCTTCTAACCTTTTGTTTAGTAGTAAAGCAGCATAATACCACTACATTTCAATATAAAGCAAAATGTCAAAGAACCGTCAAATGTAAAGCATTTTCATCTCTGTAAATGAAATGACATGTCTCTATTTAATATTTTTCTTGTTTGTACTTTTTGCTCGTTCAGTGTTCCACACAAACATGCATTTTCTACAGGTTTAATCACCTGGTTTAACCCTCAAGCCATTTGTCAAGCCAATTCCAGGTGTGTTTTTACTTATGAAATATTTGAAGACTACAATCACAGGCTAAGGAATACACAGGGAATAACTGTTTGACATTAGGTGGTTTTGCATAATCTTGCTGAAGCATGAATTTTCAGACTAAGGAAAAGATTTGTTAAGGCGACTTGACTTTCAACGATCCCATATCCTTGAAACCAGAATACACAGGATTCATGTTTGTGTGTGAATGTGTGCACTCCATGTGATATCCATGGTAAGATTTTAAGAAAGTGAAAGCCAATACGTGAGGTTTGAGAGAGAGATATCTATTTATTTCCCTGCTGCTCTGGTTTCTGCTACTTTGTCTTTTTCATCACAGTATCCAGTCCCACAGAGCACAACATCACCTTTAACAGACCGCTGAGTTACTAGATAACAGCATGTGCCAATTTAAAATCAATCAGGTCTGTGTCTTACCATGCTCCTTTCCCTTCTTTCGCCGCTTCTCATGAGCAAAGGTCTAGCTAAATTATGGCAGCAGCTGGCAGGGAATGAGGAACAAGTTTCTTTAATGATGAAATTGAGACAGCAGTTTGAAACAGACCAAGAACTTCCCTCTGAGAGTTTGAAAGAAGAACACCAGCAATGGATGCAGATCCACAGGCACATTAGCTGAAGGCGAATGACCTTTTGGCATCCTAGGAGGCATCCCTCACAATAGAGACTCTTTTATTAGTTATACATCACTGTCAGAGAAGGAAAGTGTTCAAGATGACACTCCTATAAGCCTCCTTACGTTCACAAAAGGCAGCATTAGTCATTGTTACTTTCTGCTTAGTGGTGTGCTGGATATAATGACTGTTCCTCTTTAGAGGTATTCCCACATTCTCCCTGTATTATGGCCATCTGAATTTATTCTTCTTGTAGGCTTCCCAGAAGAAATTAAACTTGAAAGCACTGCAGTAGGCAGACAGTCTGGATGGCCAAAGAGGCAGGGAGATGCTTTCTCAGAGATGCAGGGGGGAAGCTGTGTAGGTAAGCAGCAGAGGAATGACAGAAGTGAGGTTGAATGAAACTGCAAACTGCCATTTTTTGCAAAAGTGAAAAGAAACAGAGTATTCATCCAAGATCTGGGCCATCTCCATATGTCTACCTTCTTTGCTGCACATCTACATTTAGATCTTCATTTTCCATACCATGATTAAGTAGTGTAACAGTAATTGTCATAAACCGGATTTTACTCACAGTTTGAAGATTTCACTTTGACTCTGAAGACCTAACTTGATTTTGGAAATGTGATGCATTAACACACTCTTTGAACCCTGATACTTCAATGGATATATGTGTTTGTGTTATACTAATATCTGACATTCTTACAGATATTAATGCATGTTACCAATTTAGTTGAAAATAGGAAAAGCTTTAATTCCTGGCATTCACTTTTATTAAGCAGTGATAGACTTGTCAGAGGACTACACAGACCTCTTGTTTGTAATGCCCAAGGTTACACATTCTTCCACATGATACAAGTAACTTGAGGTCTCACAGCTGAACAAACATCCATCTGGGAGTAGAAAAAAGACAGCAGAATAAAATAGTTTTTCTAAAATGATTTTTTTTTCATTTTTTTACCACAAAGACTAAATTCGCTGAAATTTTTTTCAAAAGAAAGTTGAAATAAATTTTTCATTTCCTACTTAATTTCTCTAAAATCAGATTAGAGAACGTTTGAGTAGGGAAGGACAACTAGAACAGGAGAAAGAAGATGGAAGATAAAGCTGGAGCTTACACAAGACTAATCAGGTCTAGAATGGATGCAGTTGTTTACAGAGGAAGCTCAGGTGAGAATAAGGCTGGCAAGGTAATGTCCTTGAGATTATTGTGCCGCCAGAGCCCAAATGTGTGTATCTAACTATTTTTCAGCTGTTAGCAAAAGACAAACACTCCTATTTCTTTATGCATTGCAGCACACTGATGTCAATAACCTACTACTGTCATTGGCTTTTATGACAATAACCTGAAGCAGCAGAAGCCAAAGAGTTAAAATTTTCAGTGTAGGTGTGGAAAAATGATTTTGCTGGTTTTGGCTGGGGTAGGGTTAATTTTCTTCACAGAGGCTGGTAAGGGGCTATGTTTTTGATTTGTGCTGAACACAGGGTTGATAACACAGAGATATTTTTGCTGTTGCTGAGCAGGGCTTAGAGCCAAGGCCTTTCCTGATTTTTGTGCTGCCACGCTGGTGAGGGAGTTGGGGTGCCTGGGAGATTGGGACAGGTGACCCAAACTGACCAAAGGAATGTTCCAGACCGTGTGACATCATGCTCAGTATATAAAGCTGAGGGCAAGAATGAGGAAGGGGAGGACAGGTGGAGTGAGAGTGTATTGGCCATGTGATGGAGCCCTGATCTCCTGGGATGACTGAACACCTGCCTGCCTGTAGGAAGCAGTGAGTCAGTCATGCTTTGCTTTGCACCTGTGCATGACTTTTGCTTTCTTCGTTAAACTTTTTTTATCTCAACCCACAGATTTCTTACTTTTCACCCTTCCAAGTCTATCCTGCTGGTGGGGCAGTGAGCAAACACCTGTGTAGTACTTGGTTGCTGGCTAGGGTTAAATCACAACAATGATGTATTATAATGACATTCCCTTTTTCTAAAGTTTATTCTTTAAAACAGAAGGAAAATAGGTATTATATTTAGTACTAGTATGCATTCATTGCACAGCAAAGACATCCCCAAAGTTTAGATATTGACCCCTTACAATCATGCATTTTCATGCCTTGTTCCAGTGTATTTTGCAGTTACACTTAATTTACATGTCCAGGTCAAGCCACTCCTGTGAAATTCCTGAACCATTTCTTCCGTGAACCTGTAGCAGGGTCGACTTTGCAGCAGTAATGCTTTTACTCTGTAGAATCCATACCATTTTTTTTCAGAGGCTGGAATATATACATATAAAAATAAGAAGGCACAGGCTTGCAGGAGATTGAAAGAAAGGTATCATCATATGGCTGTGTCAAATGTCACTGACACCAAACTTTCTACAACGTGTACTACCCCTTGTGTTCTTGGGAATGGTACTGTGATGAAATACAATTTCTGAGAAAAATATAGACAAAAAAATCCAGGAAAAGCCTTTTTCTGAATCAAAACATATTACTGAAGTCAGAGGGATTTGGACAGTACAAGTAAATGAGCTATGAAACCTAAGCAAGCAAAGAGGAGAAAACAAAACATTAACTATTTGCTCATTAAGGGATCAGATATTCTTTGCAGTGAATGTAGGGGGAGTTCTGCGAAAATTGCAGTTTACATTCTGCAATTTAGTTCTGTATCATAATACATTTGCATACAGCAGCCAAATTAAGCCAGTACTAACAAACTTAATTAAGACAAGCAGTACTTTTCTGATTGATATTGTACATACTGCATATTTTTGTGCATAAATGGTGTTTGCAGCTGCCTGATACACAGTTGTATGGCACCCTACCATTTAAAATAGATATTTTGGAGCTTCCACAAAGTAAGCAATTGTATGAATCAAAGTTATTCCTGGAATCCAAATTTTTCCATAAGCATCCTTAATTTTCTGTTTAGGCTGTTTGCCAGTCTGGTGTGTCAATATGCTCTGCTCAGAATAAGACTGAAGAGTGCAGGCAGAAGGTATAATAGGCCTTGAAAATCATCTCCTTAAAATATATGCATTTCTAATTGCTCCATTGACAGCTCATAAACCTGAGAAGCCTAGGAGAGTTCTAGGATCTCAACAAATCTACTTCAGAGTAACTTTTAAATTAAAAGAAAAAGCTCACATGCATGAGAATATCATAAAATAATTCCTATTTTAGACAATTGTGGGTATTTATGACTAAAAGAAAAAGCATATACTGTTAAAGTGTGAAATGCCATACAAATTTATAAAGAGAGCTGAAATTTTAAGACCTAGTGAAGACTCTAAAAGGGCCTCTGTCCTGCAGACCCCTATATCCTACTCCTCTTGACAGCTGCAGGGACTTGTATTTCCAGTATAATTAGACTTCTGCACACACAAGCCACAGTGTTGGAGATGGGGAAGAATAACAAAGAACTGGTTGGAATTACATCCTTTCCTTTCAAAAACATGAAAGGACTTGCAGAAGATTTTCAACCATTACCCTGAGAGCAATGAAACCAATGCTTCCTGAAAATCAAAAGTGAGATGCACACAAAGATGGAGAAGCAAAACTCTTCAGTGACTGTTTAGAGCTCTTTCCTTGTACTTTGCACAAGTAACAGTAGTATATGAAATCTCTATTCCTGTGAACAAAGTAATTTTTAAAATCACAGGATCTTTCTTATGCTGCAGTGACCAGAACTCCCCCCAGTACTCAAGGTGAGGCTGCCCCAGTGCAGAGCAGAGTGGGACAATCCCCTCCCTTTCCTGGGTGGTGATGCCATGCCTGATGCTTCCAGGACTTCCTCCTGGCTGCCAGGGCACTGCTGATTCATAATTAACTTTCCATCATCCAGGTCCCCCAGGTCCCTTTCCATGGGGCTGCTTTCCAGCCTCTCATTTCTCAGTCTGAACATACAGCCAGGGTTGCCCCATCCATCAGAATCCAGGGTGCGGAATCTGTCACTTTCCTTTGTTGGACTTCATACAGTTGGTGATTGCCCAGTCCTTTAACTTATTAAGATCTCTCTGCATAATCTCCCTTCCTCCATGGGTGTGAACAGCTCTTTCCAGTTTTATATCATCTTCAAACTTGCTTAGTATCCCTTTGAGTCCCGTGTCCCAGTTGTTAATGAACACATG
The DNA here is from genome assembly GCA_013398615.1 of Brachypodius melanocephalos. NCBI lineage: Eukaryota > Metazoa > Chordata > Aves > Passeriformes > Pycnonotidae > Brachypodius > Brachypodius melanocephalos. The sequence continues at coordinate 3,215,016 of VZSR01001299.1, read as the reverse complement.
GAAGGGGCAGCTATAGGAGTTACAGCCTGCCTCTCCCTGTGGGCTGGTACTTTAGGTGTACTGCCAATAGGTATTGTTGGGAGGAGAGAGTCAAAAGGGGAAGAACGGCAAAGAGGATGGCAAATTCTCTCAAATGTTCTTGCAACTGGAAATGCTAAAGCCTGAAGAATATCAGTGTGGGAAAACTCCATTTATAATGCCTAATGCAGTTTATGCTCTGGCTGTTTTGAGAAGCAGGATTCCTGTGTAGAGGTAACACACTCTCCCTGACATGCCTGAGCCACCTTTTGAGAGAGATCCAAGCTCAGAGATCACAGTGTGCTGATGAACTGTGATGTGAGGCCCTTGGACAGATTGGGGCAGGCAGCAGGGCCCACTAGGACATCCAGATCCTGATGGTGCCTGTGTGTCTCTGTGTGTCTCTGCAGCCCAGCACGGTCTGGGGATGTTCAGTCAGAGAGGTAATGAAATAAACCAACTCTCTGCATTTCAGCTGTGCTTCTGTGGTCACCCTGGTTACCTGCATGTGTTGATTCACACAAATGTCAAGGTCCTGCAACTTGTTGGACCAGAAAGAAGAATTTAAAAATTAGGTTTGCCCTTTCTAAATGTGTTGTGACCACTGGACTATGTAAAATTAAAAGAAATGTACTGAAACCTCAGTGCTACTTACTTTGGTGATAAGAGAATTTAAGTTCTGAGTAATAGAATGGTTCTCTATCTCTAAAACACATTCACCTGCAAGGCAGAATATAATTTTCTTCTCTCTAGTATTATGCCTCACCTTTTGTAATTTATCTTTGACCTAAATTTCCGTGATCGGCAGTTGAATGCTTATATTTTATTATCCAAAGATGTTTCTTTCTAAATGTTTCTGTTTGGTTTTTTGTCGTTTCTTTTTTTTTTTTTTTTAATGCCTGCAAAAACAATATGACTTCCATCCAATGTCTGGTTTATTTCTTTTCACTTAAACAGTGAAAAAATATTATTGAATGACTAGTCTTCCTTTGTTTCTGAATGATAATTTGAGTCAGATCAGCAAAATGTAACAGAGATAGTAGATCTAATACACTTTAAAATCTGCACTGAAGTCATCCAGTTTCAGCAAAAACAATTATTGCTATACAAATGTTAATCCTTTCTAGGGTAGTTACTTCTTTAGCCATCTTGGCATCTTTAAACTCAGTTTAACCACGCAATTTAGTATTTTTATATTCTCAGAATCGTCCATGTGTCAGATAGCACATTTGCTATATTTCTTAGCTGCCATTTCACAGATGAAAGCAGTAGTTTAATTAGTCATAGTTATTAATAACATGTTTTAGTCACCAAAATGGACAAAAGATGTCTTTCAAGAGGCGAGAAATGCTACTGAGAACTGCATCATACCCACATCATCATGATGGTACAGATTCTCATGTGGGTATGTTACACCTGAAAGGCAGTCATTGGATCAGATACCTCCAGAGGCAGAAATTGCTGAGATTGGCAGTAGGTCACCAGGTCTGAGGTGTCTGAGGAAGAAAGCTGAACCAGTCTGCTGAGGGACTGCTAATTATCAAGCAAATAACTTCTTGTATTGCTGTTTCTCTCTGCCCTCAGGGAAAAGCCAGCACCGGGGCCATGTCAGAGATAAATGGCTGTTAAGATCTGCCTGCAGAGGGATGCAGCATGTGGAGGTCAGTCTCAAGCAACTGATTTTGAGATGAGGTGATTTTTTATTTCCCTTCTGAGAAGGCCATCCAGCAAACTGGTGTCTGAAGAGATTCCCTGTTTCCCTCTGCTAACTCAGCATGAATGGTGGATTATTACACTGTTAAGTGCAGCCATCTCACTCACTTCTAAGGACAGTTCACACCACTGAGTGGGAAAAATTATTTTCCTCTTCTGGTAACTTAAGCTATGATGTTAAAAAAAATCAGTACTTGAATTATAGAAAAACTGCAATGCACAAGTGGAAAATAAATCAATAATATATCTTCCTTAACAAAATATGCACTTTATTACAACACTGGATACTGTATTGCTTTTCCCTGAATAGAAAGAAGGTGGATCTCTCAGTTTCATATCAGCATATTTCTACCTTGCAATAAATTGTATCTATAAATTATTTATATGTAACTTGTCAACAGAGAAATGTGCACTGGAAGTAAGCAATGTGTGTATATATAAAGGGCATATACATATATTTCCTACTATGAAAGGAGTAGAGGGGTAGCAGATAAAAAAAAAAAATGTAAGATGTCTTCTGCATAGCTAGTCAAGAAAAAGGAATAACAGGAACAATAAATATATATTTTACATAGAAATTAACTATAATTTCATGATAACAGTTTTCAGCATACACAGAATCATGAAATTCTCTTAGTCTTCTGTAGAAAATTTGTGTTTTTTTCAGAAAACTCTCATGAGGTATTATTAAAATGGGATGTTTAGTAGAGAGCTAACAGTAAAAAACAAATGTATATGGTAGTTCACCTGTCATAGAGAAATTTCATAAAATTGCTTATTTATTTCTGCTTAGCAAAAAATTCAGGTAAAAAAAATTATACCTGTTAGGCAGTCTTTTTAGATAACACTCAAGAAGTTACAGAAAGGGAAAATAAAAATATTGTATGTGAAGTAATATAGATTCTAAGTCCATGTCTAGGCAAGTAACAAATCAAATAGTGCTGTTGTTGACTTGCCTCTGAGCTATATTCCTGAGAAGTACAACATTCCGGCATGTGGACCAATATTTCTATGCACAATCAGCCATATCCCACAAGGAATACACAGTATTTGATGTAAAATCAGATACACTATTCTTCACAGTGGATGAATTTTCCTTTATGTCCACTGACTCTTTCACCAAAGTAAAATATCTCTGAAATAAAAATGTTGCAAGTACTTAAAACATGGCTCTTCAAATGTCTCACTATAGGCTTTTCTTCTCTTATTCTTTGTTCTTTAGAAATGTATAGTTAAATTATGAACAATTAACATGAATCTATTTTAGCTAAGGGAAAAAAATTAAGTTGAAAAGCTGGAGCTGTAGGATTATATCTATAACTCATAGATAGTTACTATGAATAATATATATTTTTCATTCCATAATGAAAATCAAATGGAGATTTTACTGGAATAACAGAGTCTTGAGTGCACCTTGAAATGTAAAAATAATTTACTGGTATTTCTCTTTTCTCTTGTATTATAATTACTGAAAACACAGCACTTTAATGTCAGTTTTCAAAATATGTATCAGCAAGTAACATCCTGATTAGAGGACTGATTTTAAGAGGAATAGTTAAATAATCTATTGGAACATATAGATACTTGCAAATAATATATCTTTTTTTTTTTTTTTTGTACTGGAATAGTTTTTTCAACACTGATGTTGTTTACAATTTTTGTTAATGTTCTGTTTGTGCAATTTGGAGCCCATCTATTGAGGATAAATCAAAGAAACAGCATGATTTTCCTGAAGAAAGAGAAAAAAAGTACTATAATTGGAAAAAAACCCCCAGATTTACCATATGAATTTAAATGATAATAATTATGAAGGACTATTATGCTGATTGTTGGAGAATTACTGCAATGAAAGTATGGAAAGTCATCATCTATCCTAAATGACTCTTTGTGAAGTTTTCATTTTTGATCTAGACCAATAGGCTCAATTTTAATGCCAACAATATAGATTATTCCAGTATCACTCTCAGTGAAACAATAATTTCTCAGACACTGATTTTGAATGTAGCAATTTCTGTATTAGTGCTGTACTTGCAATGGGAAACAAAGTGAAAGAGACTTCAAATGATGTTGACAATGACAGATTTGAACTTCTCTATATAGGTGTTGAAATAAAGAGAGGCCTATGACTTGGAGCCACTCTGATCCTTGATCTAGCAGGACCTGCAGAACAACTGAAATAACAGTTTTATGCCAAAAATAAAACATTTATGAACGTGAATCTCCATTTAGGCTTTCCCAAAGCTTTTGAGCCATGATTACACAAATTACCGTATTTTGGGGTTTTTTTTGCTCTATGCCATGCATGCTGTCTGTTTTTGATGAAGCAGATGTGCATTAGTACTCATCCTGTCCACAAAGTATTTTACAAACTACTTCTTGGTAGAATATTTTTGTATGAGTCAACCAGCTTTTAAAGAACTCAAACAGCACTTGGCATTCAATTTTGACAAATGAGATTAAATTATAAGCCTTTTTACCTTTATTTAGCTAAATTTAATAAAAATATTTTCTGTTATTTGTTTTCTATTGTTTGTAATTATCTGAACTAGCATGTCCTGGGAATGTAATTCTTCAAATAAGAATTTGACCAAAGCTTTCCAACAAATAAGCAGAGAATTTTGATTCCTAATATTACACCAAATTTAAATCTCCTATTATTTTTCAGGTTTGTGTAAGGACAGGCTCAAAGAAAATAAAGATATTTTAAAATTATGTAATTAAGATTAGTTACATTTTAAGTTTTATGTGACCAATTCTTAAGAACCTCCATTCTTTACATTTCTGCAGAGGGTTCACTGCAGTGTTACTTGAAGGCACTGGCTTAAATACACTGGATGTTGTATTTGAAGTACCATTTTCCAAACTACTCTTTTCAGAGTTGTGATATGACCTTACTGGGGATAGAGTTTCTCTTCTGCATTTTTAATTTTTTTTGTCTCAGAGGTCAGGAAGCCTTCCTCAGTGGTAAGACAAACTTTGCATGGAGATTCAACACATCTGAGCTTTGAACTACAGGAAAGACAGGTGTAGCACAGAGATTGATTCTTATTCCTAGACATCTGCATAAAGTGCTCTGTCTTTGAAAATTTAGTGGTTTAATTACTGGTTTCACTTGTATCTCACTTGTTGTTTTTTAATTATTCAAATAAGAGTTCCTCGTATTTTAGTATACCACTCAACTTCCAGTGCATCAGTTAGATATTTCCCTATTTTCAGATCCACATATTAAAAGGCTCACTATTTTAAGATATTTCTACTTATTCTTAAGGCTAAATTTATTTATGGAAGAAAGCACTACACTGAACACAGGAAAAAACAAATCTGGACTGAACCTATAAGACAACAGTTGGGATCCTCTTCCTACAATTCTTTGTAGAAAAATCCTACAGATAAATTTATGACATGTAATTCAAGAGGTGTTACTGCAACTTCATAACTTGATTTGACTCTGTGCCTTTCTTGTGCATATGCATATAATTAGGAAACAAAGGAAGGACTGACAACTTAAAATTCATGACATGAAATACAACCTCTATGCACTGACAACAAGCAATTAAAAACTCTGCAACCTTCAATTTGCTGGTGATCATATGCATCTCCAGAGACAAACAAGAGTTGAAGTCTACACAGTGAATGTGTTCTGACTGTGGATCACATATTTTCCAATATTTTGCTGTTACCTTCGCTAAAAACCTTTACCTATCCTTTTTTTAAGTGGCATAGAGAGACCTCGAAATGTTTTAGTCATTGAATGTCTACAGCTGACTTGAGAAGAATGTAACTTCTGTAGGAATCACTCCTGATTGTGGAGGTCTTGACCCTCAGTTACTGATCTATACGTATCACATAGATCTCATGTGAGTACAACTATATTTTTCAAAGTATGATATCCTATTTAAAAAAACATACTAGTGAATGTAGTTTCCTAATAATAAGGAAATACTCCTATCCCATTTTATCCTAATTATGTTGTGTTATTGTACTGTGCACCCATGCCATGTGTTGGCCACAGGAGCTGCAGGAGGGCCCTGTGAGGAGGGGCAGGGACTGCTCTGAGCTGGGCACAGCTGGATCCAGAGGGCTCCAACCCATTCACTGCAGGGCATGGCTGGGCATGGAAGTGCTCCAGACAAACATTAAGGAAAGTAAAAGACTTTTTCAAAACAGTTATGGTCTGACCATAAGCCTCTTTCCTCATCAGTCTCACATAGCTCAGGGACAGGGAAGAGGTAGAAGAGATGAGAGAGGAGTGAAGTTGAGACTGGGAATGTGTGTGCAGGTGTTTAGTTTTTGTCACTATCCAAATATATTTTAATTGGCAGTAACTTATTTTCCCCTAGTCCCTATCCATGTATGTTTTGCTGAAATGATAATTGTTGAGAGCTCTCTCTGTCTTTATCTTGACCCATTCACTTCTCTCACTCTGCAAGAAGGATCACATGACTGTAGAAACAGCTCTGTGATCTACGAGAAATTTGTCCCTCTGACTCAAGTCAGTTTGGCAACAAAAAGGTAAATGAACTATTCTGATTTGGAATTAGAATAGGAGAGAGATGAGGGGGTTTAGGCTTTATTATTTTTGGTGACTAAATAATAAAAATTCAAAACAAAAATAATGAAAAAATCAAAAATCATGCTTGTCACAAAAATAAAACTGGCCATAGATGACTGAGGTTATCCATATCTAGTCAAACTCCTTTTCAATGCTTTGCAATTATCTTACAGAGAAATGTTATAAGGGAAGGATACTATTTAGAAATTCTTTTCATATCTTAAAAGAAAGCAGGAGGTAATTGTGGTGCGTTGACTTTGATGGGCCGCCAGACCTTAACAGAAAAGCAGCCACTGGCCTTTCAGATAGGCTGCTTTTGCTGCGCTTTCTTTCCCCTCTAATCTATTTGACCACTGAGAGATGGAAGTATTTGAGCTGAACTAAAATTTGCAGCTACCATCACTGGAGTTATTTCCTTTCCTGTTCCTAGGTACACCTTTTTCATTCCTATTTCTCCCTCATACAATAGGAAACTCCCCCTTGCTTTCCCAGCAGGTCCTTCTTATTGAGCCTGTACCCATCACTCACTGCACTGCAGTTGTGTGAGATATCTCATCACATCTATGTTGAACCGTGTGCAGACTTGTAATTCCTGCCTTTGTTCCCTATGCTGCATGCATTAGTGCACAGGTGTGTGAGTGGCACCTGTTCATGCCAATTTTCCAGAAAAAGTCTGAAAGTTTCTCCCATCATGCCATCCTTTTGGCTCTCCCTTATTTGTGGGAGTACATTGGTATTTGCCCTTTTGTGTTGTACTTTGCTGATTATTAAGCCTGCCTTCCCCACATCACTCTGCATCATTTGCTTCTCATCCTGGCTCACCATTTTCTCACTCTACCGAAGGCTGATATCTCCCTTCACTGTAATTTCTAGTTTGAAGTTCTCCTCACCTGGCTTGTAATTCAGCTGGCAAGGATGCTTTTGCCTTGCTTAGGAGTCTTCAGTCCTTGAAGAGGGTCCCGTGGTCATAAAAATCAAGTTGTTTTGTTTCCAAGTGCTGTTAATGCATAACTTGTACTATGAGGACAAGCATATAAAAAATAATTAGCCTAACTGATTTTTACTTCCAGCTGAGAGAATCTGCACCAACAGTTGTCATGCTTTTCTTTTCTATTTAGGCTTCTGCTCAAAATGAGAAGGCAATCATCCCCATTATTTAACACTATATAGACACATTATTTGATGTATCTGGACCTTAACAAAAGGGGTTAGCTTATGAATGGAAGTTTTTCTCCAAGAATCACTGTATACAGCTTGAGGAAAATGTTTATTGAAGTGCATGAAGGCTGTTTGGAATTTTCACAACACTTCACTGTAATTGGTTCTACGCTACTTGACTACCCACATTTTCCTTTTATGTAGCATAACCTGTTCAACAAAACCACACATAATCACCAAGTAGTCAGAGACTCCTAACATCAGTGGCAGACCTGATTCAGTGTGTCACATTGCTGAACGTAGTAAATCACTGAGCTGTGCAACAGAGAGATTAAATCTCCCTCAACACTTTGGATAGCGTGTCCTTTCAGTGACAGCCACTATGAAGGGGCCAAGGATCCCACTGTGACAGATGTAACAGGGAGAAGCATCTCTGACATGAAGACTCATGAGAAGACAAGATGACAGAAAACAAAGGCTGAGGTCAGATCTAAATCTATTAAATTTCATTAGTCACAGCATTCTTCACTGCTTTCCTACCTTGAGGGCTGAGGTGTCCACCTTATTGTAGTTGGCAGGAAAACTACAGGAGTTTTGTCTGAGTCAGTTAAACTATTTGGGATCTTAAATCTGTGTTATAATGAAGATGCACATGATGATTGGAATGATTATGAGAGAATCTTAATTTTAATAAAATTTCACATTAATAGATTAAACCCTTCACAGAAGCATAGGCAGATTAATTAAAGATACAGACTTTAGAAAAAAGACACAAACCTAAGAAATAGATATTAGGCCCTCAGCAAAATGTAAACTAACCATTTCTTAAGGAAAAAAAGTATCCTCCAGTAATTCGTTGCTTTGGTCATATGATTTTAAAATATGATTTTAAAATCATATTTTAATTACTTCAATTTTTATCAAATTATGTTCCCTATAGTAAGAAGCTGTGAGAAAGAGAAAACAGTAGGAAATCTAAATATAGGAAAATGTTAATCAAGAAAAATAATATAATGGTAAGAGTTAACATATAGTTAATGTTAATGATTGACATAATAGGATGCTTCTTTGTAGTCATCACATAGTACACGTTGTTAAGGTGAGGGGTACTCCTCCAGTTAAACCTCTAAAGAGTGTTTTGAGACTTAGCAATAGAAGGCTTCCAGAAAAATCTTGTGGTGGACAGCAGCCATAGCCCTGCTCCATGGACATCTAATGTGAAGGCATCTGAACACTGCAGGCCTCAGGACTGTTTTTGACATGAAGTCTGTCATCTGAGAAAAACAACAGAGATACATAGTGAGATATTGAAGCAAAGAGAATTTCAGATACAGTCAAAACTTAGTCTTTTCATCAGTGTCTACCTATTTCCTTTCAATCATTAAAAGTGATCCTGAAGAACATGTTGGACTGTGTTTCATGTTTTAAAACTGCAGTCTATAAGAGTTTGCTTGCATGCAAGCAGGTTTATTTTTCTACAATGATTTTCTGTGTTATAATTTGGCTCTGTTCCTCACAGTGTTTGGCTCTTCATACACTTTTGTCAAGAATGCGTATCTTGCTCATGGTTTTGCACCAACTTACCTACTGTGTTTTTTGAGAGAAGTAATAGTGAACTAGAGCTAATGTTGAGGATAATGGGTTCCAAATTACTATTATAGCATGCAACTGCTCAAAAGAGGGTAGTTAAATGTTCAGTCTTGTGGAATTAATTGAACAGAACAGATAATACATTGTTTAGGCATTCTGAAAATTCTTATAACATGATGTATTACCGTTGTCCTGGAGTTTCCTTTGAAAAACAGCATATGCTGATTAATAACATTATCTGTAATACTCAAAAAATCTTTGATTTTAACAATTCACATTAGTAGCTTTAGAGAACCAGAAACCTCACTAATGTATCAAGTATTTTAATGTACTATTAAAAATTAGTCCCAGGTACTAGCATTTACTCAAACTCTCTTTTAAAACAAAAAGAAAACAGACCTAATATGTAAAGTTAAGTCACATACATTTTTAGAGACATGGAAATTTTAACAGTCTAAGTCCAAATTTTGCTATTACTGAAAAAACCCCCATACTATTGTGGAAAATGTCACTAACAATGCAATTGCAATTGTTATACTCACTATTCTTAATATATACTCCTTTTTCTACTTTTACAGTCACACTTCTAGTGTTTCTGAGTTGTTTCATCCTGGACATGTGGAGAAAGACTTGCAGCAAGCTGACCATTTTCCAAGCCTCTCATAGTGAGGATCATGATGTTGACAGTTTCTTCCTTTCTTTTTAATACAGGGCATTTTTATACATTACAGCTGTTTTAAAACGTTTTCTCTCATATTTACTGTTTCTTTCTTCGTTGGTCCGCACCTCCACGTTACATCTATATTTGTTAGATTTTGCCTGTTTAATTATGTCAGGTGCTTGTTCTTCATGCTCAAAATCAATTTTACATCATCCTCTATCTTGATTTTCCATCTGGTGCTCATGTCTCAGTGGTTTCTAGTGTCATCCATGTGTCTCAAGTTTTACTCCTCAGAACCTCATTCTGCATCCTCACTTTCAAGGCCTTTACTGAAATACCATGCCTGCATTCTGCACTACATCATTATTCTAGAGTTACAAGTATTACATTCTATCATGAATATATAATTCTAGACAGAGCAATTCTCTTCTAAAGATATAAGAACATGGTTGTACCTCAAAATTATATAATGAAAAATAAAACTGATCAGACCTGGTCAGTATAAAATGGTCTTTATATCTAAAGAAGTTGGAACGAAATCTCTTATAGGCCAGAGCTACTTTAGATAAAGCCTGGCAAGGCTCATCCCTGATCCTGTGATCTGTTAAAAGTGATGGCAGCACTGCATTGACTGGGCTACATTAGTAACTGCCAAGGATTGTTGCTCTCAGAAAATATTCCTGATATATTATTAGCTGTGTCCTTGCCTTCAACCTGTCTGTCAAGTTGTTGGGTTTTTTTTATTTTGTCTCTTAAATACATTGTATACACTCCTAGCCTACACCATTTGTTTTCTGAATACTGATAGTATCTCTTTCCCTTCTAACTGTATCTGACGTGCATGAATGACTGCATGAAAATTTTTTATCTAAATAGCTTCATCCTTGCACAAAGGTTTCTAAGAAGTTCATTTTATGATTGCAGTTCATCTTGGAGAAAAATCTGCCTCCAAGTTCGGAAAGGGTGAATATTGGGGTAAAACACTGGATCGTATTCAAGCATTTAAGTGTTCAAATGAAAATTGCAGTACTTGCTTTAGCTTTTTTCCAGAGACACAACTATCAGTGTGCCTAAACCATAGTCCCAGTCAGCTCAACACTGATTGAAGAGGAGAACCCTGCTGAGTTAGCAGCACTTCAGCATAAAGGGAAGATGTGCGCAGAAAATGTAAATCCTGTTGGATTTGTGCCAAATCCAGAGCAAGGTGGCCAGTCCCAGAGGCTGCAAACTCCTGCCCCCCACCCTGTCACTCATTCCTATTATGAAATTTTTGCTTTCTCTGAGTTTTTAATATAGACGCTTGAGGAGCAAGTGTCCTCAAGGGTCTATATAAAAAATAAATATTTCCTCTATCCAATTTAAAAAATAAAGGAAAAAAAGTGAGAAGAGTAAATTTTTACGAAGTTACCTTCCAAGCTTACTGGAAGAAGATGTTTGTAACAAAACTAAGATAAGATTGAAACTTAGTCCTCTCACCAAAAAGTTTTAGATGCTGCTTCTTCTTATGTAACAGTGCCACAAGAGCATGATTTTTCAAGTTTTCCGCCTGGATAAATCCTGAATTCTTAGGGTGAAGTTCTGGGCTTCCCCTGATTAAAACAAAAACCTTGTGGGGAATTTTGAGCAGTGCTAAATCCATCTGCACCTGATGACACAAATCGAATTTCAGTAACTGTTTTATAACTGTCTTCTCCTTTCCATCTAAATATTTTCTTTTACAAAGAGGAAATAAAGACATTGTTAATTTATAAATTCATTAGTTAAATGAGTATCCTTGAGGATTGAAATTCTGTTTAGTAAGAACCAGCAGCCTTGTTTACTACAAGTCCAGTAACACTGAAAACTTGTGAGGTTCATGGGAAAAATGCATTTTCGGACAGACTGTGGGGCCCTGTGGGAAAGGAATATATTAGCTTCAACTGCTTTTATTAAAAATAGGTTCTCTAGAGAAAGAATGAACTCACTGAACTTTTCTTTACTATGGGTATCACTAAAAATGAATCCATATTTGTTTGTATGTGGTTATACATCTGAGATTTTTTAATGAAGGCAAACCTTATTCTGCAGGCATCCTGCGTCCTGCAGTGCTTGTCTTCTCTGCAGGCATATAATTGTACTGCTCATAATTCATTAAGTCAGCACATATGGTCATATCCACATTCAAAAAAAGCTGCTGACAGAAAGAGTGACACGTCTGAAAGGGCTGGCATATTCTCATCAATATGGAGTTTGAGGAGGACATGAGAATGAGTACTGCCATTATCAGACTTCTTGCTAGATAGTTATGGAACTATGACACTAGAACTTCTGATAAAGAAAGAAAATTATTGTGAAAATTCAATCTAGGCAAAAAATAATGAAAGAAAATAAATGAGTTTCTGATGTTCATGAGATACAAAACAAAGATATGAAAATTAACTTTCCTGCCTACAAAACAGTTTCCACTTATGTTAATTCATATCCTATATTTATTTAGAAACTCCCAACCAGGTCACATTTTATGTTTTTAGTTTATACAGCTCATATTCTTGTAGAATATAGGACCATTATCAGACTCCTTTACAAAGGCTACATGATTACTCAAGCTAACAATGACAAAAATAATTATCATTAGATTGCTCAGTATCCCTTCCTAAAATTCCTAACAAGTTTTAAACAGTATCAAGAGACTGATTCTTGCAGCCAAATTGAGGGCAGAGCCAGAAATAATTGATGTTTCTTTGACAATGACAAATAAAAATTTTAAATTACAAGGGAGGATTTAAATTAATTTGAGAAGAAATTGGATGCTCTGGCAAGAGAGACCATACATTGTTGCAAGTTAAAACCAAACTGTCCTAAGAGAGCCTGTTAAAGGCTAACAAAATGAACTTTGTTCTAATTTAAAGGCATGCTGATGGAATCAGCTAACAGAGGGAGTTGTATAACTTTTTAATTTTTAGAGAATTGTGGGAAAAGCTCCCTGCATTATTTCTGCTTTTGCCATTATCTGTACCACATAAAATGAATAACTGCTCCTAGGTCTGCTCCATTTCATTTACCTGAATTCCCAAAGTCTGAAGCCAAGATACCATTTTGCTTTTTTCCCTTTCTTGACCATGAATTCAGACTCTAAATCCTTTTGCAATATTTCAGAAAAACAAATCCTTTTGTGTGCATAAGTAACTGCAGTCCCAAGGATAAAATGGGGGGGGGGGGTAATATTCTCAATATTTTTGTTATTATTTTGCATTATTTACCATGCTGAAAAGTATCTTTTTCTAACCTATGATTCCAGAAACATTGATGAATAGCTGGATGGGTAGAAACACATCTAACAGACATTATTACCACTCATTTCAGAGGACATATTTTAAGCCCTGATGGAGAGGAAAGATTTGGGATTTTTCACTTTCAGAACATAATGGCTTCCTAAACTGACAATGTGGTTAGATTCAGGTCCTTTACCCAGTGATGTTATCACATATGAAAATAGGTTAAGATCCATTAAGTCCAGATTTAGGAAAAGGATAAATTATTTTTGTCTGGATTTCTTGCTTTAATCCTGGTTGTTAATTATAAAACATTAGTGATTAAAGGCTTCCAGCATGATGAACATGGTTCCACATGCATACATGGTAGAAAATCACACCTGTCCCAATGAGCCCCTGGTACCCACAGGAGTGATAAATAATTAGTTACAAACCATATTCAATGTATTATTTATTCAACAGTGCTTATTAAATTAGAGGGCAGAAATGCATGGTGTTCACTGAGAAAATGCATCCACATCATTCATATTTATAGCATACTTTGTCAAAAGGCTGGTCAGGCAAAAAAAATTCCTTGGAAATTCAGTCATTCTCTCAAAAGCAGTGGCCAACATCTTTGATTTGACATGAAAAAACATTCTGTGGATAGTGCTGAGATGTGTCTGCTAGCTGAATCCTCTTTGGTGGCAGCTGCTCCTGCACACCCTAGACAGGCTCAGCTGGTCCTCCTTAGGCTGTGGATAGTTTTGCTGATTTGTGCATTAAGAGCTCTCTTTTGCTCTTCCCTGGGTTAGACCAGTGATTAATGGCCAGTTCACATTAATCCTTCCTTCTTCACACTGAGCAGCTACAAGGTTTGTCCCTACCCACCTGGTAAAACTTTAAGTCATAACAAGACACGAAATGGGAGAAAATTTGCTGCTTCATTGATTAAGAGAATTGCCCAAGAACATGAAGCAGTAAAATGGATGACCCACAGGAAAATTCCAGAAGGTCTCCTGAGTTTAAGTCTTGTGTTCACAGTGTCACACGTGGTAGTAAAACCAGAAGATTGCAGCAGACTCTTGATATACCCATTAGAAGAAAGTGGGAAATGCCAGGCAGAACAGACCAGTAAATACTTGAAGAAGATACTCTACAGTTTTTTTACATCAAAAGTGAAAGAAAAAAAACCTTCTGCTTCATTTCTCAAGCTTTCTTAATCTAGAAAAAAGAAAAAAATTGCTCTTTACACATCATCTGCCAGAAGTTCCATTGTGTATATAAAAGAAAGTTCACAAATATTTAAAAGAAATGTAAAGATGTCTAAAGACTTTTAAAATAGTTGAAAACTGAAGGAAGTCTCATAAGAAATCCTTGTTGTCCTCTTCTTTTACAATTCTGCTTTTCCTATGGAATTACATTTCAGTAAATCAAAATGGTGTCTTTAATCTATGAAACACATAAACATTCCTGAAGTAGGAGTCGAGAAACTAGAACCCATTACCAGGCAGTTGATTATGTCCCCTTATTTTTTATTTTCCTTCATATACCCTGGATCTTGATTATTTTCTACACAGTTATAATGCAGCCATAGGACAAATAGGTGATCCACACTACTTTCTTCCTTCATCTCCAGCTAGTTTATTTAGAAGTATGATAGACACAATGTCCTCATGATTTTAAAATGGTGCAAAAAAATGCGCCCCTGATGGATATGGCTTTGTATAGGTTCTATGTCTGAACAAGCAGTGAGCAGGTGCCAAATGCTACCCTTTTCTCATCCAGTCATTCTGGACAGGTGTGGATAGAGACAGTGCTAAAGACAATCTT
>VZSR01001299.1:3180371-3200161 GCA_013398615.1 Brachypodius melanocephalos | reverse complement strand
GAACTTTTGGCTGTCTCGAGTTTGATGGTTGCAAAGAGTGTTCTATGCTAGGCTGCATCAACCTAGGAAGTTTACAAATGTTCTGCTTTAAAGTACTTAAGGAACACCTCAGACCTTCTCATTGAAAAGAACCTGATAACAGAATACACTCATCTAACATGTATTTTTCAGGAGCTTCCATTCACAGATTGAATTACAATGAATTCAGTCTTCCCAAAGGCTGCTGAAAAATCTGCTCATGGACCTTGAGTACATCTGGGAATTGTTAAGACACAATACATGGGTATTATTAAAAGTACAGGATAATAGATGTCGAAGATTAGACAGGTCCAAAGAAAAGAAAAACCTTTAAAAATGTCAACCACAGTCAGAAAATTCTTGTTCATATTACTTACTGCTGTATAAAAATTCTGGCATTTAATCATTAAGTACAAGATTTTAAAGATGTGATAAATCTGTATAGCAATTTGTACCAGCACTTCAGCCAGAGAGATAACTTGGCAAAGACATCTGAGGAAAAGAAATAGACACAGATCTTAATCACACTCTAATTATTGTTGCTCAGATTGACATAAGAATAATCATTAGATATTAAACTGCAGCCTTCTGTCTCAAAAATCTAATAAGGAATACATTTAATCAATATGCAAAGTCATTATCCAGATTGACAGTATTTTCCCTTTTGTCTAATTGATAAGAAAACTATTTGCTGTATGTTCATCAAAATAGCAATAACAAAAAAAGTTTTAGATTCTTAATTAACTTAGATTTGTCAGAAAATATGAAGGAAGAGAAACCCCAACTATTCTAAGAAAGATGGTTGAAGAAAATTTGTTTTCTTCAAGAAAGGTGTTTGATTCTCATTAAAGACCTGCCAGAATAAGGTCTTTAAATAGATAGCTGCCCTTAGTGTTAAAAGTGTAATATTATTTTTAGTATCTATTTCATTTCAGTTTTCAATAGCCGATTCCCAACACAATTTTCTTTCCTACTGTTATGTCGAACACCCATCAACATCAAACACTTTTTCCGTGTAGATTCAGAGTCACTTGATACTAGACATTGGGGATGGGAGTCAAGATCCTGAGGTGTCCAAATGCAGGTGCATAAGCTCTTGCTCTGGTCAATGGATATCGAGGCAAACATCTGCGGAATGTAGAAGAGCAATTCCACCGACTGGACATGAGATGTGGGAGTCAATATATTTAAGTGTTGATCTCTGCGTGTAGACACTACATTCAGTGGAAGCTAGAGAACAATTCAGATGTGCAAAAAGAACATGAGGAGCTTTATACTGTTGCTTAAACAAAACCAATGCTCTTTGAGACAGATTACAAAGTGAGGCAACATGAGACAGACAGGTATGGAATGGCACCTAGAGAAAAGCAGGAAAACTATGTCTTCTGCAGATTCAGGCCAGGAAGAATAATTTCAAGAATCTTCATGTCATTAGGTGCTTGTTGCTTATGTTACTAACTCATTAATAGTGTTGTTGCACTCTGATACTCACTACTGGGTAAAAAGCAAGAAAAACTTCATTTATTGGAATCTGTTTCTGATGTAATACTTTCACAGAGAATCAGATCTCCAGTCATCTTCTGTGACTAACCATTACAATTCAACAGTGTTGGTACATTTAAAACGCACACAAAATAACTCCTAAATTTCTACATAGAAAAACTGTCCTATGCAACTATTTCTGCAGGAAGTTTCTGTTGTCTACAAGGGTTTCACCTACACACAATTCAGTCAGCAGGAATGACCTAGGTAAGTCCTTTGAAGACTTCACATGGAATGTTAACCAACCCAGGCATCCAAACTGAACTAGACAGAGAAGGAGATGCCAGACTGTCCAAAGCTTCCATCTGAAGGGCTTCTGTAACTATTAATCAAATATGTTTTTGTGAATGATCAGTCAGCCACCTGGTTTCAAGTGGATCCATTGTTTCAAGCCTGTCCATTAATTAATTTATGGAGGTGACTGACTGGAATGTTCCCAGACAACAAAAGAGTTAATTATTTATAGGTACTGGTGTGCAGAGACCTGAAATCCTGCTGCACCACAATTATGACTAAAGAACACATATTTACAACTCACTTATAGCTGAAGTCTCATTGCTATTGGCAGTGTTTAAGAAAAACTATGAAAGCATACATTATTAAAGCTATGCACTTTATAAAAATGGTTTATAGAGGAAGGATAGTCCCTTTGGTATCAACCACAACAATTGATATGGCAGAGCACACAAAGTGTGTAACATCAACTATTTGAATGCTTAATGAAGTGACAGAAAAATAATTAATAATACTTAAAATAAAGCAATTAAATTATACCAAATCCTATTGGACCATACTGCAGAAAAATGACACAAAGGTAACTACAGATATAATACATTTTGGCACTTGTTGCTAAAAATTTTTGTCTGTTGGTATACTTGGACAAACTGAGAGTTAGGGCTGAACTCTAAAAATATTTATACAGTCTTAATTTTCAATTTACAATTTGTAACTTATTCTGCTTCTCTAATTATGTCTAATAGTGTGTCTTCTCTTTCGACAGACTTAGGAATCCCAAATAAAATTTGTTGCATTGCTCAACCTAAATAGAGTTGCATAACATTAAAAACTGGAAAAATACTTCCTAAACTCACATCACTCACATAGCAGTTTGTGAAACATAAAAGCTCCAAGAAATCAAGGATTATCAATATTTTTAAGTGTATCAGATGTTCAGATAGTGTCTACTTCTGCAAGTGTTTTTCTGAAACATTAATTATATGACATTTTCTAACTATAGGCTGCAAATGTATACTACATGAGAACTGAAGAGGAGATTAATTTCTCTGAAGACCTAATAAGAACTTTATTCTTGCCCCCACCCAATTCAATGGGAATTTTGCCATCAGCTTCAATGAAAGCAGGTTGAGGTTTTAGATAGTTGACACAGAACATATTTTAAAGCCACCTGTGCAAATGCAACCACTGAGCCACCTTCTGTTGCTCCTGTTCTACAGAATTTTTACTCTTCAATGGTATATTGCTTTCACCTATGAGCATTGACTAAACTTATCATCTGCACATTTTTAACCAGGAATCATGCTTTTTACACTTAATCTCTGCTAGAATTAAGAACTTTGATGAAATTATCTATTTTGAATTTTTCAAATTTTTATCTCAGTGTATATGAAAGGAATTACATTTGTATGAAAAGTTCAGATAAAAAGAAAATCTATAATGCTGTAAAAGTATGGTGGTTAAAAAGGTGGGGATTTGGTTTGTTTTGTTTTTTTTTTCTTGAAATGAGGAAATGTGTATTTTCAGTTTTTCCATATTTACTTTATAATTGTATTAAGAAGGCTCCAAATATTGAGGTCAAGTTCACATATTTATAAAGGGATAGCAGCTATCCGCACACCTGTACCTTTCAGTTATTTGAATAAATGAGAAAAATAAGAAGTTTCAATTTTTTAAATGTAGGCAGAATGTTGTTTATTATTGCTGCAAAACAGTTAGAGGAATGAGTTCTTGCTTGTCATTACATTTTAATGAAAGTTTAGGTAGTATGTTTTTAACTCTTCAGCCAGGATACTCTTTCCAGCATTCAATCCTCTGTTTTCATCTGGACTGTCTGAATGGCCTCTTGTGCAACAATATCATCTGTTCTCTGTAAAAATGCTGGCTTATTGTACTGTAAGGAGAATTGCAGAAGTATTTGGAAATTACACAGCTCCAGTTTTTAATATGAAAGAGTTTTCATGAAGTTTTGACGCAAGGCCTTAGAGATCAGCACCCGGACTGGGGATAGGATATGTAATTTGTTGCTGATATTGACTGATTTGGGTCTGCAGCCAATTATTATAACAGTGGACATAAATAAAGACTTTTTATACCTTATGGTGCTCAAATCTCAGGCTTTGGTGAACCTTAAAAATATCTATATACAAAATACATAGGATTTTAAGACGGGCTTTTTGGAATATTTAATTTGTATCACATTCTAGTAAAGAGGCTGTGTCATAGAATTGCATTCCAAACACAAAACTCACTTCAACCCCACTCATGAGTACTTATTGTCTCTGAAGAAAGCATTCATCATATATACCAAAAAAACAATGCTGATAATACTGAAATTAATTGAGTTTTTGTTTAAAAACACCAAAAACGTATTTAGCAGCTGCAAACACAGGAGTAATGGACAATGAGTTGGTTCTCTGAAGTCACAGCAGTGATACTGTTGATTTAGAAGTAGATAAGAGGTGAACATGGACATATGAGACAATTGTTTCAGCTTTGTTATTTTGTCTCACAGTTTGTAACAGCTAAAATATTTTGAAACTATTGGATTAAACTGTATAATCTGTACACAGTCAATACTCAGTGCAATATTAAGGGGAATTTAGGAAAGGCAATCAAAAAAGACAGCATAAACATTGATCAAGGATGCTAATAAATTACAATTAATGATCTGCAAATTTTATTTGCATCATGGAACACTGAATACATAATAATTTTCCCATAAAACAAATTCTCCTATGGTTTTCATTTCTTAGAGAGAAGTTCCAGTGAAGTTAGTGTGGCTCTCTGCAATTTAATACAGAATCAGGACCACTAATACCAATGACATCTGACACATAAATTTACCCCTGTATATTGGTGTTTTCTTGGTTTTTTTTATTTTTTTTTTTCATTCAGTGCTGTGTCTTGTGACGGGAAAAAAGCCAAATCAAAAAAACCCTCCAAAAAATACACAAAGAACAGGAAAAATCCCAAAAAACATCCAGTGTGACATCAGGTGTATCTTCTTTCATGTATAAATTGTTTACTTCTTTACAGATATGAGTAAAATTCTAAGCTTTCAAAGCCCCTAAGTGACAGGCAGAGACAAAATATTACTTGAGTGTTGTATACCCAATATTTAGTCCCTGAATTTCTTCTGGTAGCAATTCTGAGTTGCACTCCTTCCAACTCTTTGTAGTGAATAAGGAGTTAAAATAATTTTATTAATCTGCTAAGTGAAAGGCCACTTCTCTCAGTCAATTTAATGTTCTTAGCTGTAGGCTACAGGCTTCACAATGATTTAACTTCAGTCTTGGGACTTACTGATAATTGTCGTGGGCACTTCTGGGTTGGTTTCACCTGTGACTTCAAAGCATGGAAGTGTAAGGCAAGGCTCAGGAGGGCTTTTTCCTGTAGTTTTGCACTTTTTCTGCAGTGACTTATTTTGCTGTAACTTAATGCTTATTCTGTAATGGTACAACTATACGTGATATAAGTCTAAAAAGAGTGAAGAATTGCTGTGTAATGAACATGTGGGCTAGGAAGGAAAGAAAGAAAGGTCAATAAGTCTTTTTAAGAACACATGAAAATAACTCCAAGCAGAACCATGACTGAACAGTGGAAGAAATCTCCATCATCAATGTGGAATTTGTGGTAAAGAATAAGGGAACCTGGTGGCTGATCCCTGAACCCCCTTCTCATTCATTCTTCTCTTTTTTCCTGAAGACTAATCCCATCATCCTTACCATTCAGAGGGATAGTAAAAGTGTGAGTACAAAGGGCAGATTTTTTTTTTTTTTGTACAAGAATTTTGAATATTCTGAAATGGAAGTTTTAAGAATCTTTGGGTTAGAAGTATTAGTGTTTGCTGTATTTTTTATTAGGCTGTTAAAGCTTAAATTAAGATAATAAGAGATTTTTTAATCTACATGCAAATTATATTCATTTTTTGCTCTCAACATCATTTTGAGTGGAAAAAACATTATAGAACCATTAACAGAGAAATGTAAAGAATTAGGTGATGTCTTAAAACCCACTTCTGACAGGTAAAATTTTGTGTCATTCAGGAAAATCAGGACATGTTACAATATGATTCCATATGTCTCTAAGAAGCAGATTTTGCTAGGTTTAAAATATATTTAATTCTTACATTTATTATTTTAACCTTATTTCTTACAGACTGTATTGTTTATGTGTATTCTCAATGGCTAATTCTGAAATTGAGGAAGGGCTCCACACTGGTCAATGATTATGTCTGCTGCAGCAGGACTTAGCAAAAATTTTACACAAAATCGTCTGTTTCCCAGCCAAAGCCCAGGCACAAATTCAAATAATATATCACAAATCAAGAACTGTGTTAACAAGTATGGACAGGCTCAACCAATTCCAGTAAGAAAGAGAGGAAAAAAATATATGTATGTGAACCACTTACCCACAGGGCCACAGAATAATCTCTGGCCTTTTTTAGTTACTAATACATATTTAGCCTGTGCCTTGCCAACTATGCCTTCCCAACCATGACTTCCAACTTTTCTTACCTTTTAAAAAGCTGGATGGTAAAAGACTAGAGACTCTAAAAGTGTTATAATTGAAGCAAAAGATTTTAGCTTAAACTCTACTCTTTATTTTTCTTTTCTTTATTTATTTTTCTTTTGCTATACTCTAATATTGGAGCATCATGCCCCAATCAAAGGAAAAGGTTCAGAGATGACGTTTCCATAGACTACAGAGTCACCAGCTGCAAAATAAACCCACAGTCTTTCTTAGTTTTAAATCTAATTGTTTCAGAGAAACAAAGTAGGATGACCTTCTTTAAAGCACTGTCAGTGATGATGCTGTACTGCTTTCTTTTTATAATACCTCACTGGCTAACTCATTTCCCCAGAACAGGAGAGACCTAGGGTCAGTGCCAGTTTCTGTCTCAGGGAATACAAACTCTCATCTCTTATCTGCTTGGCAAATGCAATAATCAACAAGATAGTTTATTTACAACAGCAGGAAGTGTCTCTCATCTTGTTGATTCTATATAGAAAAGATTATCTGGGATAGAGGAAAAGAAAAGGACGAAGAAACATAAGAAGGTGAGAATTTGCTTCTTAAACATTCCCTGTGAAATGGAGGAAGTTGCCAATACCAAGATATACATAAAAGACAGTTAATGCATTTTATTCAGGACTATTTCTTATAAAACACAAAAAAGATCTTTAGAACAAGAGTTGGAGCTCAGATGTCTCCTCACCAGTAGGTTCTTCAGTCTGATGAAACTTAAGTTCATTTTGCAGAGGTACAGTTTCAGTAGCTGGGGCTGCAGATTGATAAATCCACACAAAGAAAGAAACCCAGCAGTTGGCTCTCGATGGGGGATCAAGTTGTAGAGTTACATTTAGGCTTCATTATGTCAAGGCACAGTGAGGTGAGGCTGGCCATGCTCTCCACCTCCACAGGGTCTGGACACAGAGGGCAAGGATGGTCCTGATCAGACTGGAGATCAGCCTGCAATGTTCATCCAAGGTCTGCCCCAGGGGGAGGGTTGTAGGTAGGGCAGAGCAAGTCATGATTCATGTTCCAGGATCCCTGCAGGGGAAGAGCTGCTTACAGAGCCCTGTTCAGGGAGCTGGAGCAGCACCCAGGCATTCCTACAGCATCACTGAGAGTGATGGCCCCAGGCTGAATGGGGCCCTGGGTGTATGGCTAGAGATGGGGCTCCCAGGAGTGGCTGGGCAGCAGGAGTAAACCCCTTTATGAGACTAAAGTCTAGGACAGATTTCCACTAGGTCTTTGTGACTGAGATCTACTCTGTCCTGTATGAGCAGTCTAATTTCTAGCTAAAGCAGAGAAAGGAAAACAACATTTTGTTGAGCAGAGAGGTATTAGGATAGCATGCTTGGATTTAGCCATCAGAAATCCACCTCACTTCAGTGAAGGCTTCTGTGTTCTCTTACTTGTAAGGATAAGTCCCTGATACAATTCTGAACATTTCCTCCCTGCCCTGCAGTATCTATGGCTGTAAAACCTGAGCCATTTTTAAATCCTCTAGAATTATGCAGGAAGGTAACATTGTGAGAACTTGGACTGATTTACCACCTTCCCTGCACACTTATTTCTTCAGGGAACTACTGCTAGGGATAATATCAGACTAGATTTCTATTCAGGAAATCCTGCAAGAGAAAACCCTTTGTAAACTAGCCTGTATGAAATTTTACCATGAAAAGGTAGACAGTAAAGCATTGTTATCACAAAGGATTTTCTTGTCTTTAAGTAAAATATAATTGGGTATTCCTTTACATAGCTTTTTATGTCATTGTTTAGCCCAGTTTTTCCCTTTTTTAGAGAATGTAAGATTCCCTGTTGAAAAAAAAAATGTCCAGTCACAGTAGCTTATTTAAGCTACTACTACAAAGAAGACACTGTAATTTGTTTAATGAAATTCAGCATTTCATTTTTTAATGTACAAAGGAATATTGCCAAAATAACTTTCTTGTTAATCACACAGTTTTGGATTGGGTAATTTAAACAACAAGGTGTCATCACTAGAGACAGGGATGAAAATCTACCAAAAAGGATCCTGTTGTCCTTCTGACAGTTTGGAAGAGAAATTTCTGCACCTCTACCCTGTGAAATTAAGCATTCTTCTAACATAGACAACAACCAGTTTCTGAAATGTACATTTCTTGTGTCAATCCACATGAAAATGGAGAGCTGTGACACTTCAGCATTTTCAGCCAGTGATAGCCCTGAGTAAATCAAAGCACTAAAGGTGTCTTTCTTTTATCTGTTTGCTCAAGACACTCTAAAGTGTCATTCTGCAGCCAGAGAGATTGGAAGATCTCCTCTCTTGAGATTCTAGTAAAAAAGAACTTTACTGCTGTCCCTCCTTAAGAGTGACTTTCCTTTTTTCTCTATTCTCCTTACACTGTTATTTTTTCAATTAGACTTTGTGTATGCATTGTGAAGACACAGTCAGTACTATGGTGGCTAGAGCCTTCAACTTGTAGACAAATATTAGACAAGGAAAAAGGGTAAGGTAATCTTTTTTAACATTTCAATTAAAAATAAATTAGAAACGACTACGTATTAATAGATCGTGTAAGAAATGTCTTACAGTGAATTTTCCTCTTTGATTCTCTCAATTAATAACCATTCTCTGGCTTGCACAGGATATCTATCATTTACAAAGTTGAAAACATTAGTTTTGGGGCTCACATGAGCACTCTCAGGCTTACATGTAAATGAGATCAGTTCACTAGCACAGGACACAGAAAAATTCTAAATGGAGTTGGGAAATCTCAGGCAGTTTCATCAAAAATGCACAAACAGTGTTTGATCAGACTATTTAAATTCAGATTTGAGTAGGACTGTCTGAAACTTGAGACAAGAATTTTCTCAGGCAACTTTTCCTCTGGTACTATGTACCTGAAGGAGATGAGGGGAAACAAAATTGAGTAGAAATATACCAATGGGTATATTCATTTCACTAGAGTGTAGAGCCTCACTGGCTGATTGTTCTTTGCACTTTGTTATTAAGCACAGACAATTATTTTTCTTGTGGTTTTTTTTCTTTCCCCATGTACTCACATAAAGCTTTATTAAAGATTGTGTTCACTAAAAACAGAAATATGGAAGCAGACTCATCTGTGTAGTGTACTGTACAATTAAATCATGATTTGGCTTTAAGTACTCAAAACCACATGCAGAATTTTAGTGGATCTGCTGCTCAAGAAGATCTGAAGTATTCTATAACTGGTTAGCAAAGAAATTTGTTGGCAGAGATTGGATATCAGACTAGATATTCAGTTTACATCCTTTTCGTTGAGAACAATGGTTTACTGAGCATAAATCTAGCAATTACTTGCTTGCCAAATCTCCTTTTTCATTCTGCTGCTGCTGGTTAAAGTTAGGAAAATCTGGAGTAATTTCTGTGGGTTGAAAATGAGTCACTATAAAGAGGTTTAATGGGAATTTTCCAAGTAGCATTTGTAGTGGAGTGCACTGACTTAAAAATGATAGCCCTGCTGAAATAGCTATGCAGTTTGTATTTTTCATCTTCTCCTTGGTGATGCTTCTTAGTGAAATTCCAGTTCTCCTGCACCAGTGTGCTGAAGACAGGATATAGAAAACTGCTGCCCATCTTTACTTCTAGAATAATCTTTAACAGTAGTTAGCCTTCTAAGAATAAGGATGTTTCTACAGCACACTGAAAATCATAAACACGCTATCTATTAGCCAAAGTGATTAGATGAACTTCCACTTTTCTTCTGACTTATAAATGTTTTACATTTATAACAAATTTATACTTTTCATTACCTGTATAAAAAAGGATTAAATTTGTTCAGGTTTTCTTACATGCATTGCTAAGCCCCAGGATTGATTGTTTCCAACTATAGCTGTTTAGGTAAATTTATGAATCATCATAAAATGATATTCCAGAGCTTCAGACAGTGTGCAAAAAAATATAACTGAGGCGTGTTGAGTAATGACATTATGCAGAAAGACTGTTCTTGCTTGCCTGAAATTTCACAAATTAATTAATAACCAATGAGAAGAAGAGAGAAGGTGTCAAGGAGATTCTAGAAATTAATTTCTAATCAGAGAAGATGAATGAATTTTTCAATGGAAGAAGAGGTATAGAAAGATAAATGCTGTCAGATGCCAATAAACTTGCCTCTTCAAAACTGGTCTGGTGGCTGCTAGCAGGTTACCAGTTTCATATCTCCATATTTCCTATGAAGAACCCTTTCATGGGTTCCTCCCTTAGTAATGAAAGGAATATTTTTTCAATATGTATTTGCCATATTTAGTTTTGCTAAAAACTGTTTACACAGAAAAGTGACCCTGACTTGAGAATAATGAATCACTCACAACATAGCTGATCCCAAAGCAAGAAATCATCAAAAGTCAGGCATTATTTTCCATTACTTCCACGGATTTTTCTGATACATTTCCTCAGAGCAGCCTCATTACAATCATCCCAGAGATTCCTTTGGCATTTGTGGATTTTCCTTTAGAAAATTTTTGCCTAGATCACTCAATAGCTCAAGAGGGATATCAGGAACACTGACTCAAGTGTCCTCTCCACTCAGAACAATTCCGTCACAGGTGTACCATGGAGTGTCCTCACCAGACAATAACCTCTGTGGCACAATAGTTTTTCTCCCCCCTGATAAAACTGCTCCATTTTGCAATAAATGATTGTAAGTTGTTTGAAAAAATATGGGAAGAGAAGACAAAAGAAAAATGAAAAAATAATGAACAAAGAGAGGAAACTGGAATATGGCTCTTTAATCTGCTGATTAGGGCACTGAATCATTACTGCTGTGGCCACCTCAATTCCTTAGATATAAAAGGATGTGAACTTTTTGATCTTCAGTTCTCAGCTCTTCAAATATTTGGTGTTACTTTCTTAGGAAAAGCTGGCAAGGTAGATCAGTCTGGTATATGACTCAACATATGATAATATTATTATTATTTCTGATATTTCAATCATTATTATATGTAGTGAAAATACTTTTATTGCAAAGTCCTTTAGCTAAGCTGTGAAATAGCTGAAATTCCTAATTTAAATGTTAAGAGACCTCAGAATGGAGGGAGTATATTCTTACCTCACTCCCAATTAAAAAAAACAAAACAAAAAAAACCCAACTCATATATACATATGTTTTCTGTTAAAACTATATAAATAATTATTTATTGAACAATTGAAAAATTGCAGATGAGGAACTCTACGTCGGGGTCCGAAGAAAAGCCTTCCATATCCAATATTGGAGGAATTGTTCAAGAACAGTTCATCCTTCTGAAAATAATTGCCTTCATAAAGTTAATTAGCTGCATAAGTGCTGGCTGCACGGGGTAGCACTGCCCAAGGGCAACTTAGCATTCATGAATCAGTGTAATTCATACACGTCCATCTCGGTGCTTTCCACCTTTTTGATGGTTTATGGCCTTGACTACCCTCTTTCTCAGTACTGAATCATTTGTCATGCGATCACAGTGAGGAATGTGAGTTTTATTGAGCATACTTGGGACTGCTATTTTCTGGAACCTTTCTCAAACAGTTCAGAGAGGTCTGTTTGTAAATGTTTGTCAAGTACTCAAGGTCTCTCATAGCTAGCCAAAACTTCTTGCTATTTAAAAGAAGGACAACCAGAAAAGAAGGATATTATGGTTCATACAAGCACTCTGGATATGGAAAAATCTGTCATGAAATAATAATCTATCAGCCTCTTCCATATGGAACAAATTCAGATACAGTAATCAAATAAAATTATTTTTTCATAATTCATTCTTTCGCTAGAATTTGCTTTAGGTCATATAGAATGCAGTACCAGCTTATTTTGACATTAAGACATGAAATTTTAATTTAAAATATTTTAACTCCAAAAAACCTTTTTAAAATTAGACCCTACTTGAGTCTCTTTTGTACTAAAGGCTGAATTTTCAATGGCCAAGGAGCCTAAATTACTTGTAAAAACCACTGGCCACTAGACACAGCCATTTGCACATGGACATAGAGTAGAGCAGCCCTATGGAATGTGCCCTGAAGCAAAAAGGTCAGGATTTCATGAGACAACATTAACTGTCAAATGGCAACATAAGCATTACAAACTTCATCTTCCAGACTGTGTCTGGAAAAGAAACTTATGCCTCCAGAAAATAGCTATTATCTTAAAACTGAAGGATTTTACTTCAAAGAGAAACTGCAAAAAGGGACAGAGCTGTAGAATGAGACTTCATAATAAATAATAGAAAGCTAAATACAAATCAAAAAATTAATAATTAAAACAATAAAGGTATTACAATTTAAAGTATATACAATAAAATAATCAAATATGAATAAATAAAGTAAACAAATAATAAATAGTTAATAACAAAAATTATTTGGTTTCTAAGATGTCATTTGTGACCATTCATAGTGAAATAAAATTTTTGTTTTAGAGTTTTTACTAACTGTTTTATTCTGAAATAACTTCAAAAGTAGTGCTTTTTGAGGGTACATTCAATATTTGAGAAAAAAACTCCTCCCTTTTCAAAGCTGTTTCATTGGGACTTTGCATTTATGAAAATATTGTCCTAAAAATTTTTAAAAAGTGAATTCCATATGAATATAGAATATATGAACAGTAATTATGCAAATTAATAGCTTACTAAAGCACTGTGATTGAATACTTATTTGTGATGTTGAAAATCACGCTTGATATCACAATATTTCTATACATTGGCATGGTAATACTTAAAGGTTTTTCCTGTGACTGATTTCATTGTCATGCCTGTTTTACATGACTCTGGGCTTCAATGGACACAATTTTTTATAATACCTTCTGCTTTTTTATACTTTTTGTAATACTTGACTGTGGGGTATAAATCCATGTTGATTCTGCAACTTTATCTACACTACCTTACAGCACATGTGGGAAATACTGGAACACAAGCAGGATCTTCTAGCACTTGAATTTCAGAATTTGATGTGTTTTCTTGGAAGTTAATGCCTTCTGGACTACATTTAGATTAAAACTTGCCAGTCCTTTCTCTCAAGAGTTTAATGAAGTAATAATTTTATCAGGACAGTAGTTTACAATAAATCTCTAAAAGTTTATGAACTATCAGTGAGTCATTTCAGAATGGCTGATGTTCACTGGCTTAGACAGATGGAGTCTTCCTCTACTCAGACAGAAAACAAAATGTGTCAATCTCTATTAGAACTTCCTTATTAAGCATATAGAAAAATATCTTTTTGGAAACAATAGTCCTTGATACTGATAGTGTACATTTTAAAAATGTCAAAATTATGACCTGTAGAAGCTTGTATTTGTAAAAAATATGATTTATGCAAACTCAAACAAGAGAACAATGCATATGAACCCTACTGTCACTTGATCAAGGCTAGACAGGGAGACAACAACATCACTTTGGAAATGCAGTAACTCTGAAATTAATCCTTCTAAAAATAAGACTAAATTGGAATATGATGTCACCTCAACCTGTTAGTGATCCTTCAATTGACAGAGTAATACAGACTGTTCTGACAGTCAAGATTAAATCTTGCTGGTCAATGAATGTGAATATGAGGAACAAATATGTATCAGAAAGAGGTGTTCTTTTCTACAATAATCTAGTGTTCAGAAAATTTAGGAAGGATGCTTCAAAATTTGAGAAGGCTCATGACTGATGGTGAATCAGAAAAGTGCTCTAACTTTTTAGTCATTGGCAGAGCTACAGAGAGGAGGGCAAGATGTTCTTAATGCATCCTGTTGGCCCTTGTGTGAACAGTGCAAAATAAAATGGGATTTGAGACAAAGACAAAAACAGAAGGGGCTGTCAGAGATCTGTAGAGACCAAACCAGAGAAAGCTGCAAGCCTCCAGTTCTGAAGTCCAGCAGTGCTGTCTTTGAAAATGAGTGTTACCTGGCTTATCTAACAGATCTTTTTAATTCTATTCTCAGGTGACTAATTTATCTGACATATTCTGCAAATCACTTGTGTTCCCATGTCACCTTTGAATTATTTTCTTGTACATGAGTGCTTAAAAGTAAGACATGGTAATGCCATCTTTAATACAGCTCTCTGTCTTGCTTCTACATCCAAAGTCAAGCATTCATTCACATGGCCTTACCTTAAAAAGAATCATAGAATGATTTGGGTTGGAAGGGATCTTAAACATCATCTAGTTCTAATCCCTCTGTCATGAACAGGGACATCTTTCACCAGATCAGGCTACTCAGGGTCTCATCTAAACTGGCCTCAAACACTTCAAGGGATGGGGCATCCACAACTTCTCTGTACAATCTGCTCCTCTTCCTCACTACCCTCTGAGTAAAGAATTTCTTCATAACATCTAATATAAATCTTCCCCCTTTTACTTTAAAACCATTGTTAACCCACTATCTGCCCTTTTAAAATGTCCCTTTCCTTTCCTTTTACATGATCTGCTACGATACTGGATGGCTGCAAGGTCTTCCCAGAGTCTTCCCTTTGCCAGGCTGCACAGTCCCACTCAGTCTGTCATCACTGGAGATGTGCCCCAGCCCTCTGAACACCTCTGTGCCCTCCTCTGGACCTGCCCTAGCAGAGGCACTTTCCTTCTGCTGAGGTCCCCAGACCTGGGCACAGCACTCCAGGTGAGGTCTCACAAGGGCAGAGGGGCAGAATCACCTGCTGGCACAGGAGACATCACGCCTCTTGATGTCTCAAACCTACCTCAAACCCCACAAAAATCAATGACTATGATTAGGCCCCTAGAACAGCATGAGAAACTGAAGGGAAAGAGATATTGCAGTCATCATAACACTGAGAGATCATCTATGTTATTTGATATCTGGAAAAAGATTTTAATGCTTGACACATTTGAAGATGCTTCTATTTAAAAATTCTGACTTTAAAAGTTAACTTCTGCTGTCCAGTCCTGATTAAAAGGATGAAAGGAGTATATATTGGTTAACTGTCTGTCACTGTATTCTATTCTCTTGTGTTGTATTTACAAAGAAGCAAGAATTGTGTTGGTGCAGAAGAGATCAATAAGAAGTCTGTTATCAATCTACGGGCAAACTTTGAAGTTAGAAAAAAGGAGGACTATATTGCTTTCAAACATCCTTGACAGTTTAACAAAGATACACCAATGAGAGAAAGAGATGGGGAGGAGCTGTAATGACTGCCCTTGGTAGCAAAGAAAAGAAGAATGACTCAGGTGCTGAAGAGTTACACGAATCATAGTTTCATCCTTCAGGGGTTGAAAAGTTCAAGGCTATTAGCTATTTTCTTCTACTGACAATGAACAAAAGAACAAAGCAAGAAACACAATATCTGTCCAAACAGGCTTTCCACATTTATTGGCCTAACAGCTTTACTTTCATCTAAGAAAGCTTGAAATAATAGAGCAAGGAGACATGAAACATGCAATCTTTAGCCTTGAAAAAGAGCTTTGTTAAGCCTTTAAAGCAAAATCTCTTGATCTTTTAAACATGTAGGCCACATAGATAGCACAACACATTACAGTGTAATATAAGGTTGAAACACACATATACATGTTTTTTCTCAAGATCAATTTTCTCATGCAGCATTACACAGTTCCCTCCCAGAAGTGAATATTGCAAGATGCAGAATTGTTTTTACTATTAGGATTTAGTCCATTCTATCCCTTTAAAGAAAAAAAGAAATCTAGTAACTACATGATTAAAATAAGAAGGTAGCTAAGCAGTTCAAAGGAGGTCCAAAGTACTTTACTGTTTCTTACACAGTACTTCCATGGAGCATTATTAGATATTCTGGCATTTTATATGTGCTCTATGGTCTCTTTGCTGAAAACTATTCTTCTGACCACAATGTAATACTGAGATTAGCAGCAATGCAGATCTTTTCCTCTGAGAAAACATGCAGGAACTTCTACAGTGGGACTTTTTGTCCCACTGAAGAAGTTCCTGCATATTTTTAATCAAAAATACAGGTTGTATTTCTTGTGCTCTCCCCTGGCTCAATATGAACATGTCTGAAAAAGCAGGAAACTCAACATCTGTGACAGTCTCCTTACTTAGAATGAACATGCAGTATAAGCTCCACGTTTCACTATGAACATGATTTGTTAATTTAAGTCCATAACTGTGGAAAATATTAGCCCTTGAAAGACGAAGTTGTATTTCTCCATGTTTGCAGATGGATAAGAATATGTCTGAGTGTGTGAGGTTGGATCCTTCAGGTTTATGGCACCATTTGGGGGAGCTGTTTCTCTGTGGTTCTTGCCTGTGAGCAATGAAGCTCCATTTTGACCATTGGTGTCAGTGATAAAGAACCAGCAGTACAGATGAGGTGAAAAGAGTTCGTGTGACTGAACTGGTGGAACTGGAAACAATGGGGCCTAACCTTGAGGATATATTTCAGAGAATTTGGATAAACAGACAATTTCAACAGAGGAAGAAGGATGTCCTGAGTAGCACTCAGAAGGAAAGTCAGGGTTGGAGTGGCAGTTTGAGTACTGCTGCTCTAGGACCTGTTCTGAATGAGGAAAACATCATCAGAAAGGAGATTAATGGACATGTGTGAGTCCAGAGCAAAAGGAGGCCCTGAAGCAACATGTGTGTTTTGGGGTGTTGTGGGGAGACACTGTGGAACTGAGGCGAAAATGATGAACTTGATTTGAGATATGTAAATAAGGTACTCTACACATGCATTTTTTCATTCTTTTTATCCCCCTCTAGGTCTACAGTTATGTCAGGAAAAGGCTTCAAATTGTAGTCTGAGAAGAACAACTACCCTTTCCTTTTGTTAGCCAAATAACAGAAACACTAGTAAAAAACCCAAACCTCATAAACCTGCATCCAAAAGAAAAACATCATAAACAAACCAAACCAAACACATCTTCTCCAAAAACACAAATCAAAACACAAACCCCACTCTGCCCTCAAAAACAACAAAAACCCAGTCAAACAAATCCCAAGCAGAAAAATTGACACAAGTGAGGCTGGAGCTGTGAGTGAAAGCATGTAAGGATAAATACAATTCAACCAGGCAACAAATAGTAAGTTCTCTAAACATAAATTGAATATGCAAGGATTGTGTCTTTATATTAAAAGAGGAAATGAAATGAAGTTGCCTGTAAAAGCTGATTAATAAATCTTTCCTCTCTTCTACTTTCTCTCCCAGTTTCTGCAAAACCACTTGTCAGTACTCCTTTCTCACTGTGTTATTTCCTGTCTCTCATTAAGGTCTTTAAAGTTCCTGCTGCAGATACTGAGTGAAAATGTAGGCCATTAATTTGCTATTGAATTATTGTAAAAGCACAGAGAACATCTTCCTCCCCTTCACTGCACTTATGTGAAAGCAAAAAATATTTTGTTTGCTACCAAGGGTCACATGGAGAAGAGCTGTGACTTGTTTTTTTTTAATGGTAAATGGAATGAAAAACCCAAACAACACAATCTCTTTTTCCCTCACATTAGCTTAGAATCCGAGTTCCCTGATTGTTTTGTGCCGCAGTGAATTCCACAATAAATGTTAGATTATGTGCCAAAATGAAGCACATGATTTGTGTTGCAGCATACTTGTACAACTACTTTATCACTTTACAAATTCTCTTTAGACATTATGAACTAGCTTGCCTGTGACCTAGAAGCAGTGCCTAAACTAAACAGAAACCTTCTTACTTTCTTTGGAATATGTTATACTTCACTTAAAGCTATATTTTGCAACATAAATTTTGTGTTCAGGACTTCAAATGTCCAATTGCTTTTAATGTATGTTTATTTTAAAATCAAATATATTGTATTTAATTTTATAATCTATTGCCATTATCTGGCCTTATTTTATTTCTTGAAAATTAGGTTCTTTTCTTACAATGACAGCTTTAAAGTTCCAGAAACTCCAGTTAGGTGGGAAAAACTGGCCAAAGTTTGTTTTTTATTTACTTTTCTTTTTAGGCATGATTTCAGCTTCTATAATTCCCTAAATCTTTATTTCCTTACAGTGGCTACCACAGGAAGTTAATTCACAAACTGCACCAGCTTCTTAAAGATGCATTTTAAAACACAGAGCTAGATAAAGGTTCTTGCTGTTGTTTCCTGTGTCTCTGCCAACAGGATGCAATGGCAATGCAAGGTGACTTGAGGATCAACTGATTGCTCCATCTCCAACATATGTAGGTGAGTCAATCACTGTAGTGTCCCATAGCACTTTGCAAGGAATTAAATAGAAAAACTGTATTCTGACACTGAATTGTATCACTGAATGGTATTTTTGTCAACAACATTCCCGGAACTACTGGAGAAATTGTAGTGCATTCCATGTTTCAGCTTAATTGGGCCTTGAAATAGAAAATGGTAATCTGAGTCTAAAAGAAAAAAAAGTGCGGAAACCACAAGGACCAACCTTCAGTAGGCTAAAGGAAGTGGAACTCTGGAAAGAAGAAAAAATGAAAAAAACCCTTCATCTCTGCAATCCTTAGTCAGGCAGAAAACAGTAAAAAAATGGGATGATCAAGCAATATAGGACTGGACTGTGAATCTGTATATTTCTTCTCATATGCCAGTTAAATTATTCATGAAGAATAGTTTCCTGCTAATCCCTCTTTTTTTTCTTTACTGTTGTCTAAACAGGCAATACTGGTTGCTATTAATTCAACTAGTTATCCCTTTCAGTAAAGAATTCCCTTCACAAATCTGACAGGGATGTCACTATTTTTTCAGACTCTCAAGTCACATTAAAGACTCATTTGTTTTCTTTGCTTTGCATTTTTATCTCCCCATAACAGACTGCAACATATAATTAGCAGAGACTTTTTTTTTTTTTTTTAAATTTTGTGGTAGGATGAGAGAACCGACTTGGATTTTTCTATTGTTGAGGGAACATCACAATTCAAAAGGCAAAATGTTTTTCATGAAAGAAGGAGAATTTTTGATCAGACAAACACAATGCAGGTTTTCATAGAGTCCAGACAGTTTATTTTTTTATCAATGGGTTACAGTGGGCAGTGGTCTAGACTCTTGAGTAAACACAAATGTGGGCAAGAAGTTCAACTTAAATGAGTTTTTGAGAAGATGAGAATACTTGAAAGCAAAAAGAGAACTACCTCAACTTCAGCAAAGCTTTTCACCATACTGTGACATTTTATAGATTTTTAATATTCCTCATGCCTTTCTCACCTCTTATCACCAGAACTGCTTTGTCTATTAATATGACAATCAAGGAGATAAAGATCTTAGAAGATTTGGTGGAACACACCAGATATTTTGCTAGAGAGGCTTAGTTTGCTTGTGCTCATGACAGCTGCCATCAGTGAATGAACATAAGGATACAGATGTGAGATCAGCAACGAAAATTGTCCGTATTTCCCACTCTGGCTGTGATTGAAGGTCAGACAGTCTACTGCCTGGAAGAGTGCGTGGAGGAAGTCCCAGGAAGAGTCTGGGATGACCATGACCTCATTCCCATTGCTGGAACAAACCTCTTAAGCTAAATCTGCTGAAGAGGACATGGGACAAAAAGATCACTACAGCATAACAGCGTCTCCTTTTAGGTAAGCATCAGTGCTAACA
>VZSR01001299.1:3141640-3180271 GCA_013398615.1 Brachypodius melanocephalos | reverse complement strand
GCAAAAGACTCTAAACCACCTGAATGTCGGAAAATCTCAATCTGACACTAACATTCTTTTAATTATTCACTAAACTGGTTATATACTGATTATGGAATAAATAAACTATAACAGACATAGGAGCCTAAAACATGATATAGGTTTCTTAGCTGAGGTGTTCACATGCCATAGACACCTGTTTCCCTCTTCTCTATGTTTCAAATCAGAATTGGCAGTAGAATTTCAGACAGGGTTCATTACTGTCAGAAACTGGAAGATCTGGTTTCTCATTTCGTGAGTGAATTCTCTAACTACTCAAAGTAATGAGAAACTCTATCCCATAAATTCATCTTATAAAATTAAAAAGCTACAAATGCTTTTACTTTCAGACCAGTCCTGTCATCTTCTGAAATGTGTGTGTTAATATGATTAGCTTCTAAATCATGGTGGGTCTCAAGCTTAGGCAGCTTTTCAGCTGAACGGGAAAAGGCCTTGCAAATGTTGGGCAATTCAGATCAAAAAACTGTGGCACTGAGCAAGGAATGAAGCAACTACTGAAATCCATTTGGGTCTTGGCTGCCCAAACTCATCATGAATACTGTGCAGAGAAATCTTCAAGCTTCTTAATGCCTGGCTACACTGACCAGTCATGTTTCCTACTGATTCTCCTGAAAACATCATTTTCATATATCAGATAGTGTGTTCTTCTTTTTAGGAATATACAATTAAAAATAATAAATAGCTGTTGCATTCTTTTTTTCTTTTTTTACAGCATTGATTCTTTTTTTCATTTGTTTGTTTTGGGGTTTTTTTTGAGATACTGTGTCCCATGTCTATATTAATTTGGAAAGCTTTTTTTCTTCTCAATGGGTCTAGAAAATGGAGTAAGCTATATTCCAACAGTCTATTTTAATTGAAGTGCAAAATGATTTTTATAAGTCTATCCTACTGCTTTTAGAACTTTTGCAGTAAAAAGAAGTTATTATTAGAATATCCTTGTTGCATACCAACAGTCCTTGCCAACACTTGCAAGGACAAAATAAAAACATAAAGATAAAAGTTGAAGTATCTTTTTACATATTAAAAAGGCATCTTTCTAGTTCTTGAGTCTACTAGTATAGATTACTTATTCAGTTGCTTTTAATAGCAGCTGAATGAGGAACAATTCCACAAGTGATCTCAAGTAACTTCTTCCCTTACATAAAATTAATGTCAACCCATCATATAGTGTAGTTATGAAGATTTGCCTGAGAATGCTAGAATGACTGAAGAAATTAAAACCCTTTGGGAGAATCTGCTGTAACAAATAGTGGGGAACATACAGTTTATGTGAAATACTTCCAGGTTACAAAAATTCACACTTTTATTACCTTACCATTTAACACACTTCTGCAAACCATGGGCTCCACATGAGCATATCTCCAAATTCCCACTCTTACTATTTATCTTTGTCCCATTTCATGTGTCAGACTCCTTGTGATGTCCATAAACCATCCACATGTATCTACTCGGACATGGTTAATGATGCTTAGTTGCATTTCCTTAATACACTATTGAAAGACCATATGCTCCCAAATGTTTTGTGAATTTTCATGGCATGAAATACTCTATTTAAAGTATAAAATCAGAGAGACTTCTAAATAAGGCCTGGAAAAACTGGCAAACCTGTGGAGTTGATCATAACTCTCACTGATGCTCTTCCAAAGGAAAGTTGGGCAGATTTTTCTTGCATGTCTTAATACTCTCTGACTCCAAAGTTAGCTGCATGGGATGATAGAAAGAACATACACTTAACATTTCTTGCTGACTGGGTGATGGGTAGAAAAGGGAGAAAGGCAAAAAGTCATTGAAATCTAGTCTTTTCACCTTCTGCTGTGTGGAAAATATAAGCTATAGCATATCTCTGGCTAACTTCTTTAGCAGGAAATGTTATAACTGAAAGTGAAATAGTAAATAGAATTGTTTGAAGCAGCTGTGCTGCAGAATGATTTTTTCCTAAAGATACTCACTATTTTCTGAAGAAACACATTCACTTACACTAAGAGAATTAAGTAAGATGCTATTCAAAGTTTACAATAGTGAAGTTGAAAAGAATTTTCCATTATAATTGCAACTGTATTTCTAACAATACGGAGGTTTTCAATAGTGCATATTGACTACTGGAGGAAAGCATGAGCAAGAGCTCCTACAAAGATTTTGATTTATAAGTTGCCTATTTTTCAAGGGACTGCTAACCACACAGTTCAAAGTTAAAATGCAGCAGAGAGTTGATGAGATAGGAGCAAATAAAAGTAGATCTTGAGTTGCTGATCATTTTAATAATTTTCTTTTCACACTAACAATAATTTCAAAATAATTGGAAAGCCTAGTGCAGTATGAGCTCATGTCAAAAGACAGGCATTCCTGAAACGCTCTGCAGCAATTTAAGTTTTAATACATTCAGTGATATGAATTTTCACTTTCTAGAAGTCTGAACAGTGAACTTTCATCAAGAAACCAATTAAGCAAACAAATACTAAACCAGATGGTAAACACAGGATAAGAGTGATATTAAACTTGATTCAGCAACTTGTTCTCAGTGTTAGTAGAAATGACCTTAAAAATGTATTTTAGTATCTAGGTTTAAAACCAATTAAGGAAGAACATACATAAATCAGAGCACTGTGAAAATAAAATATGTAAACTGAACTAAGATTATATTTTTCTAAATAGATTTTTTTATGGAAATTATGTTCATGGCATTATTTCTGTGCAGTTAGATCTATAAAATGAACTAAGTACAAAGATCGGAATGTTTTGCCCAAGTTTTATAAAACCCATATTTAGTTCTAACTTTAGCAAAGTAAAGGCAACAATCACTTTCTCATAGATTACATATGAGGCAAGAAGACTGACCCAAATATATTTTTGACTTCAAACTGAAGGAGAAATCAATTTTAGTATTCTCCTAATAAATAGTTTACCTTCCATTTAATTTAAGGCAAACATATAGTAAAAAAAAAAATCTACAAAAAATGTATTTTCAGTTGGCTTTCACTATAGATATGAGTCTGAAAAAGCAATAGACAAAAATATTTAGCTTGAATGATGGTTTTCTTTTGTCATTGGGTTTTTTTGGTTGGGTTTTTTTGTGGGGTTTTTTTTGGGTTGTTTTGTTTTGTTTTGTTTTGTTTTGTTTTGTTTTGTTTTGTTTTGTTTTGTTTTGTTTTGTTTTTCCTGGCTGAAATGAGAGGGAAAAAGAGTTCTTAGCTACAAATGTTATTCTATAAGAAAGAAATTACCTCATATCAATTGTCAGAAGGAAGCTGAAGATTACGAAGTCTTGCCTTTCCATGACAAGCTAGACTGAAGTTTCCTCCTCCCCTTGTCTCTGAAAAAATAGCATTAAGAATATTCACTAGGGTAGGACAGTCATTTTCCCCCAAAAATATCTGGATCTGAATCTATCTCTTTGGAAACTTTCTTAAACATCTCTGAGTTTCATTGGAGCAGAAACTAGACAACAGTTTCCTCATATCCTAATGTCCTTTGGAATCAGCTAGGTGTTTATATATCCCCTGGGTCTGACAGCAGATGAGTTTGGTTGTTAGAGAACTTAACAGATGACAGGACAGAATTGGTCTTGAGTAGGTAGATAGCCATCCAGATGGAGCTATCCAGAAAGTGATTAGGTCTTGTAGTAAACATGCTATCAAAGGATAGAGCCATCTGATTTCTGTAGGACTATTAAAGTATTTTATAGATATTGGAATAGCTTCAGCAAACAGAGTTCTTCTGCAGGAACTTGAGACCCTAGTGTGTAAAAGCTTCACTTGTGAGTTAAGGAATCAAAGTTCAAATCTTTGTCCTGAAGCAGGAAGAAAGTGAATTTGAGATAATTTCTCATAGCTCTTAAGAGGGTACCTTAATCAAAGGGACATGATGTATTCTAAAGAAACATTGTCTCATACTGGAGCTAATGGAGTTAATTAATGCTTGCTCTAGCTCCATAAGCATTAAGTAGTGTCATTAATCCTTAGCTAAAGCAGATTTCAGTAGCTTCCTGACTACCACGTTATCTGACCTGTCACTGTTTCCCTCTTCCTGAACATGATATGTGTTCATTAATATGCAACTGAGTAAAAATAGATTGTTTTGTTTCATGTGCCCAGGAATACAGAATTGGAATGGCTGATTACCCATGGTCAGCGAGCAGTGAACAAAAATTCAATAATATATGGTACAGAAGGTTTCTATCTATGACTACAATCATAGAAGAATAAAGCCTTTTCCATCAGTTTAAAGTATCAGCATTTGATGTCCAAGTTTTTTTCTAAGGGTCTCACAGAGGTGAGATTTCCTAGTATGATCCTAGAACGGCTGGAATGTGTAAGTTAGGATCTCGCAGTGCTACCACAGACGTGCCATTCAAATGTAAGGAAGGTGCATGCCAAGATGAAAAACAATCTGTCAAACCTTAGACTAGACATAAACACAGGTAAGAAAGCCAAAAAATTTGGCAACCAGAAAGAAGCAATGTCTTTGTCCTTTAACAAGAGAGTATAGAATCTTGCATGACATAATTAAAGCAGTATAGGATTTTGCAGCCCACAGCTCACAAATTAGGTTTGCAGTTACTTGCAGTAGTTAAATATTGTGAGATAAATACTAGCAGAGATGGCAGGAAAAGGAATTTACTGTCTAAGATGAACTTTAAAAATATTAATAGTCTTATTAGTTGGCATTTGTTGTACTGGCTGCTATGCTTTGATCACTTTGCTTTTTTGTACTTTATACTACTACATCTTCATTTAGAAAGTGACAGGCAGTGATAGAAGCCTGAAATAGATCTTTCATGATTTGGAGAACTGCAGACTTTTGTTCATGAAACATGTAAGTGTTGTAAAAAAACCTTCTGTCATTTACAAAACCATATCAGAATAAATTTATATTGCTAGTGTCAAGGTTTATTATTCTTTGTTGTACCAACACAAAGTAAAGGAGTACGCAGACTGCTTTTTTATCAATAATTTAAAAGTGTCATTTAACATCAAAATTTCTTTAAAATAATATTAATTAATATAAATGCAGAAGTAAAATTTTAAGACTTATTTCAATAAAGTTTATAAGACAGGTAAATTCTTGTAAATTTTTTTTCTAACTCTTTTGATTTTTTTTTCTGTGGTCTTAAATGCTTACATAAGTGAACCACAAAAATGACAATACCTTTTTATTTTTTGCCTCAAAATGTAAAATAAAGACTTTAGATTTCATAATTTTTAATTATATTTTTGTTACTGATTTCAGAGATTAAAATCATAAGTTAAACACCTGACAATAACCTTAAAAAGTTAAATAAAAACAAATAACTTTCTGCATTAAAAAAATGTAGCAATCTTAATAAAGGATTTGCAGTTTGAAATCATATTTTATAATTATTGAACTCAAAATCATGAAATATACACGGATGGGTTAGCAGGAGCACTAGAAATGCTCAGTTTTTTCCTAGTTCATACAAAAAAACAGTTAATATCTATAATATCTCTTTTATGTTTGTGTATTTTGCTTGATCATCCTGCAAGAATAATGCCACTGAGATTTATCAAACATTTATGCTAGGAACAATAGTAGCTATTTCTTTGTGACATTGGAGAAATCAGATTGAAAAGAAGGGTTTTTCTTCATTATTTACACTTTATATATGATTTACATATTAATTACATCTATCATAAACTGAATTTACATTGCATTAGTTGTTGATAACCTAGATAATAAATAAAGGATCAAAAAATTTGATTACAGCACACTGTAATAGATTAAGAATCAGGCTAATGGAATTTAGATGCGTCATCAAAGTGATTGTACTTTGGTAAAAAAAGGTAATGCTAATGAGACATTGGAAAATCTCTGAAATGTTTGAGGGTGTACCCAAGGAATGAACTGTAGGACCTTCCTCTTCACACTGTAGTATGAATTATCTCTGGAGTGGAGATCTGTTGGAGAAAGGCCTTGCTAGATGTCTACTGGAAATGCAATAGAGCAGAGAGAAAATCAGCTGGGAGGCTTCTGAAATGTGTGGAAGAAAACTTCCTGACCCAGTTGATGTGTGAGCCCATTGGGAAGGGCACCGTGCTGGACCGGTTTGATGCGGACAGGGCAGGACCTGTGGGTGATGGGATGGCTGGGCTGGAGGCCATCCTGGAGCAGCAATTATGGAACACACATTCTTCAATGCTCTAAACATAAAACTTTTAATCTCTCTGCAACTTTGCACCTGGAGTATGTAGTCCTACTTTTATTTCCAGGGCTTGGATGGGTCATTACTTAAACTCCTTGGTTTATATATACCCATTGTTTTGTAAAGCTGCCTAACTTGATTTGCAATTCCCTTCATTGCCAGAGCTCTTTTATCAAACAATACCGTCTGAAAAACATGAAAAACATACCATGTAATAATTAAACATATAACTGTGTTCTCTCTGTCATACAGTTTCTCACTTTAGCTGAGACTTTTCAAGATAGCAATTTATTTTTGTCCAGTGTACACTCCTCCTTCAAAAATGTAGTGAGATGATGAATCATCATCAACAAAAGTCCTTTGAGTTCCTCACAAAAATAGGCATGAAATCTCTGTCCATCTTTGTCAAGGAGTTAGGAGATTAGTTCTTCTGACAGCGATGAGTGATACATTTAAAAAAAGACAATTTAGGATTGAGTTGCAGGACTCATAAGCAATACCTTGGGAAGGTAGCTTTTTTTTTTTGGATTTTTTCCCCCTTTTTTTAACTAAACCAGGCTCTACATGGAGTAGCGTGTTTTTTCTAATATCCAATTTCTAGGAGAAAATACCAGCTAAATGCTCTTCTTTCTCCATTCACAGAAATACTGATTATAGTACAGGAAAAAGCAAAAATGCACCTAAACTGCCCGTGTATCCAGTAAATCTATATTCCCAAAATGGACATTTCATTATATACAGAACACATTTAATGTTTTTAGCACAGGTAAATAGAAACATTTAATCACAGTACACCTTAACTCTCTTCTTAGACTGTGACTGGGAGGAAACATATTTTTTAAATAAAAATAAAGGAAAATGGATTTCTGAGGAGTTATCTATTACCCTGCCATAAGTAAACCTGTACTAATAGCAGTTCAGCACTTTCTTCTAGCTATAATGCCTTTGAAATATTTGAAATCTTGTAATACTGTAATATAAATGCAGTGCATATTCAGTTCCTAGAGAAACGTTGAAAATGTAATTTATTTTATATAACTGAAATTCAAGATTGAAAATATTTTTTAAAAAAAGAAAACGCTGTAGGAAGAAAATATTGAAATACTGTAGGAGAAGTACTGGTAAGAGAATAAAAATAAATCGAGTTTAGAAGGGATAGATTAGGAATGTTAGTCAATCAGCTGGCAGAGTCAATAAGAGAGACTTCTCAAAGCATACTGAGGATGAAAAAAGTGTTAATTGGGTACAAGAGCATGTTTATGAGGGAATACAAATAGATTTGAGTGAAATATGTAAATAACAGCAGAGCATTTGATATAGGAAATATTTCTATGACCATGGTGGATCCTGTATTGAATA
The DNA here is from genome assembly GCA_013398615.1 of Brachypodius melanocephalos. NCBI lineage: Eukaryota > Metazoa > Chordata > Aves > Passeriformes > Pycnonotidae > Brachypodius > Brachypodius melanocephalos. The sequence goes on along the minus strand of VZSR01001299.1, from coordinate 3,172,716 downwards.
GTAAATGAGAAGGCAACAAACATCAGTGAACTCTGGAAGAACAGAGGCACCATGGGTTAAAGTTTGTTATTATTCACTGTGCTCCAAAGTTCAGTATATAACAAATACAGTATCAGATCCAGCTTTCTGTATGGAAAGAAATAGTTATTTAAAAGAACAAGTAACTATAAAATGAATACATTGGATTTTAGGTAAAAGACTGAAATGTTTTCAAGTGTGGACATTTCAATATTTTGGAATGACAAAGCTTACTGTTCTCTTATTTACTGTCTTCCTGAAATATATTTTAAATGTAAAATATTCAAATTATTTTTAATCCATACTCATAAAGTATTATCAAAATTATTACACAGTTTAACAGTCTTTCATTAATTTTCCTATAGTGTTTCAGGTACATTAAAAAAGAAAACTATGGCTTTTTTGATAACTTCAGAGTTAAAATCACATTGAGTTTTCCAAAGTTTTCATAAATCATAGAATCGAGCAAGTAATGTCTCATTATAACTTGATTCTAATAAATAACTTCATTATTTTTGAAATATTAGACTAGCCTAGGCAATAACTGGAGGAGTTTTTGTTTGGTTTTCCAGAGACAGCCAACTAAGGCCATTTAGGTTTATTTTATCATCTGTTTCCATGATATTTTATCATCTGTTTCCGTGTTAGCATCTGTTTCCATGTTAGAGAGGTATATAGTCCCCAATAGCTACTGGCATATAAAAAATCTGACTGGTCACCTAAATTACCAGGTCCAGGTTTAGGTTCAGGTTCTAGTTCATTGGATTCTAATGTCTTGAACAAATATTATACATATTTTAATTCAGGAGTGATTACTTATACATAATTTGAAACTGTTCCACATGCCATCACAGTTATTTTTATTAATGCATTTCCATTATGTTATTGCTGTAGACAAATCATACATGTCCCAAGATCCATGATGCAGGCAGAAAAACATAAACTTTATCCACCTCCTGAAACTCTATCTGAACCTTCTGCTCACACTAAGAAAAACCCACCAGGTTCTTGGGCAGTATTTCCAACAGAACCCCACAAAACTATAAAATATTTAATACAGTGAAAATCTGTTCTAGTCACATCATGAATTATAACTCAGAATCAAACTACAGAGTCATGGGTGTGCATCTGTTCAGTAATTATCCTTAATTCAATATTAGTAAACCCAATAAATATTAAACAATAAGTTACCCCGCATCTTTTTGATCGGTACTGTTGATGCAAAACAAACATTTTAAGTGACTAATCTTGCTATAGCAGAGTTTCTTATGCTGTTTGCTTGTCTTTTTTTCTTTTCACACAAACTAAATTTAATGATATTTGCCCTTAATTGTGGTCTTAGGGTATTTCTGGTGCAGCACAAATATTTATTTATTACTCAGGACTAAATTACATTTTGTTACTGGCCTAAATACTTAAGATTTAATTTTGATCCTAGAATTCACTATTCCATTTACTGAATCCAGGAAAAGGTAGTTATCAAGAGATTTGATGCAGAGACTGAACAGCAATAACCAAGTAAGATAAAATGGAAACAGTGTGAAAACTCATGGATAAAAAATAAATGCTACAGAAGGTGAGCGGGAAAATTTTGCCAGCTGTTGTTTACCTTTAGTTGGTATTTGAGGATAGAGTACACAATACTGGGCAAGAGCAGCAGCTGAAAGTTTCACAATTTAATGAAAGGACAGTGGCTGGAGGCAGAGCCTGAAGGCACAACATTCGGTTGTGTGTCCCAAAGGTCAATAGGGATGGATAAGGAAAATTATCTGATATAGGAAGGAAACAACACTTCCCAGAAGGGATCTAACAGGAGAGGTTTGATTCCTGATACTCTCTGGTCCAGTCTTATTAACTAATTACTTTCATTTGATAGGTAAAAGTCAGAATATTCTTGAGTTTACTTCATTGTCAGCACAGAGAAGCTGACAAACTTCCTAAAGTTTTTAAGCTCCTTTAATTGATCTGGGAAATTTCAAGGGAATTGATTACTGTGGTATTATAAAATATTTTCAAATCAGAATTGTTAAAAAAACACCCAGAATATTATGGGTTAACATTTTTGTAACATATTTTAAAGTCCCTTTAGAAAGAAGAATATTTTCTCAGTTTCACAGATGGGGAGCTGGAATGATAAATGTCTATGTGCTTTACTTATATTATCCATTTACTCAAAGACCAAGCTGAGAAAAAAATGAAATTCCTTTCTGCCCTTTGCTCCACTGTAGTACCTTATTTATCCAGGTAGAGGGAGGATAGGATGGAAAGGAGTTATCTGATGGTGATATCAGATATTTTGAGAAAGTTCAACCACTGACAATGTACTCCAGCTCTCCAAACTGGCAATCAGTATGAATGGTGCAATTGTGTCAGTTCAGTAGTCCTTCCTTCTTGTCTTTGGAACTCATGGCAAGCTTTGGACACAGAGTGAGAAACACTTCTATGTGCTTTGGAGCACACAGACACATAGACACTATATAAGGCACTCCTTGAAACAAACTATTGTAGGAATTTACAGCTGAGCAAGAATAATTAATGTCTAGTATGACATATAGTTCATACAGTTCAATGAATGACCTAGAATCTATTTGAGTTGAAAAAGCACCTCATCAATTTAAATATTGCCTTACTTTGCAAGTAACTGTAGTTTGCAAGGTCCTGGGTCCCTCATTTCAAGAAAGACATTGAGGTGCTGGAGCACGTCCAGAGAAGGGCAGTAAAACAGGTAAAAGGTCTGGAGCGCAGGTCTTGTGAGGAGCAGCAGAAGGAGCTGGGGGTGTTTAACTTGGAGAAAAGGAGGCTCAGAGGAGGCTTTTTGTTCTTTTCAACTATCTGAAAGGAGGTTGTAGCCAGGTGTTCTTTTCTCCCAGCAACTGGTGACGAGATGAAGCAACATAGCCTTCATGCTGTGTAGGGGAGGTTTAGTTGGACATCAGGAGAAATTTCTTGATGTAGAGTGCTGTTAAACATTGGAATGGACTTCCCTGGGAGGTGGTGGAGTCATCAGTCGTAGAGGTGTTTAAGAATTGGCTGGACGTTGAAATTAGTGCCATGGTTTAATTAACATGTGGTTATCAAAGGTTGGACTCGATCTCAGAAGTCTTTTCCAACATAAAAACCCCCTGTGATTCTGTTAAGTTATTGAATAATTTGGCGTGCAATTAACAGTGTTCTGGTGTCACAAGATGTAAAGACATCAAGTTGCTGTGGTGATGAAAAACAACATGGATACTCTGAAGAACTCTTCCATGTCTAGAAATCACCACAATAATGAGCTTCTTCCAGTGATTCAGGAATTTCTAAATATACAGATGCAAACCCCATAAAGTTTCAGGATTTTCCTCCTTAATTTTCTGTAATGCTTTTGGTAACATGAACACCTTCAATTCTTTTGAGCTATAATATTATATTTTGAGTTAAATTTTTGAGAGCCTTACACTAGTGATTTTTTAAAAATTTAGACACTTCAAACATCTATATTTTTTATACATGTATGCAAGTTTTGTTTCCATATCCTTTAATAAACCAGATCCCTGGAATGAAGACAGGTTGATTTTAATCTTACTCATTTCTGTTTTCCCCTTGTTAGAGACATTCACATTCATCTCCTTCAAGTCAAGAAATGAGATATTGGAACATTTCAAAAGGGAAATTCCATGGTCTATGAAATAAAAATTTGTAATTGTGGTGTTACATAATACGGTTGTATGATTCTAAACATAAGTACATGTCATTAGGTATTTTTCCTGCTACTATTTTCCTCATTATAAAACTGCTATAACAATGTGCTTAAGCATGTTTCAAAAGGGGTGAAGTAATCATTAAGACAAGAATAGAAGGGAGACATTCAGGTTTTATAGTATTTTCTGCTGCTTAATAGGGAGTTAGGTCCTTTTTCTCCAGAAACCCTGCAAACTGGATAATAAATACAGTGACAGAAGAAACAAAGGGAAGAGATACAGGGATAGCCAATAGTATTTTGATAAAATTTTCATAATATATTCCTTAGGAGCCTAAAATAAGTGCTAAAATCTCTATTTGACCAAGGTTCCTTTTGTTTCAGATTCCTTTTTGACCTTTTTTTGGGTGACTACTCTGAGACAGTAAAGGTAAAGAGAAACCACACCCCACAGACAAAGTTCCTAGTCTATGGATGGTTGGAGGTTCGGAGAAGATACAGAAAATATATCAAAGTTTTTGCTCTGTTTCTTTAGTCTTTCCTGGGCATCTCCTTGCATTCACCATACCAGACAGAAAACTGGTGTAGAAATAGCTTTGGTCCAGCCTTCCAAACTGATGTGGTTGCTTTTATATTCTTTTTCTCACAGCCTCCATAAAAAGATGAAGAGGATAATGCATCTTCTATGTCACTTCTCAAACAAAACCAGTATTTGAATATAGAACTCAGAAGCTTCTTACAATTCAGTGCTGAATAGAAAAAACTCTGAAGGAGAAATCTGAGACTATATATATATAGATAGATAGATATATACACATATATTCTATTTAGAAATATAGAAATAATGTTAGATATCATTACCAAGAAGATAAATACCCTCAGTGTCAACCCAAAATCATCTTAAAAATCTCCCACAGCACACTAACATGACATGACTTTACAAAGACTCCAAATTTGTCCACTAATTTACATGAAAACACTGCAGATTAATTGCTAAGAATATAATCTTTACAACAAACTACAAATGACAACTCCAAGACAGTACTGGAATGTGTGGATGAAGATTTGCTGGGCTTGCCTTTGCATGAGTCATCTTGTCACAGCATGGTGTTGAGCATCATGAAGAAGGTAAGATACAGCACAGTTGTCTTACAATAGAAAAAGTCCTTGAAGTGATTGGTCCTTGACCAAGACATTTATAGTCTGAACACAGAAAATTAAAATTTAAGGAAAAAAAGAAAAAATTATCAAACTATATGCATTTCAAGTTTAATCTATGCATAAATATAAGAACCTATGAATATTAGCATAAATATTATAGTGCTAAAAATACTGTAAAAAGAAAAAAACCATGCTTTTATCACTGTTACACTCAGACCCTTGTTTTTTCCAACATACCAATATGCATAACTCCAAGTAAAGGGCATTATCAATATATCAGCCTTGCTAAAAATATCAAACCTATGCCTGATATAGATCCATAAACTCAGCAGCACAGGGAGATATGAAGATCTATGAGAGGTTTAAATGTGAAGGGGAAATTAGCTATTTGACAACTACCAAACATTTTTTTGAAAGAAGTCTTACATTTGTATAAGCATTCTGACAGTGTTGGATCAAATCCACTTTATCAACGTTCCTCACCTTTTTCTTATGCCAATAGAAGAGCTCACAGACTAGCTTACTTCATCCCTTGGATAGTTCTGTAATTTTAAAATTTGAAATAACTTAAACCTTTGCCTTAAAAATTCCCAGAAACAAACAAACCGCTGTTAAACAGATTCCCAGTATTACACCTGTTTTGCATAATCCTGGATAACAAGAGGCTGGAGGGGTTCTCACCTTTATTGGCTAGTGAGTAGGATGTTCCTAAACTAAATTAAAAAAAAAAAAAAAAAAAAAGGAGATGAACAAAAAATATTTTTAATTTTTTGGAAAACAGAATGAATACCTGTTTTTTTGTTAATACATTAAGAAACGGTTCCAGTTTTCTGGATTTTATTTGGAAGCAATATATGAGGTCTTAGGACAGCAGAAGTATTGTGGAGATTGACCTTTGCTTTTACAACTATTTCTTTTCATGACTGCCTGTGTTGTTAACCTCCAGTCTTTAAAAGTAATTGTGGTATAGCATGAGCATCAGAGTGAAAAGCAAAAGAGCTGTGCTGGTTTTGGCTGGTGTAGAGTTAATATTCTTCATAGTAGCTGGTGTGAGTTATGTTTTGGATTTGTGCTGAAAAAAATATTGATAAAGCAGAGATATTTTCAATATTGCTGAATAGTGTTTACACAGAGCCAAGGTTCTTTCTGATTTGCACATCACCCCATCAGTGAGTAAGGTGGGGATGTACAAGAATTTTGGAGGTGACACTGGTACAGCTCACACTAACTAGTCAGGGGATATTCCATGCCATATGGTGTCATGCTCAGCACATAAAGCTGCAGGAAGAAGAAGAAAATGGGGAATGCTCGGAGCAATGGCATTTGTCTTCCCAGGTCACCATCACACCCAGTGGAGCCTTGTCTGCCCATGGGACGCAGTGAGTTAATTCCTTTGTTTGCTTTGATATGCAAGTGGCTGTTGCTTTATCTGTTAAACTATATTTATCTCAACCCACAGGTTTGCTCACTTTACCCTTCTGATTCTGTCTCACATCCCACTGGAACAGGAAGTCAGTGAGAGTTTTTGTGTGGCTTAGTTGCTGGCTGGGATTAAACCACAACAGGACACAAATCTGTAACCTGCCAGAGATCAGTTTTGGGAAGGATTCTGTACAAAGGAAAGAAAAAGCAGCAGAGAAACAGAAAGAGGCAATGGGATACAGATACAATAGACAAAACTCTTCTGGCTGAAGACAAGCCAAACACCTGTGAAATGAAGCAATCTTCAAACCTATGAGCAGCAGAGATATTAACCTTCCCTGTCTGGAGTTATTCTCTCAAGGCATTTTGGAGTAGAACTAATTTCAAAAGAAAAAACTTGTTCTCATCACCAGTGAATCTCTATTTTAAAAAGAGCTTGTCAACAAAAAACAGTCTACATTTGACTACAAAGATTGTTAGAAGCCCTGCTGGGTTTTTATTCTGCAACACAGTGACTCACTCTAGACTGCCAGACAAAAGGAACACTGGATTTCCCAACTTTAGAACTGGACAACCCATGACAGAAAGTACGTGAGAATTTAAGGATAAAAGTCAGTGTGATACACTGCCAATTTTATCTCAATCAAACTTTATTAGACAAGTATATTTAGATATAATTCTGTTGCCTCCTTGAGTCACGTTTTTCCCCCTAATTAGTCACAGTGGTAAGGACTAGAATAGGAAGCAGATGGATGGAGACCTGTATCCCACACGCTCTCTCTGGTTAGAGACAAAAGTGGGTGCTTTAGAAAGAAATGGAATTTGAAGAATAAGCATTGGCAATCCCTTGACAATTTCCTAGTCTTCAGATTGATTTCCTGAGAAAGGTTATGTCTTTAGATTGACTAATCTTAAGAAATTGTTTTGAATCAGGCACATTCTACAGCTTTTCTGGCAATGAGTTACATAGTTATATTTTGTTCTTGATGCAAATACACCTAAATTTTTATCCTAGAGACACTTTAATTTCGTTTGATGTTCTCTGGTTGATGTCTTGTGATAAAGGCTGAAGAAAACTCATCTCTCCAGGTCACTCACAAGGTGAACACAACTTCAGTTTCCTGTTCCACACAGTGTTGAGTATGGGTGTGAGAAGCAGCTCCTCACTCTCCTCTCATATGGAGGTCCCTCTCAATCAGTCTCCATGCTCCAGATCCAAGCTGGAGAGGGCATGGGGATGACTGCTGGGCCAAATAACTGACCAATAAAAAAACTGTTTTTGAAAACAGGGATGTACCAGCAGGCCAGTAACTGCAAAAAAAATCGAAAAAAACCACAACGACCAAACAAAAAAACCCAAAGACCAATAAAAAACTGAACACACACACACACACAACAAACAAACAAACAAACAAACAAACAAACAAACAACCCCCAACCAAAACCTCAACAACAGCAACAACAACAACAACAAATCAAACCTACGGCAGTATCCTGGAACAATTCTGAGAGATTCCACTGTGCCCTTCAGCAAGCTCCTCTCCCTGACACTTTTCTCTTAGAGGTTTTTTCCTCTGGGATGGTTTTACTCATGAACACAGAAGTGTTTCTCTCACTCATTGCTCTGTAGTCCCACCCTCAGAGCCACCAAATATTTCCAAAATAAAGGAATGACTTTCACTCCAAAAATTAAGCAATGCAAAATACTCCTTGGCTTACAAAAAATGGACATATTCTTGGTGACTGGACTGTAACTTCACATCTACCAATTCTGCACTTCACTAATCATCTTAAAGGAAGAAAGGAAATCATTAAACCCTGAAAACCAGATTTCATTTACCTTAAAGGTATCAAGATTCTTTGTTGACAAAACATTTTAATCTTACTAAAAATGAGAATTAACAAAGAAAACTAGGAACAGAGGAATTTTAACCTTGAGTACAGACTAGGAGGACTATTAATCTTGGAACTGCTGAAAGCATTTCTTATCTTAGGCTTCAGAAATATTCCTCCTAGGGAGCTGGAGAGCAGTACAGGCACGGCATCTTTAATCCTTGATGTATTGTATCCAATCACTTTTTATTTCACAGTTCATTATCAAAAAACATTAACTTCTGTAAGAATGAAACTGAGTTTCCATGGAAGCTTGCTTACACTCAAAGATAATTCAGATGATACATGTATGATTTTTTATTCCCTGTGCATTTTGGCAGGAGATTTCAAAGAAAATTGAAATGAAACAATCAAAGACTTAAAAGCAAAGGGAAGAGTCTGCTCATGTGTCAGAGCCTGGTTTATCACCTAACTTTGCTGGTTAAATAGATGAGTTTCAACTGTTGAGTCAAAAAATTATTTCAGATGGTAATTTACATGATTTTAATAAGAATGCTTGAGGACATTTTATTAAGAATACTTTAGGGCTATGTACTACTACACACAAGAAATTCTGGAATCAGAATATCAGTTGCTAAATGTAATTCCCATATGAGCAAACACCATTCACATTTTCTAAATAAGTTTGAATTATAGGTTTTAAAGACCTAGGGCACCTTCACCGTCTAAATATATGATTTCAAAGAGCTCTCTATGATGATTAATACAGGAGAGAATTTTAGAACTTTCTTAGTTTGAAAAACCTATATCAGGCTGTATAATAGTTTTAAGATACATACAAGAGAGAAAAAGATAAGGAAGTAAAATCAGATATTGTGTTGATATCCAGATAAATTGGCACAATGTAGAGTGCCAGAGCTTGACCACTGTTACCAAGTTTCTAAAAGTCTTTAAAAGTATTGGCATAATAACACTGGAGAACTGATGGAGTCCTCACCTTTTCCCAAATAGAGATCTATCTATCTGTATGTATAGATAGATAGATAGATAGATAGATAGATAGATAGATACACTCCTTGCCAAAAATAAAGTGAGAATACTGAATATAGGACTGAAGCTCTTCTATTCAGCCTTATCCTGGAGGTGCAGACTCTAACCCTGAATAACAAATTCAGTTCTGTTGTTATCAAATGAAAATCCTGAGATAATTTTGCAGCAATGCACAATCAATGAAGGGCATTATCAGTCAATGAAGATGTGAGGTACTAGAAATATTCTTTTGTTGACTAGTGTATTTAAAGTATTTATATTACATTTACTTATATTTAATATTAGTGTATTCTTTGAGACTTCTCTTCAGTACAGTCATTATGAAAATAAACTGGACAGTGGCAGAGACAGAAAATCAGAAAGCATCTCCTCATTTTAAACTGAGATAGCATGAGACAGAGCAGGTGTTATTTTATGGGTATGCATTCTTAAATATTGCATGGAATGTGTAATGCATCATTCTAACAATGAAGGATATGCTTCTTTGTCTGCAGAGAAGAATATGTAGAATTGAAGTAACCAGTATGAGCATAATTTCTTTATTGTTTGCAACATAATGACAAAACAGCAGCTGCTGAATTGAGCCTTCCTTTATCCCCCAGTACGAGGAGAGGGAATGCGGAGAATGCAGATGTTGGGTTGAATCCTGCACATAAGCAAGTGATAACATCCAGCATAGAAACAGAGTATCAGAAGAGGGCTTTCATACAATTATGATCTTTGGTGCCCCTTCAAAAGTGCATGACAGATACTGAAGAAAAACAGCTGCAGAACTTCACTCTGTGATCAGGTTAGTTATTTCAGTCAATAATGCAAATATAACCCCGCACACAGAAAGTTGCCTTGGGAAAGTGGAAATCTTCCAGGGTTAAGCACCCTCTATTCCAAAAGGGCCCAAGTTAAAATGCTGGGTTTGACACCAATTTTCTATAAGACTTCAGGCTATTCATGTACTTCCTCTGCTCTGACTGTAATATCTGTGAAAAAAGAGAGAATACTGACTCACCTACCTCAAAGGCAAACTAAAGATTAATTAGTTTGTGCTCATATAGAGGTTTGAAAATGTCAAGGCTATATAACTACTGCTAAATAAATGGCAAAAAGTCAGATTGGACAAGTACAGAGCAGGACTGCAAGGGTTTATCACTGTATCTTAGCAATTATCTTCAACACTATCCAGAAAAGATTTCTTATGGTAGATACACGTAGTTAGAAGAAAAGTATGGACCTGTTTTATAGCAGTATTTCTTCAGAGAATGTAAAAGGAAATGAAAAATCAAGTATAAATTTTACCTTTTCTGAACTTTTAAATTTAACAGGGCAATGTGTCAGTGCTCTATCTCAATTGGTTCATCTTTTACTGAAGTAGCATTCAAATACTACTGTATAATACATCTGGAAAAGTCCTGTCCGCTTGGATGGGAAATAAAAAAATAATAAAAAATATCCCTCTGACAGAGACTATGGCCACAGGCCTGAATGTAGTTAATTTTCTTCCATTCTACTTTATACAAGGAACATCACCATTGTAAATCCTGAATTTTTCTGAGAAAACTGCAGTAATCCATGTCCCATCATGACAGTTTGAATGCGATGCATTTTTATTCACAGTGGAGGGATTACTTAGAAATTGCACAAGAAGAGCCAGCTTCCTCCCCCATCCCATCCCATCCCATCCCATCCCATCCCATCCCATCCCATCCCATCCCATCCCATCCCATCCCATCCCATCCCATCCCATCCCATCCCATCCCATCCCATCCCATCCCATCCCATCCCATCCCATCCCATCCCAAGATTTCCTGAATATTCTCATTGACTCTCACAAAAATTCCCTTAAGTTTCCCATTATTTTACCACCAGAAGTCATGCAGTTCTCATTTTTCAGTTTCCATTGTCCATCTTTGCAGACAAATATTTGAATTTGTTGGCACAGTATGCCTAGTAATTTAAAAGCTGCTCTTTTCTGCCGATACTTATTGCCCACTTCTTAACATTCTGGTATTTAGAAATACACTGATCACTTCATTGGGGCTCTCAAGTAATTTCACCCTGCATCAGGAGGATCATACAAACCAGATAGGGACAAATGGATCTTACATTTATTGTATTTATCTAGACATCAGTGTACAAGCACTTTTATTCAAGACTAAACATTACCATATAAAGTTACAATGCTGCAGATATTTAAATAAAAATGGGGTGAAACTCAAATTAGAAACTGAGATTATTGCAAAAGTTACATTTGGAGTGCTGCTGGTAGAGTTTTGTTTGAGAAGATTTGTGAAAGAATACAAGTTCTTCAAAAATAAACATCAAGCCACGCTTTTCCATGCTTTTACAATTGTTGGTTGTGCAGAACTATGACCTCTGTACCAGTATGTTGAATTATGAATTATGAGCTGAATTGTGTGTAAGAGTGACTTCTGAAGGCATCACCTCTCATGTAATCCAGACAAAGTTCATGCATTTTAGAGTTTTCTGTATATAAGCACACCCCTACACATAAACAAAGGCAGTGTGTAGATTTACAGTGTAAGCAGACAATTCCACATGATTAATTAGATTCACATTAAAGGGAATCTAAAACAAAATAAACTTACTTTTGCTAAATGTTCATTCTACCATTTGTTTTAAACTCACATGGTCTCTGCAAACTGATACTGAAGCTCTCCATGTCTACAGGTTTTCAAAATTAACACCTCACCAAGGGCAAAAATCAACAGCAACACATCTAAGACTGGCAGAGGAGCCGAGTGATAGCATGGCAAAAATGCAGAAGTAATAACTCTGTGGAGTAGAGCAGGGAGCATAACACACTCCCACAAATGCACCAGATTCCACACACTCATCACTACAAACACTACACCCACTGACACTCACCCCATGATTATCTTCTCAGGTTATATTACTCCGGAGCATCCTGAATATTTGATTTATTTGCACTATTAATTTATCCATCCCACCTGTGTTCCCTTAGATATTTAATTGATTGCCCTTAATTGATCTGGCCATCTGTGATATCTTAGTCATTTAATTGATTGTTTTTATTGATCTAAACACCTTGCAGCTTTATTGTCACCTAGATGAATCAAAAGTCACTGACTGCTATCACTTATATCTCTTAATTCTTAGTGTCCATCCATGCACACTTTCATCTTCTAAAGGAGATGGGGTAGAGGAAGACAACAAACACCTGAAGTCTCATTATGTTCTAACCTGTCTGGCCAGGACTTGAGTAGCATAAACCCCACTGAGTTCAGTGACACTTTTCCTAGCTACTCAGGCATCACTGCACTCATTCTCTTCCTGGAACACAGGCTTTATTCAAATAAAACATGACCAATAAAATTAAAATAAAATAATTATGCATAACAACAAGATTTGCAGCATGGTGATAAATCTCCCTTTCATCCTGACCAGGAGAATTCCACTGAGTTCTCTTTTAAGAAAACTTTAGCCCAGCAGTCAAAAACATCATTGCTGATTTTAGCTCTCACACAACAGAGAACAACTACAAATAGTGGGTGTCATAATGATATTCTGAATAATGAATGGCATAAAGGGTATCTTTTTCACTTATTAAGCCTTTAGGCACAGAATTAAAGGCATAGGCAATTATACCTGATACAGCAAATTATATGTAAAAGTGAATTTTTATGTAAAATTATGCAAAATATATGTAAAATATATGAAAATCTTGTTCTGGCAGGGACACTTAGATACAATCTATAAAATGTGACAGCTCTGGTGAAGGCAGACAAGACATTTGTAGGAATTAGAAAAGAACTTGATGGTTTCCTTTAACAAGAAATTATTTGATGTACTTTGCACAGTCTCTTGGACATGCCTGTCTATTTCCTAATTATAGCAGTTCATAATCTATCAGTTAGTAAAGTAATAAAGAAGAGGAGGTAAGAGTAATCTTTCACCTGCTCTGCTCCATGCTTGGAGCCTCAGATCAGTAGGACCTGCAAATAAACAAATAAAGAAAAGACACATGCAATGCAGAAAACAGAGAGCAAGAATTGAAATAGGCTCGCAGCAATGGAAAGCAATTCTGTCCCTCCCCCCCCACCAAAAAAAAAAAAAAAAGAAATAACACAAGAAAGAAAGAAGGGAAAGTAGTGGGTGCAGACGTAAGGCTGAGTCAGTAAAACTGTAGTGGAGATCTCAAAAGAAAGGAAAATCAGAAAAAAATAAAAAATAAAAAGTCTATACTCAGAGCAACAAAGATAGAGCAGATCACAACACACATAAAAATTATCTTCCATCTGACTCTTGATTCAGAAATTCTGTAGCACAACTCTGACACTGGCCAGCACTGGAAACCTCACTGGAAACCTCACTGGAAGGAGGAAAGCCAGAAGAGAGAGAAGAGTTCTTACCTTCCTCGCTGCTAGCTGTGCCTGAAAATTCTGTACCTTGAGAGTCTTTTCTGTTTTTATATTTGTACTCTTCATATATTGTCCAAGCAGGTATCTGCATTCCACAGGATAATACCATATTGTTTGAAAAAAAAAAATCTTTCATTAAACTTTCAGGTTTTTGTGTGTTTGCTAGTATTTTCTAACTAGAAGATCCACAACTAAAACTTTGTAATTTCAGAACACTTGCATTAACTGTTTTTCTCTCTGAAATTTTCTCTTTTTACTGGTTCATAGCCAGACTGAAATGGCTAAAATTAATTATCTTGACGACACAAAAGTGCCACCACCTCAAGCATCAAAAGCATAAAAAAGTATGCTTTCTGACAGTGCTCTAACAGGTGCATAACAATACACGTGTTCAAGAAAAATTGGTAAAACATATTAAAAAGGAAAATAAGATCAAACCCCAATAAAATGAGATACCTAATTTTACACAGTTTTCTGTGTAGTAAGATGAAAGAAAGAATCTACCTGAGCAGTGTCACATCATACAGTTTCTCCCTGAGAAAATAAAAAATTTAATACAGAGGTAAGAGCTGATTTATTAAAAAAAATCCATTCAATTGATAAAACAAAAGTCTGCCTATACTCTTCATCCTGGATCTGTGCTCTCATAAACCTGTGTATTATACCTGCTTCAGTGTGTTCCATTCTTTAATAAGCTCTTCACCAACTCACTCCTGTCCTCGGATCATGGCACTTCTGCATGGGGCTCCGTTTCTGACACGGCTGTCGAGTGTCCCGGGGACATTCCTGTGCGGGCAGGAGGAACGGGTGGTTGCAGATTGGACAACATGTCCAAAACTGTTCAAGATGGTTACTTTAGTTTCATTCTATTCTAAAAGCATAAACCAAACCAGTCAGCTTCTTCACAATTCCACTGAAAGTATACGTCCCTGCAAGCTGCCACAGCTGCCTTTAAAATTGCCCTTGTCACTGGCAGTGTAACTTTGATACGTCCATCAATGCAGGGCCTAATAACACTTACTCTTCCCAAATACATATTGAGTTGTTCAGAAGCAAACAGCTCCTCAAATACCCAGTGCTTTGAGACCCACCTCTATATCTAAGGCTGGTTGTTTTGGGCCTGCAACTCAAGTGGTCTTCAGGAACACCAGCCCTATGGAGAAAGCAGCCACTGAGACCAGGAACACCTGTCTGATTTGCCTTATCCAAGGAAAAGTGAACTTCAAAAGCGATAGTAGGATTTTCCAGCAACTGGAAAAGGACAGTACATCTAGGTCCATATCGTAATGGCCTAAACTGACACGTGGAATTGAGTCCTTTCCCTCTAAGATCTGAACCTTGCCTCAAGGTTGCCGAGACTCAGGCTTGATTTAAGTTTGGCAGTTCCAATCTGGATGTGAATACAAGCTCACACTCACATGCAGCAGATGATAGCTTATTACAGCCACTACATTTCATTGTGAATCAACATTTGATATGCAGCAGTTCTGCATGAGGCTCCTGGACGATGTAAGACACATTTTCCTCTGAAAATTTAATTCATAATTCTAGTACCTATCTGGCAATGTTCACAGAAAAAAAAGGAAACAAACTCAAAAATTATATTTTGCCATCTGCCTTTCTTGGTTATATCATTTTTCCTCAGACAGTGGGAAAAAAACTCCAAGTGCTTGAAACACAGACATTTGTTTACCTCTATTTCACACAGATTTAATTCTTGGTTTTCTCTACTCACATTGTCCTCTTTCTCTCAATTCCTAGATTTCATCTCCATTTTAAACATCATGAAATGTTATTTCGTGGTGAATTTGTTCTCATTGTTTTAATTACAAATAGGTGGGTTAATGGCTGTTGGAGGAAAACACTTTAAGAGCAGGAAAGATGGTTAACACAGTCACACTGCTACCAGTCTAGCAAAAACTAGTTTGTGCCATAAAAAAAGTTAAATTTGAAGGAAAGCTTTTGAGAGGGCCAAGTTGAGAGGTCAGTGTTCTCAGGGAAGAATGATCTTGGAGACAAAGAGCAAACCCTCTGTACTCTGCCTGTTGTCTTCAGGGACAATTTATCAGACTCATATAAGCTTCATCTGTTTTTTCCCTCAGGGAGAGGATCAAGTATTGTGATAATTAAATCCTCAACAAAGCTTTAAATTGTCTTTGTTACAAATAAAATGGTGATTCTGTCCTTCATTCTTATTCAGCAGACCTACCTGCTGGGCTCAAATCCCCATCTCCCAAAAGCAATTTTTTTTTTCATTTTATGGTATCAGTCAAATTTCTTGACAAGATTTATATTTTTATGAGGAAACACAGTGATTTACTTAAACGTGTTTTTGAGTAAAAATATATAAATTTGGCTTTTCTCATAACACTGCCATTTTCATAGCTATTGCTTAGAAACTGAATTTCAGCTAAGAAACGAGGATGTATAAATTGCAAAATAATTTTTTTTTAAAAAATCCCTCTTTAGAGAAATATGATTTCATTTCACCAATCACCTCTAACAGAAACCAGATTTTTTATTTTCTTTAACCTCACTCCAGTTATTCCATAATGTACATATCCCAGCCAGGTCTCTTATACATCATCGTCTCTTTTTTCCTCCCTCTTCTCTGCCTATATTGTGACTTAGGCTGTCAAGATGTTAGAGCCACATACTTTATTAGTCTGTAATTCAAATAATACTTTTTTTTTCTTTGTCCTGCCCCTTAGGCTTTATAAGACGAAAGCAGGAGTGAATATTACTTTATAGAAAGGAAATAATTTACATTTGAAGCCTGTAGTGGAAATGTTACAGAGGAAACCTTGGACTGATTAGATTGTTTCAAAGCTTATCTGTGACTTTGATTGATTGAATTTGCCCATGGCACTCCTAGTGGTAATGATACTGTGATTATTTAAGCAGCAAGTAACTTAAGGATAGGCTGAGCATGTTAACTTTGAATTTCCTAGCTTTCAGCATTTTGCATTTTCCACAGTTTCTATTCAAGAATAGTGCAGTTTGCATTGGGTGGTATTTACTGTAAATGTCATTCACTTACTTTTCTTGTTTGAATTTTGCAGCACATTTTTGTGGAAATGTATAAGCTCTTTTCATGGGTAAGACCCCAAACAGCTCACTCAACAAGGCTTTTAAAAGGGCTTTTGATTGTTCATATACTCTGAGTTAGACACACAAGAGAAATACCAAGATATTCTTAAGAAGTCAAAACAACAAAAAAGATTTTACTGCCAACTTTAGTAAATCAGAGAACTTTGGAAAAACATTTAGAGCAGCATTCAATCAACCTGAAACACTTCCACAAAACATTAACTTAATCCATTGAATTTAGCAAACTCTAAGCCTTTTTAAGTTACTCAAAAATTCTGAGAAGAGGGAAATAGAAGAAAGTGAAAGCAAGATGGAAACGATATAGAAAAGAACAGATACAGCTACAAATTCCCAGGATCCAGCAGTGTTCAGCTGATAGTCCAAAAGGAAGTAATGTTAAGAAATGTATTTGCCTTTTATTCAGCTTGAAATATTTCCTGGCCTTCCTGGCATTTTCCCTCAAGCAGAACTTCTGGTCGTTTGGCCAAGTAGGAGCTGAGTTAGAGGCTCCAGGGGCAGGTGTGGAGCTCTGGAGTGCCCATGACTGGCAGCCTCTGCCAGGCAGGAGCACAGCCTCTAGGGAGGTGGGATGGATGGAGCAGTGCACTCCCTTGCCAGGTCAAGGCCATCCTGCCCCTTCACCCACACACATGCACCCCAAAACCACAGATCAATCCCTCACACCATGCTGGGCGTGTGATTTGTATACCAAGGCAGTTTTCATGGTGCTGGTATTCTCTGCAGCAGACCGGCCCTGCGTGCCTCCCTTCCCCAGAAGAAATCATCAGACAACAGACAGCCACAGCTACTTGCGAGGAAACAGGATAAGGAGAGGTCTCAGAGTCTCTGAACAAACAGTTGAATAGTCTGCAGGATTTGTCACAGCTTTGCAATACCGTGTCTTGTCCTTTTATAATGTCACACAAGTCATTCACAGTATCAGAGTTTTCCCCTGCTCAGACGGTACCTCTTGTACATCGATATGACATGTCCTTGGCTTCTTGTGGGGGATCCAGCAGCTGGACAGAAGGACAGGAACCATTATGCACCTTTCATTTGGGCTGACTGCCTCACTGCCCGGTGCATTTGCTTTGCCCTTGTCCTTCATTCTCTCCTTCTGCCTATACACTCTTATTTTCTTAGTCATCCCAATTCCTTCACACCATTAAGAGACAGTAACCTTTTACTTTTGTGATACTACACTGGTTTTATTTCTATTTGTAGCGCTCCTTTTATAACTGTCTTCACTTGCATCCCACACACAGACATCTCCTCTCTTGTATTCAGCATAGTGCAAATAATAATTTCCTGTCAAGCATTTTCCACTTGAATTCATTTTTTCCAGTGTCAAAAATAAAGGTATATAAATATCTTCAATTTTATTTTAAAAATCTAAAGGACAAAGTTATTTTTAATTGTGTCTGAAAAATATTATGGTTGGCACTGTGGACAGTTGATGTGAATTTTTATGTCACTGAAGAAGACCATGAAGAATTGAACAAATATTTTTGTGAAGACGTAAGATTTTAAACATGACTTTTTCACTTGGTTTTTCTACCCTTTGCCTTTAAAACACTCACAACACGTGGCCACATGGGTGGACTGCTCATGTGGCCAAGAAGGCCAGTGCCATCCTGGCCTGTATCAGGAATGGTGTGGCCAGCAGGAGCAGGGAAGTCATTCTTCCCCTTTATTTGGCACTGGTGAGACCACACCTTGTGTGCTGTGTCTGGCTCGGAGCCCCTCATTTAGGAAGGACGTTGAGAATGGACGGAATGTGTCCAGAGGAGGCAAAGGGGCTGGTAAAGAGTTTGGAACACAAGTCCTGTGAGGAGCAGCTGGGGGAGCTGAGGCTGTTTAGTCTGAAGAAAAGGAGGCTCAAGGGAGACCTTATCACTCTCTATAACTCTGAAAGGAGGCTGCAGCCAGGTGAGGGTAGGGCTCTTCTCCCAGGCAACTGCCAGCAGGACAAGACACAGGCTGAACTGTGCCAGGGGAGATTCAGGCTGGACAATTTGGAAGAAATTCTTCGCAGGAATGAGCTGCCCAGGGAGGTAGGTGGTGGAGTCAGCACTCAGTGCCATGTTCCAGTTGACAAGGTGCTGATTACACATACAGTGCACTTGATGGTCTCAGAGGCCTTTCCTAACCTAGCTGATTCCATGATTCTCTGATTCTGTAACAGTCTTGTTTCTAGAAGCATCTTTTAGGGACTTCTGCTCTGTGGTTTCAGAAGGAGGCAGAAATATTTGCAGCTCCTCTAAAAAGATGCTAGTTTTTATTTTAGTTTTCTGGTTTGTGTTTTATCAGATATTGCAGGAGCTTTTAGCAATTTAACTGGATAGATGACATGCCATTGCACTATGGGTATATATAAAGTCCAAAGTAATTTAATATCAGAGGCTAGAGAGACAAGTTGTTAATAGGCCATGGCACATGGCATTGAAAGAAAAGTATATTTTAAGGTGAATTAGAGCTTGGTAAGGATTTAGCTTACATTCATCTTCCTATAATTCAAATCTAAATTTATATTACCAGTTCAGAAGTTCTCTGGCTACAATTTAAACACACAAAACAAAGATTAAATTGCTTACAAGGATACTTTGGGTTTTAGGTTACTCTTTGAAATAACAGAAAATATTAGACCAGAAAAAAACGATAAGAATACCCAGAATCTTAGGGGACTATTAAGAAAAAAACCATGAAATATCAAGTCATAATTATGACAAGAGAAGAATGTGATCTTTTCATGGAAAAAAAAAAAACCAAACCTTCCTGAACTTTTTACTAACCATATTAAAAAAAGGCCATATCATACCCAAGTTAACAGAAAAAAGCTTTTTGAAAAAGTAAATTTATTGAGGAACTAGCTGCTTTTAATGGCAGAACTCTCTTATGTTTTATCCTGAAACTGACTCTTCCAGGGACAGGTGCATAAAATGCGATGTTGCAAATCCCTTAAAAAACATTCTAGTGACCATGACCATCCATTCTTTTACTGTCCTGTTTCAAAGTTATAGAAGAAGAAAGGAGGGCTCTCTTTCTTCTCCATGTAAATGTGTGCGAGATAGGTATCAAAGCCATATGAATGATATATGTAAACATATCTTAGATGTATAGAAAAATATACTTGGATTATTTAAGGTAAAACTCACCAAAACACAAATTTTCAAGTATGTATTAAAGAAATAGAAGACAGAATTTGGTGTCTCAATGGGAAAGCATTTTCTGCAGAGGTTTCATGAGAAATCTTAGTGACTTAATGGCTTTGTGGAGTGTTTAGCAGACACAATTCCAGAATTATGATTCTTCATTTTACATTGACAACAGCTGATTACATATCATTAGCTTTAAATGCAGATGTAAAGATTTTTTAGATTTCAGGTTTGGTGATATAAAGTCATAATGACTCTTAACTTCGGAGTGGAACTTCAAGTATAAGTTATGAGAATATAAGTTATGAAACCTCCAGTTTCACATGCATTCATAGTTCTGTGTGATGGACTGACAAAACAAGCATGTTACACTACAGATTTTAGATCCAAAACAGAAAGCCTGGTATCTTAATATGAAATATCTCCAAGGTCACAGAATTGTACACCAGGTTTAAAATTATTGACTTGGAAGCTCTCCCCAAAAAATTAAATAGTAAAAATGAAAAAAAAAAAAAAGAAAGGACAAGTCAAATCTGCTACCAATGCTGAGACAGCAATAATTACACTATTGCATTGGGCATGTGTATTTCTGCATGTCAGGAGTACTTGACTTGACATGTTTCAAATGCACATTATGTTGCTATTATTCCCAGTGGGATGTTTTCAAAATGCAGATTCATCTACAACACTGTCTCTTCTGTCTCTTTCAAATAGTACTAAAAAATTCTTATTTTAAACTTGTAGTAATTTACCTGAACTGCTCAAAAGAACCCTATACTTTTGCAGCTGTTTAAAACAGCATTTCACTGCCAATAATATCACAAAAATATTGACAGCTAGGTCTGAAAGCCAGACCTCCTGCACAGCAGGAGTTATGCTTGATTATGTAGAATTATTTTTCTTGCCAATAGGAGCTACATGAAAGTGCCCAGAATGAATTTGCTATCAATTAGAAGTGATGAAACATCTGGTTTGTTGCATTAACTGGGTTTCTTTTGCAACAGAATATTGATTTACTTTTAAGAACTAAAGGAGAAAATTTATAACCAAAGTTTCAAGTGTTTGAAAAAAACATTAGTCTGTACAAGTAAATGAGATACATCACATGAAATTATATATGTCTTAAGCGTTTGACACTTTTGATAAAAACTGGAGAAAAATAGTCCCCTGAAGCTTTACTATGTGTAGCCTGTGGAATCTTTTATAAAAAATAACAATTAAAAACTTACCATACAAAAAAACAACACTAAAAAACCCACCAGCTCTGTTTGTGTTAGAACATATGCACGTATTTTATAAAGTAAAGTATGCAAATAAGCCTTTATACATTTGAAGCAAAGAAAACTTAAACTGAACAGCACAGGCAGACTCACCTTCCTGGAATATGTGAAAAACCAGAGACAAAAATGCTGTTCACATGACCAAACATTTCAGATATAACTAGGCATTGCACATTTTAAGAGACATCATTGGTTATTTCAGAATACAACTAGAAAGAATTTAACTTATTTATTGTAAAAAATATCTATTTACATGTAGATTTCTTAAATATTTTCTCATGGTAGAAATCTGAGCAAGTTGCAGGTGATTATGAAACATTATTCATTTATTTACTTATTTATTTAGGAGATAAAAGCAGTAAATACATAACTATCATTATCTTCTAGTAATAATGAAAAGAATACAAGATAATCTAAGATGCTATTTTGTTTTTATTTTCACTCTAGAGACCCTTCTAATCTTTCACTGTTAGTTTTCTTCTCAGAACCTGGTAAAATTGATAAGAGGCACTATTGAGCAGGCAGATACATAAATGCTGTATCAAAATAGAGTAAAAACACATTCGAATTTCCAAGCTGTTTGTCTTACATGTACATTTAAAAATTAATCCATAACCATTCCTTTAGGTACTTATGTGATTAAACATTCCATTTCAGAAGGTTTTTAATTGTAACACTAGAATTGAAATAAATGCCTTTTGTCCACCAGAGCAGGTTTTGATGTTGGCAAAATTAGGTGAAACAAAAATACTCTCAAAGATTTAACTGAAACAAAACAAGGAAACAAAGGAATCTGGAGTAAACAATTGTACATCCATTGCAAGTTTATATCCCCAATTCAAAGTCTGCCTGTGTGAGCATGTACCAAACATCAGGAAGAAAGTAATAGGCGGGAGATTGAAAAAAAATGCCTGTGTTCAACAAGTTGGGTATGCAACTCTCAAACACTCAGTTAGCATACTTACTTATTATAGAACCCGCTTGGAGATTCTGATTCTGAGTCCTTCCTGGTTGCAAGGAGAATGGATGGCTCACATGTCAGACCCAAGCTAACTGTCACCTGCTGAGCTGGGTTGGTACACTGGAAGCAGAAGTGCACTGAGTCTTCAGGGCAAAATCCTCACCAGCCAAAAATATCAGAACCCCATCATGATACTGCCTCAAACCATGTTTTGATATGAAGAAAAACAGAGGGGGAAAAAACCCAAGGAAACAAAACATAACAAAAAAAATCCCAGTTCATTGTGTAGTCCATGACAAGGGTAAGAAATCATCTGGGATAAATGACTGAAAAAGCATACATGAGAAAAAAAGTCATTGGAGATGGTAATAGCTGGGAAGTGGGAGCTCCAAAACAGTGAGGTGGATGACTTGAGAGCTGAAAAATGCAAGAGCTCCATTCAATAGGGAATCTTTACTGATGATCCTTGTGATTGCCTTCCAGCTCAGAATATTCTGTGAATCTGTGGAAGGAGAAAGAGGAAATTAAGCCAATGCTAGGTAACGTCACTCCATGATTCAATGACATGTATACAATTTTAATTATTAACATACATTTTCAAGGAACGAGTAGTTTGTTTAGTTTTTTTTTTTTCTGAATAAGATTTATGTGGATGGTATAAAGTCCATTGAAATTTGGAGGATCTTCACTATTTAATTCAATCTATATGACTGTATATATACCTTGATATTCTTTAGCTTTATATAAATCACCACAAAGTTTTTGTCTGTCAATGTAATAAAAATGTCCATGTTTTGATGTTTTGTTTTAGTCTTCCTCCTACTTGCTGGAAATAAATACTTATTTATTTATTTTTTTATGAGTAATTCATCTGGGATATTGACTAAAAGGCATCCTTGAGAAACTGCTATTCAACCCAAATGCTCAATAATATGATTGAGCAGTACATGATTTCATGTTACCCAATAATCATACTCTTTTGAGGCCTTCTGTGCATGCTCTATATATGTAAAATGACTTCTGGAAACTTCTAATACTTCTAAAAAATACCATAAATTCCCCAAAAATATTTAGTGCCAGATTTTCTTATCATTCTCTCGCTCATAAATATATTTCTTTGTGTAAAACTGTATAGCAAACAGAATTTAAATGCCCACAGAAATCCTGTTTCTTCTTAATATTTTATGTTAGGTTAACTTTGGAGGGGAATGAAATAATTTATATTAAAAGAGATGTAACAGGAAAAGGCTTCTCCTTTGCTCTTGTGTTTAGGACATATTCTCTTATATCACTGTATTTCATGCATTAAGCCTCTCTGGACCAAAACAACAATGGTGTTAAATATTACACAGAGAATTTTGAGTGAGGTTGGGGGGAGTTTTGGTGTTGGGGTCTTTTTAATAGTTGTTCCTGTTATTGATTTGGTTAGATGATGGTATGCTCAGTAGCATCGTGGACATGCAAGCTGATTTTTCACCAGCCAGCCATTAATAAAATTCTCTAGCGTGAATAGACCTGTAGCAACAACTGCAGACTGCAATAAAATATCTCTCAGTTTTTTCACAACCTTGAATGCAGAAAAGTATAATTTCCAAGGAAAAATGATGTTTTACAATGTTTATTTAATGCATTTTCCAATGCATATTTTTATAACCATTCAATTCAAGACAGACTTGAAGATCTTTGTCTTCTATTCAAAACATGAAAGTGGGAGTCTCATAGAAAAATCTCTCACCATATTAAAACCCCTCACATATCTTTGTTCTCTTTGTTTTGAAAATGCAACTATAGGCAAGTAGGCATGTCATTTTGAAGTTCAATATTTCCATTAAAATGCAAAAATTCTAGGATAAAATTACACTAACAAAGTGACAAGCTAAAATATGTAGCGTTACATTGCAAAGCAAGTCCTCCTGTCATATCTGGCAGAGGGGCCTTGGCATCCGTTCTGCTTTCGTCTGCATTTCTCATCCCATCATCAGCGAAGCTTACAACAGGCACGGAAATCACAGAGTGGAAGCATTTGTAAATCTGAATTCATAGGTGAACTGCATCCAAAATATTTACAAACTGAAAGATATGCATAAAACTTGTGCATATATGTTTTGGTACCCAGGAACAATGATGACAAATATCTGAGAAATTCTGTTAGTGATTTAAACATTACAATATCAAACTGATAGTAGAACCTTATTTTTAAACAAAGTAAAAATATCTCTGTGGTCCCAAAAGGAATAGATCTTTACCACACATTGAAAAACACATCTTTATTGAGGCAGTAGGAAAGAGGAGCAACATGTGGTGGCTCACCCAAACATTGGTAGCAAGTACAAGACCACAAGGAATACCATGGCTCCAGTGGACTGCCAGGGACTTGGGGTGTCCAGATCACCTGCAAGGAACAGCCAATGGTGCAGCCGATGGTACCTCTTAAATTTAAGAGTTGAGCTGCTCCTCATGTCCCCCAGAGGTGATGGGATCCCAGAGAAATGTACCCTACATCAATTTGGGGTGAGGCGCCCTGCCTGTGGTGCCGGTGTTGGACAAGGACAGGCTGTTGGCAGCCTAGGCTGCCAGCACTGGTGAAGGGGCAGGGTCTCAATTCAGTATTTCCACATCCATAATATACAAATTTTCAAAATCAAGCACAGAACCCACTAAATAGCTAACAAAAATGCTACACTATCCCAGCACACAGTATGAACTGGTAATATCTGAACTTCCATGGTGGTTTCATGTTATCCAGAGTTCTGTGTTACAATAGATATAGAAATATTAGGGCCTTTGTTTAACAAAGGACTTCAACCTATATCCTACACTGCATTGTGTTTTCCAAATTCTGACGATTCATGTTTGCTAAATTTAAGACATCTGCTTAAATGCTCTGGTGAACATGATTCTACACAAAAAATCCCACAGGAATTAAATATTGACTGGTAAAACTCACTGGTGCTGAATTTCCATGCAAAGTCTTCAGCAGCTGGTAACCAGGATTTTAACGCCCACTGGGTAGCAGAAGAGTCCACTCACTATTTATCTGTTCTATCCACCTTCTTGCCAGGTCCTTTATCTAAGTATGAAATCTATTCATGGATGTTTTCAGAAGACTTTTTGCAATGACTGAAATTCCTTATAGCCTTTGTCTTTTCCAGACAGTACCTGGTGTTCAGTCTGCCTTTTCTGAGAAATGTTGATAAAAAGATAATGAGGACATGGGGAAACCTCAGGCTTCTTGGATGACCCTCAGATGTGTGAGAGCAAATCCTGGCAAAAGTAAAGAAAACAACCCATATGACCACTAATCTTTTACCAGGACAGTTATATTGAAGCTTGTGTATCATGGCAGTGGAACTTGATCTTTGATAACATTTAGATATAAAGCTCTGTTGATACCACTATGAGACCTGGAGAAATGCCACTCATAAATTGATATGGTTCTTTTATCTCAAGTCTAAACTGTAGGACACTGTTACTCAACCTCCTTCTACCTCAAGCAAATTGGAATGGAGGGTCCCGCAGGGGTCAGTCCTGTAACTTATTCTATTCCAAACTCTTTTTCCCCATAGTGAGAGATCTGAGGAAATTCTAAGATTGTACGTATTTTTGTTTGACCCATGTAGTGTTTTTCATTCAGGCTCTTTTCAGTCTGGCAGAGTTGAGGCCTGGATGCTACCCAGTTGGCTGAAATTCAATCCAATTAAAGCCCTTATTGTAACAAGTAGTGGAGGAAAACATCTCCTGTTTTACTAGCAATGTATTAAACTTCTCAATCAGATCAGGGTTCATGTCCAATCAGTGTCAAAGTATCCCAGTGCTATGTGGGAGGCCTTGATGAATGATTATATATTCCACATTACTGCTTTGACCCTGTGTTCCATTCAATCCTGATTTTTAATGCTTTACTTCCTTCTGCTGGTGGTCTGATTGAATTTCTATGAGTCCTTTCATTGCTTTCACTGAGGACTGGATCAGGATCTGTCCAGAGAGCTTCTTCTTTCAGTCTGATTTATCTGATTCCTCCTGCATGAGTTTGGGCAGAGAGACAATGTGCCAGCTGGGCTCTGCAATGTGTGCAGCATACTAAGACATGCATGTAAAGTTCAAAATGATAACCACACTCTAAAAGCTGAAGATATCCTATAAAAAAAAATCTAGCCTTGACTTCCTATCACATTGGAGGTGGTTATCTCACAGGAAAAAATCATCTGAGATGGAAAAGCCAGGCACTCTCTGGAACTCACTTGAAACAGAAGAATACTCACCTGTGACCCTGTTGAGACCCAGGCAGAGTTCCAAATGACTTCTCTTTGCTCTGCCTTTCAGCCAATGGTGAACTGTAATACCCAAGGCATTCAGCCAGCTGCTCACTTCTTTCAGTGTTCTCTCTTTGCTCGAAATTTCATACACAGATGAGGGCATGGAACCTTGCCTTCTCAATATAAAGTATTACTGGCAAAATTTCAGACATAAAAAGTGCACCTAACTACACGTAATAAATAGAATATTTTCCTTCAAGTATATTATTTTTCAGAAGTTTTAAGGCAACGTGTAAAAAAGTTGGATTGCACTAGTTATCCTACTAAGTTATGAAGATACTTTTATCCTTTTTTTAAAGGAAAATCCTATCACTTTTTAAAACTGTATTATTTATTTCTCCCATTGTCCGTACATCATGCTATCACAGAGAAATTAATTCAGCTCACTAAACAAAAGGTATTAAATGTGATTTGAGATGTTGTAAAATACTGAAGTGTCTACATGAGACTGACAGATATGATTGAAGATTTCAGAGAGGTGTATTTGCTTTTCAAAGGCTGAAGAACAATATCACTACTGTGACATTGAAAACAATATGACAAAAATTGAAACAATTAATAAATTAGGCAAATAGATAGCTTATGCCTTCTGATGTCTTTTTAAAACAATTCTAATCATATTGAATTTTGGGATGGAACAGTTAAAATGGTGATAACTCATTGAATAACATTCATCAGACTTGTTTCAAGAATGTTTTTAGGATGAGAAGAATCAATCTTTACATCATACTATGTTATTATTTCCTTTTTCTACCTTTCCACCCCAAACTATCCCCCAGTCCTATCAAATAGATAATCAGTGGTGGAATATCTGATACAGTTTTCCTGAATTTGAAATTCTGACAAACCAAAGAGATTGAGACATTCAGTGCTGTCCTTAAAGTAGAAGGGCAAGTTTTCTCAAAGTAGAGGAAAAAAATCAAAGAAGAAAGATCCAGAGGTCCATGTTATGTATATTTTTGAAATATCAACATGTGAACCTTCCTTCTAATTGAAAGCTTTGCAAAATTCCTGACTTTACCTTTTTGTGCTACCCTGGTCCTTTGATTTCCTTTTCTTTTTTTCCTTTATTGTAATTTTTTTTAAGAATTCACCAATGGTCTTACCTAAAGATTTTTTCAGTTCAGAAATTATGTTTCTTCCTAACCAAAAAAATACTTGAAATGGATTTATGCTGTGTGTTTGACTGGTTGAGATCCCTTGCTTAGAAAATGTATATAGTTTTCCCATGTGTGTGTATGAGCACCATACCAAAATATTTAATGGTGAGGTAATAATGGTGGTTTGCAGAATGTTAATTTTTTGTGTTACATGAAGGCAAAAATTCTTCAATCACGTGAAACTATGTTTTATCATATCTTTCTCAAAAAAAAAAACCCCTGCCATTTTCATTCCAATTTATGAATGTATTGGCACAAAGATCAAAAAATGAAAAAGACATACATTCCACTTCTAATTCTTTATTCCAGGCAGTCAGAATTAAGAGATAACTGGAGAGCTATAAAACTTGTCAGTTTGATTTGTTTGAGTTTGTTTTGGTTTTCTGAATTTTTTTATTATTTTGATATTGCTAGGGGTTTTTTGTTGTCGTTGTTTTTAATCCTCACATGAAGTGGGCCTAAACATCATAGTGCAGGGGAGGAGATTTTTCTCCTCTCCTCTGAGGGATCTGGAAATCTAGAGATACTAGTCTCGCTATCTCTTCAGTCTATCTTCTGACATGTGAGTTAGAGATCTCTAGTGATGTAACACTGTTTCAGCAGCAAAACCCAGTTGATTGTTATCATCCACTACATGGTTAAACTTCAAAGCAGGATGTGTTTAAATAAGCACAGACAGAGATTAAACACAGAGACCCCTTTTGCTACCAAGTTCCATATTGGGAGGACTGGGCGCTGTCAAAATACTGCAGCTGGCAGCAGCTCATTGTGAAGACAGCTACAGAGACTGAAGCGCACCTTTTGCTCCCAGTGGCTATTTTTGTCTTTTGTTTTGTTGTTTCTCATACAGTTAAGTTCTGCTAACCCAGCTGTTCTGTCACATGATCAACTGTGCTACCAAACAATACTCCTGTAAGGCTGTGTTTTTTAAGCTGCCAACTTTCATGGAAGTTCTTTGAGACAATCATTGGGCAAAATGTGGACCAAACACACCTAACAGCAGCATCTAGCTGCCAACTTGAAGTGTGACTGCAGCTCATAGTATGTGGTAAATGTAGAGAAGTTCTTGGAAGCTCTAAAGGAGATTAACTGCTGCCTCCTTCTTCAGCACATTAGTCAAAAGTAATCTTACAAATATTCCAGGCAGGCTAACATCTAGCTTCTGCTCTTGTGGATGAAGCATTGGTGATAGTGTTTCACTTGGTAAACTCGATAGTGTTTGCTGTCAGAAGTTCCTGTTTATTTCTCTCATAACCCTATTTCATGTCTTATCTATCACCATAACTAATTTTTATAGCAACAAACTCACCAAAAAAGTGAAGAAATCACACGTACACCTTAAAGTGTGTCATTGCAATAATACGTATATTTCTGAGAACAGACAGAAAGCAAGCAAAGACAGATATGACTGTAGATAAAGGAGGCCCTAAAGATGAAGATGAGACTTAGATTCTGATCTCTGTTTCTAAAACAGGTTCTGTATTTTGTCTAAAACCTGAACTGAAAAACATTCAGGATATTACAAAGGTAATCCATGTCATTGACAAAACTCTTCAAAAGCAATCACCATGATTTTGCTTTCCCATCACATCCTGGGTTTTCCCCATGTGCCCTTTGCTCCAGGCGTCTTTACAAAGCCCACAGCAGAAGGAGTAATAGAATGTGAGACTGAACACCAAACTATTCAGCAGTGTCCCATGTCAATATGTCTTCATGGAAAACATACATTTAATTATTCACAGGATTTGGTGATATGCAAATTATGATACTTTTTAGATCTTGGGTATGTCTAAATTTTGGAATACAAGGTATTATCTACTTTATCAGGGAAATCTTGGGGAACCCCTGGTTCACTTATCTTGCTCTCAAGATCAGTAAAATACAATTTGGTATCACAAAGGAGCTGTGTCTGTATTGTTCTGTTATCCTGTTACTCCCTGTTTGCTGATGGTCCAAAGACTTCCAGCTAGTAATTCTATTACATACCCAACATTGAATGAGAATAAAAAGGACACTCGACTTTAAAAATTAAACTATTCTTTTATCAAGATAGAAATAATTTCAAAGGTTATTTTGATAATGATAACCTTAATTTTGATAATAATAACCCTAATAACCTCAGAAAATAAAATATTTTTTTTAAAAAATTATGCACATTCTGTGAGCAAAATCTAGCTTATCTATGTAAATATGGCCATCCCTGAAATTATAGGACATTCATCTTCAATTTTTCATGTCTTCATATTATTTAATCTCTTCCATTGTGACCAAATAGGTATCAGAGTGGGGGACCATTCTGTTACTTAATTGTTCCTGCAAAACATTTTTCTTGAAAATTATATAATCAGTTACAAACTGGTCTTATCATGTCTTGGCAGTCAAAGACATGTAAAATTAGTATACATAAAGAATACTGACAATCTGAAAGATAGAACAAAGTCTTGGTCTTTGAATCATCATGGATTTTATTCTTTTCATTCCATGGACCTGAAAAAATAAGTATTTCCACTAGTTGCAAGGTTGATAATGAGTCAACATCCTATTTGTCAACTTATTTAAAATACACTGATCAATGTAAAAATCTAAATCACTGCACATAAAATAGATATTAGAGCATTTTAGAGCCTCTATTTTTTTATATCCATAAATGAGCCACTGATTGCTGCTATATATTATATGCATGTATTTAAACCAATGATACTTTAGCTTACTTCAGATTTTTTTTAAAAGCAAATGAGAAAACATTGTAAGATGCATTTAATTGAGTTCTAATTGGTTGACTGGACATTAAATTATGCCAAATGAAATTTTAGTCTACAGCTAAGTAGGTTTTTATTTGGCTGTAAACCAAATTGGCTAAAATTATTAAAAGTTAGACAACAAAACGAGTGGAGGTGAAAATAAAAAGCAAATTAGTTGCTTCTGGAGTGTGAATTCACATTTTTAGCTGCTGTTCGTTTTGTACTTGTTGATAATATTAGTGCAGTGGACTTATTAAAAATATCCTACGTGAAAAAATGCATTTATGATTACAATTATAGAGTGATTTGAGGTGTAGTGAAGTATAGGCTTCTTAAGAGTAAGTATATTAACATCTATATAATATTGTCATTGAGATCTGAACCCTTGATATTGTTTCTTACACAGCAACTATTACAGATTATGGAGGAGAGAAAGAAAATTTAACAATTACTGCTTCATCTAAGTACCCTATCATTAAGATAAATTTGGATAATTTTTTTAGGATAAATTAATTAAGATAAATTTGCATTAGTACATAAAACAACACTCTCTCAGATTGTTCTGAAATCATATCTGCTGAAATTATTTTAAAATGTAACTCGTACGGTTAGTTGTTCTCTGCTTGGCACATTCAGTGCTGCTTACACCTGCACAAATCAAGAGTGAGAAATAAATGACAGAGGTAAGAAGATTTAAAACTGTGGAGTTAAGAGTGACTTTTCTTCTTCTGGGTCAAACAGTGCTTTCTTTCTATGATGCGAGAGAACAAGGAAGGGCACACCACTGCTAAAAAGCAGCTCTTGTCTTCCCAA
>VZSR01001299.1:3128415-3141519 GCA_013398615.1 Brachypodius melanocephalos | reverse complement strand
AAAAAAAAAAAAAAAAAAAAAAAAAAATCTGTGAAATTTTGGATTTTATTACAAACTGAAAATTTAGAAATATGAAAATAGTCTGAAAATAATGTTCTCTATACTGAGAAGGGATCGTGAGCCTTGTTAAATTCAACTGATTTTAGTTGTTAGAAGGCTACCCAATTTCTGGCCTCATAACATTAAAACAAATATCAAATAAAATAAATAAAATAAATAAAATAAATAAAATAAATAAAATAAATAAAATAAATAAAATAAAAACTGGTTTGGTAGTATGAGTTATTAGAATTCTCTTTCTTACCATTAGAAAAATTTAGACTGCAGTGTCCAGAGCAATTTAGTACAAATTCATTACACAACTTACGGAAAGGGGACTCAGTTTTTTTTTTTTCCCCCAGTAATAGGCAGACTTGTCAGAACCTCCAGCAAACACAGCAGCAGCCTGTTTCTCATGAGGCCTCTGAGCAGATGGGCTCTGGCATTCCACGCCCTCCAAACCACACCGAGGTGGCCTCGTGTAGCTCAGTGAAACATCTCTGTCCCACCGACTCACTGACCTGTGCCAGCACCCTGGGGGAGGAGGGCACACACAGAGGATGGTCCCCAGGGCACCCTGGAGAGTGCAGCATCATGTGCTCTAAAGGGAGGTTTCATAATTATCTGAAATATAGATTGCATATTAAACAGAGAACAAATTCAGGCTGCCTCTGAGGATAACTGAAATGTCAAACTTCAAAATTAAGGATCATTCTGGTTCAAAGCTGCTCCCAGGACCTGGCAGCTTTGTTAAAATTCATGGGTAACACATGGAAAGCATTCTTTAAAACGTATAAACACATTTTTATTGTGTTCTAGGAACTGTATTTGGGGTGTATTTCCCATGTAAGTTAGAAATTCCAGTTTTTCAGAATGATACTTGAAAAAAATTGAAAGCATATTTAGCTTAGGAAATTTTTGTTGTGATGTGTGTGGTCATTTTATTACTGCAAACCCATTTTATAAATCTGTGGAAAGGCATTTATGCCAGCATAAAAAGAATTGGGTTTTATTAAAGTGCAATTTCATTCTTTAGAAGAGTTTTGTTATCAGAACATGCATTGTAACCCATGTTATAACAATTAATACACAAAAATTAGACTGTAATTTTTGAAAACATGAAAGTGCATTTCCAAGCTGTAGCAATAACAATTGCAAATTTTCAAATATTTATTGTAATAGCTCTGCTCATGGTACTGAAATATGTGTTGTATTGCTCTTTCTTCTGTAACAACTCTCTAATTTCAGAAGTTTATAAACCAGTCATAAAGCCTCTGCTTATGCTTTTCTTGAAGTATGTAGCTCAAACTGAATTAAGTGAAGCAAAGCAGAGAAAAACTTATTAGAACTGGTTTGGCAGCCTTTGATAAAAAGCTTTTTCTTAACACAATCAATAGCTCTCACTGCTGGAGGAATGATTCGATAAAGAACTACCTGTAATTGTGTATGTACAGGATCTGGCCTTGATGTATGGTGTAGGTTATAAATACAGGCTACAGTGGCAGAGTCGATTTCTTAGTTTTGATCTTACTGTATGTTATTTGGGAATTTGGACATTATCTGAATTCACAAAATTTGTAATTATGGTCTGAGCAGTTAAACATTTTTGATTTTTACTGGTAATATTTCCTTATCTACAGAAAGCACATGGAAATCCATTCAGTTGGCTAGTGGAATCACAAATGTAGGTAGTAATATCTTTGCCCATGATTGGAAATAATTCACTTCTAGGATTTTTCCAGTATTTTGGTTTATTTTTTTCCCTAGGTGCTTGTATCACACATGGTATACTATACAAGCTTTTTTTCCCCCCATGTTTCTTACAGCTGTCTTAAATTTAATGCCAAATTCTGTGACATTTTTCTTATTTGATAATCTTTAAAAAAAGAGACCTTTTTTTTTTGGCTTGGATCTCAGAAATCCTCAGAATTAAAAATTAAAATTTTCTTCTTCTTTTTTTTTTTGTTTTAACATGACATATTTACCAGCCTGTGGTTTTTTTTTCTGAATTGATCATTCTACCTTGTTACTAAGAAATTCATGTTAAATTAAACTCCTATGTGCTTACAGTGAAATATAAAGGAAAAATATGTGCATCAAACTCTGAGGCTAAATATCTCCAAAACCAGTTATATGACTTTGAACCTAGACTTGATTTTTCAGGGGAAAAAAATTATTCAAATTACAGATTTGGAAGTTTTTTAGAAAAAATGTAAGAAAATCTTTCTGTTCTTGAGTGAAACTATCGATTTTGTATAATAATAAAAAGCAGCAAGCAGATATAAAGAGCTTTCAATAGCAAAGGGTTTACAAATTAGGCTATATTGTTCAAAATTTCAGTTGCAGTTGGGATCTAGACAAACCAATCCATTGTAATAGTTGGCACTTTTGGACCAACGCTTCTCATAAGCAAACATATCACATACATGGGACTCAAAAGCAAAGTTGTCTTGCAAATGACTAGTTCCACACAAAAAGAAAATACTGCTGTGCATCAAACCAGAATGTATTTTTAAGTAAAAGGACACAGAAGATCAGGCTAAAATTTATGTAACAGTAAAATCATTCAGTGTTGTCCCTATCATGTGTACTTAGTATTTTTAAAGTTTAATAAGTTCATTACTATGTTTTTGAAACCTAAGTGATCCAAAGAATCTTTACATTTAGAAACAGATGATCACATATGCATCTAGTCATGGTCATATTTGGATTTTGCTTAATCAGTTCCATTCTGTGCTATTTGGTTCAATTTTGACTTTAAGAACGTTTAAAATTGTCAACTTCCTCTGTGTTTAATGTCATAATCTTTCAATTCTTTTTTCTCCAAATATCAGAGAACCAAAGCACGTAATTTCATTGGTTTCTACTCTAAGCTTCACTCTATCTGAAAATTTATTATGGTTTTCAAAATAATAGACACATTGCACAGTTAAAGTTTATTGAATTACATTAAATTAGGATATTTGCTGCCCTGTAACTTATCAAAGCCCCACTTCACTTACTAATAATGGCTTATTTATAAACACAGTAAGCAAACATTATTCTGGTGGATAAACCTTCAGAGAACGAGAAATTATTGCACTGTCTATTTTCAAGGTCAGCTTCTGGTCATCCACTTCATATTCACCATGACAAATGTTAGTCCTTTCTTCAGACTTAAATGATGCAACACAGAGTTGGCAGGGGCTTCTGGCTTCCAAGATATTTTTCTATGATGCATTGGATATTTTTCATAAGCGTATTTGATTTCATGTTATAAGACATTAGGATGTTTGCTCTTGAGATACTGTCAGTCTTTTACTCTGAAACCTGTTAGTTTGATGCTTCAAAATTTTAATTAAAAAGAGTAGCTCACTGTAAAGCTTTGCAATGTCTGCGATAACAGAATATTTGACAGGAACCATGAATTGGAGGGTATTGTGACTTTGAAAAGTATTCTAATTTATATGGAAAAACCTTCCTCAAGCCAAATGTCCCAGATTTTCTAGTGTACAATTCTAAAAAAACAGAGGCAAGAGAGAGGTGAATTTGAATCCCACAAGGGCCATCTGTGGAGGCCCTAGCCAGACACACTCATCTGAGTGGGATTTCAGTACATATATAGCTGCTATAAAACTGGATCATTAGATAACTTTGTATGCATCCCAGGCTGGTATTTACTACTTCAGACATTTGAGAAGCTGTACGGATGGAATGCAGCCAGACATATATTTAAGCAGATTTGTCTCCTTCCCATTTGTGATGTGATCCTTCTTCTGGTATTCTTTAGTGAAAGTGATCTAAATACACAACGAGAGAGATACAATTGTCAAAAAATGGCACAGAAAAATAGGGAAATTACATTCGCAAATTATTCTGTCTTGACCTGTAGAGTGAAAAATTATTCACAGGATTTTTACAGCTGATGAATTTACTTATTGAAAAAGAAACCTACTTATAATCTTCCTTTTAACTGTTTCCAAGTTGCTCACCCTATGAGATTCTTAACTTTCAAGGAAGAAAGGCAACATTTTTTACAAACTACCATATAACATGTATGGAAATTGAAGTCCATCAAATCAGTTCACCATCTTCCTCATTTATTACTTATATAAATTCAGGTGATATTTTTCCTGACCCAAAACATTTTAATTTGGCTAGCATCATGATAGATATTGCAACTTGCTGAACAATTTAATACTTAAATTATAGAGATATTAAAATACTCCTTGAAGGCGTGAATAATAGGTACACATTTTGTGCACCTTAGAACATAAATGTAAATCTAGCCTCTCATTTCATCTTTAATTAAGAAGTTATTCTTATTTTTCATGCTAATATATTCTAATATTTCAGTTAAAAATACTAGAAAAATATCATGCCAAATTATTCCAGTGAATTAGCAAGCAAAAATCTTGATGAACAGCAGGCATTTTTATGTTACCCACGAATAGTTCTATCTATCATGCATGCTTATTTCTATTATCTTCTAAAAAATCTATGAGCAGAAACCAGCTGCATACTGGGTTATTGACAGGATTAAAGGAAGCACACAGATAAAAGAAAACAATGTGCTTGCGGAAATAAATCTTTTTGCCCATAAAATATAAATAACATATTCATAATTGGAATGTGCTTTGGGATTTCTGTTCTTCCTACACTGTATAAATATCTGCAGTGCAACTGGATTTTGTGAATGGATTGAAGAATAAAGTAATTTTAGAAGAAGTGTAAGAATATATTCTTGATTTTTCCTTTACTTTGCCTATGCTATGTGTTACAATATCACCAATATACTGTACTTGCCTCTTTAGCAAGTTCTATACTGACAGAATGTCATGAACTTTTCAAAGTATCATCAAAGAGGCAGCAGTGCATCGTGTCAGTAAGGCACACTGAGCCGAGTTACAGCTGTGCAGATCCCTCTAGAAAAAACAACAAAGCTATTTGTTTCATTTCTCATACAGGTATTTAATAATTTATTTGTTGACATTTATAACAGCACTCAATCTAATACTGATTCAGTAATTTCATGGAAGTTATTTGAGACAATCATTGGGTAAAATGTGGACCAAACACACCTAACAGCAGCATTTAGATCCTGGCCCTTCCTGGGTGCCTTCTATAATTTTTGAACAGAGTTGTCACTATTTTCAGTTTCCCTCTTTTACTGGGAATGTTGTGCATACTTCTCTGCAGAGCTCAACAGCTGTGAAGAGAGCTGCTGGCTCACTGTGCTGGTTGTGGGCAGCCTGCTGGGGAGGGCACTGAGGAATGTTGGGTTCAATTCTTTCGAACAGAAGGGGCAAATGAACTTAGATCTCTCCTACTTTGGGACAGTGTTTCAACTGGTAAAGTGTAATGTACAAGCTCTGCAGAGCTATCACTGCCACTCACTGCCTGCTGTGTTTTAGATGGGTAGGTCCATGCAGGTTTCAGGAAAAAAGGAAAAAGCTCAGCTGCATTCTTTGAGAGAGGGATCAGAAGGACATGCAACCATTAGACAAGTAAGCCTATATAAGGACAGACAACAGTTTCGACCCTGTCCTGTCGTTGGCATGTCCCTGCTGGACGGCTGTAAGCAGATCCCCTTTCAGCAGCCTCATTTCTCTGGGACAGTTCTGTCACCTATAAACTTTTCTGCATATTGTGTATGGATCCTGTGGCTCCAACCCAGGGCTCTGCCTGCCAGACACCTTGAATGGAAGCAGCAGGCATTTGAATCCCTGATATTACAGTACTTACCTCCCTCTTTAGAAGTAACACAAAAACCTTACTTAAAGCATTCCCCTTTTTTTTTTTCTCTTTATCTGTGCCTTTTCTTTCAGATGTCCATCTTCCATGTAAATTTTCACTGTGGCAACACGATTCAGTTCCACATTTTTAGAATTATATCAGTATTTTCATGAAAAATAAAATATGAATTTAAGTGGCTTATAACATGATTTCTAAAAATGAGTTTTAGTAGAATCATTATATATGTATATACACATATGGTCTGCTTGGCCTAAAGAGAAGACAATATTCATTAATGCAGCATGATTTATTTCCTTCACAGAATGTGTTTAGGTATATGTGACAAGATTTTTGGGGTTATCAAAAATGAAACAGTACATGTGACCAGAATGCCTAATAAGTCTATCCACCACCATTTGCTGATACTTTCAACCTTGACCTAAAATAGTTCAGGTCATTTTCCAAGAAATGCTATTTAGTAGTGCAAAATAATCCCAAATTTATGCTGTACTCTGTAATGGATGAATTTAACAAACTCTTCGCTGAGCTCACCAAATATATGTGAACTTGAACAGATTTTATATAAGTAATCCAAAGCAGAAAAATAACTAGATGAAAATAAAATGCAGTATGCTGCCATATCAGACTTTCAATAATTTTTGTACTGAAGTGACATTAATTTCACTTGTGATTTGGAGAGTTCATTGGCAGGGTAGGTTCTCATTTAATTTCTGGATAGGTAGAAATGAATCCCTAGAAAGTCTGTCTTGTCTCTGGGGGAATTGTCCCATAATCAAAGGAAGGGGAAAGCAGCAGGTTGCTTTTCTCAGACTCTCCAGAATGTGTGGTTGCATGATGATATTTGCAATAATAACCCTTGTGAATGTTCTGGTCATTACTGATGAATTTGGGATTCTGCAGGGAGGTGGATTCAGGCAACCTACAAAGTCTAAGATAGGCTAGAATACACTCTGTCCCTTACATCTGATTAAAAAATGCAGGAGACTACAAACATGAGTTAATATACTTGTGTTTTGTCTTCCCTGCAGCTTCATACTGCCTGTGCTCTAAGACATCATCATCTATCTCAATATGTTTAAATACTGTAAGAAATTACATGACGGACTGCTTATTGTTTTAAAACCTAAAGCAAAATCCTCAGATTGATTAAAAAGTAGGCAATTAATATTATTTTATAAACATATCAATCCTAATCTTAGTGTAATCCCTGCATAACTTTGATTTGTAGTAATTTGGGTTTATTGCAAATGCTATGACAGCCCATGTGTTCATCTGTGCAGTTGGCTGATTCTCCCTCCTGATTTTGCAGAAATCTTTGCTTACATATTTAACACAATCCTGCTTATGTGATAAAAAAATGAAACTTGGCTGAGGTGATTCTGTTCTTAGCAGTTTAATGTTACCTCCCTGGTTCTCACCAGCACCAGTCTCTTACTACATTCCCTTCTCTTACTATGTTCCCTCTTGTACTTTTCACATTTAGAAATCTCCCAAAGAGCACTGTAAGGTACTAGACAGAGGGGATTGAGCAGGAGCAGACAGAATAGGAATATCTATGTAAATATCATTATATTATACTATAGATTATATATTTTTATATATGTTTAATTATTATTTATTCTGAAAATTAATTTCTTCTGTGCTTGAAGTACACCACCACAATAGTTCTGTTTTATTAATAGTACCAAAATGGAAGTGTAAATCTAATTTATCTTTATTATAAATTTCAACATACATGTGTGAAATATATACACAATATGTAATAACCATAAAATTCAAATAGTCCAGACTACTCTAGTATTTCTAAAATTATATCGTTTTTTTCTCAGACAAAAATATTTTCAGAATTTCTCTAAGACTTCTGATGAGTTTCTGGATCACCAAACTTGAATTTTTTGGAATGTGAATTATTAATTAAAATCCATTAATTCAATCATGCTTATAATGAAGATCTTAACTGGTACATAGTCTCAAATATTCTTGAAAACAATCATTTTCAAGATTAACAAAATATAACCCTTTAATTGACAGTTACATTTTTTTTTCTTAGAAGTCACTTTCCACATGTTTAATTGTTTTTAAGAATTGTTTTCCAGTGCACAGCTGTGTTCATTTCATGTTGCTGGATAAATGTGTAACAGGCATGCTGTTGCTAAATGGACCTATGGTTTCATACACCCAATTGTCACTATCAATGAGTCACAAATTGCCAACTCATAAAATCCCAGAGAGATACACTATGCTAAGTGCAGTCAAATGGCTCTGGTATCTAAGATACCAGTGGTAGTTTTTGGCAGACACTAACAGTTTAATAGCTTTTAAAAATCCCAATAATTATTACTTAGCCTGCTATCACAATTGATAACCCTGCTGGCAGGGAAAAGAAGCCAAAATCAAAGTAGTAATGCAATCCAAAGTATTCCCATATAAAGTCAACTAATTTCATTGGTTTCAAAATAAAAAAAGGAAGAAAAACCATTATAGGAAACATGACATCTAATTATTGACATCTCTGTATAAAGGCAGTGTCCTGTGCCATATGGAATGTGTCTCCTTAACAGATGCTATAGGTCTGCATCTGGAAGAAAAGTAAACTAGAAAGGAGTGTTGGCAATTACAGAGAATCCTTAAAAGTTTGTATACATAAACAGGACAGCCATTCATCCTAGCTTTCTAATGGAGTCAGTTGCCATATCAAGGTTTGCTAAACATTTTAGGTGTCAGCTCCTGGAATTTCACAATGTTCAACATGTAATACCAGGGTAAAAGATGTGAGATGGTTCATTTCAGGCTGGCTGAAATGTGGGGTGATGAGTATTTGTTTCATGGGCCATCCAACCAGTCATCCTACAGGAACAGCAGACTGCTATCAATCCAGCTGGAGGCACACATGGAGCAGTTCTGCTGCTGGTATCCCCTTTTTACCTGTGATCACATAAATCTGAACTTTGCTCATTAGAGACTTATGCTGTTCTCTAACTACCCCAGAACTGCAGGTGTTTAGAAAAACAATGTTCACATGTGCACCACTATTTCTCATCAAGACAAGCTCATAATTTCTTGTAACTCCATTGTATCCAAGGGAGTCATGCTTGCAAGTAATTTGTTTATTCCATTCAATTCAGTTCAAGGTCTAAAGAGCTACAAAAACTAGGGGTAGATTAGGTGCGCTGTGGTTCAACTGCCTGGAGTTACAAATTAGTAAAGGACAAAGATTATCAACTTAAACCATGATGAAGAGTATTTGGTTTTAAGGATAAGCGATAGAAACTGTTCTAGCAAAGAATCCTATGTAATCCTCAAAAGCTGTTCTTAAAATGAAGATAGTAAAGCAGGAAGAATTATTGGTATTTCAGTCTCCAAGTGTGTTATTGGAAGACAAATCCAAGATAATGGAGACATACAGAAGTATTTACAGGTGGATTTTGACTAACTTTAGTTTTATGCATAGAAGTATATAACTAAAAATTATCCCTTACCAAAATGGGAATGAGAAACTGCAGACCAGCAAATTTCAATACTCTTAGAAGTCACACATCTTGCTTGAGTAGTAGCTTGGGGTCTTGAGAGAAACCATACAGTAGCAATTGCAAACACCAGAACTCCCTTTTACATCACCCTTTGACCCCATCTCCATTATGAACCTGAAAGGGAAAGGAGATCAGTGTTCGCCAAAGTATTACACCATCAAGAAATCACATCAGCAAAGGAAATATTTCTTGTTATTTTTCACCCTCCTGATACTTCTCAAGCTATAGATGAAAGACAAAACTGAATTAGAAACCTGACAGAGAAGACATGGTATATGACTCAGCTCCTCTTATTTAGCATAAAATACCAGTCAAGAAGGGCAGCCTATTATTTTCACAGAAGTCAGAAACTGTAGTCAACCTGTGAGCTTTTGTTAATGGCTTTGTCTTTGGTATGATTTTACCCTGAATCAGTTAGCTGTCATTCAAAACTACTGCTGTGTGCTCTATGATTAGACAGCAACATAGACTCACATAGAGTCCAGCTACAAGAAAAACCTCATGCTCTTAAAAAAATGATTTGGTTTTTGAAAGCAAACGGTCAGTTCCGAATGTAATTCTTGCACTGTAGTAGAGATTTTAATAAAGAATAATAGCCTTAAAATGGAGGAAAAATTGTTATTTCCTTCCCACATGATTTTACAGGTTTTTTCCCAAGTTAATTGCATGCAACTTTTCCACAAACCATCTTTGATTTTACCTTTATTTATGGTATTGTTTAAAGTGCTGCAGAACTGCTGGAGGCTGGTCTTTGGAGATGGCAGGTTTGCCTGCCAAGTATTGTGACTATCCTCTATTTATTTTTCTTTTTTGTTGTTGTTGTTGCTATTCTGTTCAATCATTTTGATGAGGAATAATTTCATAGCTTCCATGTTATGGTGACATTTCACAATGCTGTTAAAATGCTAACACATCCCTGGAATGCCATGTCAGGATAAGACATATTATGTTCACATAGCAGGGTCAGTATGAATTCTGTCTATATAGTAAATATTTTACTGCAGGATAATCATTTTTTACATGGTTGCAAGTTATGACTTCTTTTAATTGTGTGATTTTACTGTGTATAATCTGAGTCTCATACCCAGGGGTTTTTTTGTTGTTGTTAATTTTCTAAAAATATTAATATCTGAAAAAGTTTGGACTGTGCATATAGCACTTTGTAGGTGAACAGCTGACTGAAAGAATGTGACAGCAGACCCTGAGGCACCAGCAAAAGGACATGCATTCATGTATGTGGAGTGCTCAGTTGATTTCATATTAATTTCCTACTCTAATAGTGGTGGAAGTTTATGCCACAGTTTCACTGGGAGCAGGTTTTTCTCCTATGCTTTCAGAACAAGCACATTTCAGTCAACGTCTGTGTGCATGGACAGAGAAAAAATGGTTTGAAAAGTATTTCACTTCAGTCATGCTACTTTGTTCAGTCACAGATTATATTATATGCTTTAAGACAAGTTTTTGCTGAAATGTCAATGTGCCTTTATGTATCTATCTACTGAACCATGAAACCATAGAATCATTTAGATTAGAAAAGACCTTTAAGATCGTCAAGACCAGCCATTAACATGGCACTGCCAAGTCCATCACTAAACTATATCCTTAAGTACCACATTCACACATCTTTTAATTATCTTCAAGAATCATGACTTAACCACTTACCTGGCAGCCCCTTCCAATGCTTAACAATCCATTCAGTGAAAATTTTTTTCCTAATATTTAGCCTAAATTTCCCCTGTCAGAACTTGGGGCCATTTCCTCTTGTCCCATCTCCTTCTATTTAGCAGAAGTGACCAGCCTCCCCCCAGCTGCAGTCTGTTTTCCAGCAGTTGTAGAGAACAATAAGTTTCCCGCTGAGCCTTCTTTTTTTTCAGGCTAAATGTCCCCAGCTCCCTCAGCTACTCATACGACTTGTGCTCCAGACGCTTCACCAGCTTCCTTGCCCTTCTCTGGACTCCCTCCAACACCTCAATGTCTTTCTTGTCATGAGGGGCTCAAAACTGGACAGGGTTTGGGGTGTGATTTCACAAGTGCAGAATACAGGTGTGCAGTCACTGGCCACGCTGTGCTGATCCAGGCCAGGATGTCATCGGCCCTTTTGGCCACCTGGGCACACATTGGCTCGTGTTCAGCTGCCGCTGACCAGTTTTCCATCAGCTTTTCAGGCACTCTTCTCCAACCCTATCTGACCCCACAGACCTGTGCATGTTGAAGTAGCATATTGTGTCACTGACTTGTTTGCTTTATGTTATGGAGGTTTTCATCCTGGTCCCCATCTTCCAGCTCAATTAGCTGGGTATAGAACAACTGGTCTTGCTGTTAAGACTGAGACAAAGAAGGCATTATGTACCTTAGCCTTTTCCTCACTCTTTGTCATGATGTTTACTCACACATACAATAAAGGATGCAGATCCTCCTTTGCCCTCATTTTTTTTGCTGAAATATTAATATTACTTTTTAAATTGTCTTTTACGACAGTAACTAGAGTAAGTTCTAGTTCTGCTCTGATACTTTTAGTTTTCTCCCTGCATAATCTCACAACATCCTGCTAGTACTCCTGAGTTGTCTGCCTCTTCTTCTAAAGGCGATGCACTCTCCCTTTTTTTCCTGAGTTTGAGCCAAATCTCTTTGTTCACCCAAGACTTTCCTCTTCCCTGCCCAATCATCTTTTCACACAGAGGTACAGCTGTTGCTCTATCCTTTAGATTTTCTTCTTGAATGTTTTCAAGGTTTCCTGGATTCCTTTGACCTTCAGGACATCCTCACAAGGCACTCTCTTAACCTAAATAGGCCAAAGTCTCCTGTCTCAGAATTCCAAAATACCAGTTCTGCTGAGCTTCCAGCCCTTCAGGACTACTTCCCAAGATTTTGTCAACCAGTCCCTATCTATCTATGATTCTGTGATTCTACAATTCTACAATTCTGTGATTCGATCTATCTATATCTATCTGTCTGTCTATCTATCTATCTATCTATCTGTCTGTCTGTCTATCTACTTTTATCTCACTGGCAGTGTTACTTGGAGCCAAATTCTGCATACCTATGGAAGCAGAGAACCAGTCAATTCCCATCTCCATTTTGTTCTGCAAGATTATTCCAAAGGAATCTAGAGCTTATGCAGCACAGATCTCGTCGAAATCCTATTTCTCTACAAGGAAACTGTTCTTTGAGCTAAAAATAATTACAGTGCCAAAGTATTAAATTATTGTAGCATTTTTAGCAACTAAAACCAAATCAGCTAAGTATTCTGGATCAATTTTTCAAAATTTTACTCGTATATAAATTCACTCAACATTCTGTAAAGCCATAAGCAGAGAGTGTTGTCTGTTAAATGAAGACAGGCAGACAACAAATCTTCAGCTATGGATTAAATCCAAAAGCTGACAAGTAAAACACCATTTTAAGGGATAAATGTTATATTTCCTGTATTGAGTTTTAAGCCAGGTCAGACAAATAGCCTCAATCTTATTCTACTAAATTTCTATCAAGTATTTCCTTAAATGTGATTATTCTGGGTTTTCAGTGGAATGCAGCAGGATAAGGAGAAGCTTTAGTATCATCTCAACACATCATTATCCTTCCTTCTGGCACTTGGTAAATGTATGGAACCAAAATAGTGCAAAACCAGCAAAAACTGTTACAGGATGCTGAGAATCTTCTTTCTAAAAGCTGAAAAAAGGGAATGGTCTCAGTGCTCTCATTTTATGCAGAAGGTTATTGTAAACAGAAACTTCTATCCCTTCATTAGAACAATTTTAGTGTGGAGACAAAGTTTTAGAATGTGTTTTTCTCATTTTTA
>VZSR01001299.1:3091933-3128315 GCA_013398615.1 Brachypodius melanocephalos | reverse complement strand
CCATCTAGTTCCTACTTTCCTCCATGACTTTCTCTGCACACTTGTCAGTTTTATACCATTTTTGTGGGAAGAGATATTCCAAAGAGGTGACATCTGGAAGTCACCAAAAACTTTTGTCTATGGGTAGATTATAACTCTTCTTTTCCCAAGAGTATCATTCATACACAAAACATGAATATGTGCAATTGGCTGACAATAAAAAAAGGGGAAAGCAATATAGAAAACTAAAATACATTTCCTAATCTATTGCAGATTTATTCTTTCAGTATTTTATTCATCTCTTTGACTAGTTGTTTGTATTAAGCATTAATAGTCATGCTACTTGAAAGTAAAAAACTGCACAGTCTACCATAATCTTTCTGTGCTGTTTAAGCCACAAGAGGCAGCTGCAAGTTTTAGCTGAATGCATTTTGGCATTAGTGGTGTTAAAATGAATGTGTTTCTGCAGCTAGAATGGCAACATAAAATCAATT
This sequence comes from Brachypodius melanocephalos, assembly GCA_013398615.1. Lineage (NCBI taxonomy): Eukaryota > Metazoa > Chordata > Aves > Passeriformes > Pycnonotidae > Brachypodius > Brachypodius melanocephalos. The sequence goes on along the minus strand of VZSR01001299.1, from coordinate 3,127,842 downwards.
ATCCACATATTCTTCTTCTTTAAGTGAAGATATGTTGTTGAAGATATGTTGGTCCAAATGCATTTCTCAGTAAAAGCACACTGTACTGCAGGTGAAAGCAAGTGATGTTCATAAAATTAAGCCATTAAAAAGCATCAAAAGAGTATTTTCCACAAAATACTGTTTCTAAGGTAACAATGTCACCATGAATTATTTTCTTGTATGAGTATTATACCTGCTGTCCATCTATTAGTGTAATATACAGGTATATGTATGTGTGTGTTCACAAAGGTTAAAGGAGAAACATATGTAGAGTCTCTTATTTTATTTAAAGGCTAATGAAAATAATGAACCAGTAAAGCATTAGGGCTTTCCTAATACATCTTTTAAAAGAAGAAATATCCCAAATCTCTTTCTATTCAAATATATTTTAAAAACCTAGAGGAAAAAATCCATCTTTGGTGTTATCTCATTAATTAATACCTGGGGATAATCTGGTTCCTAAGAAAGGACAATTATTCAAAAGTAGGAGAAATAATTACTTCTTGAAAGTTCAGGGAGTGATGGTATAAATATTTGTAGAGAAATTGCCTGTCCACAGTATTTATGAATGTGGGACTAGAAAATCTCCCTCATTTTCCACTTTGCTTTTCTGTTCATGACTCAGTCCTTTAATTAGGATGTTTCTGGCAACATTACCAATACCAGGAAGGCAGTGACACAATAAATCATATGGAACAGAGAGATAGAAGCGAGAGAGAAGATAAATAATTTGGGAAAAAGCATAGCAACCACATATATCCAATAAATCATTGGAAGGTAGAAATCTGAGCTTTGAGGGGAAGGAAAGGGCAGTAATAGTCATAATCCTTCCTTTTCCTTCACTTGGTTTCTAGGGATATTATTATACACCTGGATAAAGATTTTTAATGAAACAATATTACAGAGGCTTCTTTAATGTAAAGATTATAATTTTTCATATTGTCAAGTAATATCATAAAATCACAAAATTACAGAATTATTTGTGTTGGAAGAGACATTAAAGATCATGTGGTTGTAACATCCCTGCTATGGGAAGGGACACCTTCCACTAGACCAGGTTGCTCAAAGCCCCATCCAACCCTGACCTTGAAAACTTCCAAGAATGGAACATCCTTAGCTCCTCTGGACAGCTTCTTTCTACTGCCTCACTGACCCTTGAGTAATGGATTCCTTCCAAATGTCTGGTTTAAATCTCTTGTTCTCCTTGCCATATCACTACACATCCTTGTACAAAATGCTCTCACTCTTTTTTATAAACTCCCTTCAAGTACTGGAAGGCTGCAATGAGGTCTCTGTAGAGCCTTCCCTTCTCTAGTCTGAAGAACCCCAGCTCTCTTATCTTCCTAGGAGAAGTGCTCCCACCTTCCTGTGTCTTCATGACCCTCTTGTAGACCCACTCTAACACGTCTAAGTCCTTTTTGTGCTAAAGTCTCCAGAAAAGGATACAGACCTCCAGGTGGGAGAGAGTGGAGCAGAGGACCAGAATCATCTCCCTCAACCTGCTGACCAGTCTACTTTTGAGCAGCCCAAGACAATGTTGATTTTCTGGGGTGTGAGTGCCCACTGTTGGCTCATGTCCAGCTTTTCATCCACCAGAACCCCCAAGACCTGCTCCATAGGGCTGCTCTCAGTGAGTTCTTCTTCTAGGCTGTACTTGTGTCTGGAACTCCCCTGCCCCAGAAGCAGCACTTTGCACTTGAAACTTGTTGAACCTCATTAATTTCTCATGGATCCAACTCAAGCTTTTCCAGCTTGAACTTCTTTCTGTTGTGTCAGCTTTTAACAGCTTCATACAATCTGCAAACTTGTTGACGGTGCACTTGATTTCATTGTCTGTGTCATTGATAAATGAGCACCAAAGACAGAGCCCTGAGGGATATCAGTCATCACAGCCTCCCCCTGGACATGGAGCCATTGATCACAATGCTCTGGCTGTGTCTGTCCACCCAAGCGTTCACCCTTCTGACTCATGTTTCTCCAGTTTGCAGATAAGGATGTCATGTGGGACCGTGTTGAACACCTCACAGAATTCTAGGTAGAGGGCATCAGACAGCCTTCCCTTATCAGCTGTTGCAGTCACTCCACCATACAACACTGTAGTGCTTAATGTGGAGTAACTTAATATCAAGTCAAAATCCTTTCATCCTACCAGATGTGAACACACTGTAAATCCAGCAGTAAGACTGCAAGTTGTTTTCAAGTAGGACCTGTATTTGCATATGTCGTCATAGTGGTCGTGCTCTCTTTAATATTGGTTACGCTTGTAATAGCTGGCAATTCATAGTATGTGTAAAACACGTGATATGCTAACCTTGCAACATGAACAAAGATGTTATTATAAATAAATATCTTTATTTATTTCCATCTGTACAGCACTTTCGTCTAAGAGAATATCCATTATTTCCTGTCCTGAATCAAATATATCTTCTCTTACTTTAGGCATCTGCAGATATTCCTAAGTTAGGCTTTTGATTGCCATAGGTTCTTTACTTACAATACTGATGAGAAAGAGAGGTATCCCTGGAGGAAAATACCTTTACTATGGTCTGAACCTCACCCTGGAAATTCCTCTATCCTCTTGCTGAGTACACAGGGAGCATCCATTACCTTTGCTTTTAAGTGGAATGCCTGGAGATAGGTGGAATGAATCAGGACCCCAGAACATTTTCTTTCACTGTTGCAACACCTTACCTATTTGCTCTACTTAATTAAAAATTCTCTGCTGAAGGGATTGTATCTGCTGTCTTTTCATATCAAATAGCTCAGAAATATGTTTTTAAAAGACAATACATTTTTTTTTAAATGCATTTTGGGGTTGTATGGGTTACATACTTCAGAACTCATGCTCTGAAAGTATGTAAATGTCAGAACAAATGAAATGGTGTTTTTAATTTGAAATTCTCAATAAGTTTGTACTTTGAGAAACACATTCTCCATTTAGTTTATAGTCTTGACTTAAAACCTTTCAATGACTTTAGTCAGAACAAGACCAGACACTTTTTCATTAGACAAACATTTTATTCAATCACCTGTGGAGTAGTTTGGTTTAGTAATTTTGGTTTATTAGATTTGTTGCAGCTGAATTGGAAAAGAATGACAAAGCAAGCTGAATTTTATGTATGTTTTTACACTCATTACTTGCAATAACTCTTGTTGCAGAAACATTACAATATTTGAGAATCTGAGATCTCATCAATCATTTACACCTGGTGTCTTTGTTGATAATGCTTGATTAAAAATATCCAAAAATACCCAAGCCCAAACAAACAAAATTATTAAAATATACAGCATTTTAGAAAGAAAATCTATCTAAATTAGATATATATAGATAGATATATATATCTATATATCTATATATATATGTCCTTTTACTACTGTTTACATTCATCAGGTTTTGCAACCTGATTTATCAGGTGGAAGTGCATTGATCCTAATTGTAGGTCACTGCTGTATTTATGGCACAGTAGAGCTTTTCCATCCTAATGCAGAGGTGTAAATCTACAGTTTTAACATCCAAGACAGTAATTCAGACAGTAATTCACACCTTCTCAACAAGGTGTGTTCTTTTTGAACAAAAGTCTTCTGAGATGAAATTTGCATGGGAACCGTTTTGTCTTTATGGAACACTAGGCTGTTCACCAGTGTATTTTACAAAAATGTCATAAAAGGTGAAAATGTTCCAACCACTTGCGATGATATGCTATATATTTAAATTTTTTTTAAAGTCTGCCATGAAGTCGTGTTAGTGCTGTCATCCATAATTAAAATGTGTGATGAGGTTTGAACTCGAAATTCCACCAAAGATATTATAGAAGTCTGAATTCAAAAGGCACTTTATCATGGTCAAAGAGATAATCAGTTCATATGAAAACTCTTGCTGGAGTAAGCTGGATAATTTTATAGAGTCATTTCTAAAGGCCATGCAAAATTTAAGTCTTTAACAATCTTGAAGGAAACTGTTTATTTTCAATAGCAAATGCTTGAGATTTTTTGAAGCCAGTTAAAAGAGTTATTATTTAACTTGTCTTGATTACGTTATTTTAGGGTGCCTTGTTATAAATCCCACAAAGACCCTACTGATTGATTTACATTTTTAAGGTTATCTTGAAACCAGACAAGAAACGTTTTTAAAACAGCTTCTTAAATTCTGAGTTATGTTTGGTAATCTCTCCACAAAGGTCTTAACACATCTTTATTGAATGCAGCGTGAATATCTCATCAGTCAAAAGTTTTTAAGTAAGAATGGCTAAGGAGATATTTGGTTGAAACCTACTATCAAAGGCATTAATCTGGACTTTTTGCACACAAGGCAAAACAAGAGGGAACAGTGAATACATAACAGGCCTTAGCACATGCACTCCTCTGAAATAAAAACACCTAATTCTACACTACTAAAACACAGAAGAACTCAAACTTGAAATATGCTTTTGTTTTTAACAAAAGCTTGCATTCTGAAGAATGCAGCCAGTTCAAACTGATAAGTCTATCATCTAAAAAATGTACCTTGCAAGACAATGGCTTTGTGGTTTCTGCGATGAGGGTTTGTTTTTTTTTATGGCAAAAAAATTATTAATCTTCATGCAGATTTTATCATATCCTCTGGAATTTAGGAAGCCAATGAAAACTTTAGAGTGGCCAGTCCAAGTGGCTGCAAAATCAGTCTGGAGAATGTAAAAAGGCATGTGTGTCAAATTTCAAGTTGGTGAAAAGTGAGGCTTACATAATATAGTTGCAATATCACTTGAAAACAGCAGGAAAGTAATATGAATGAGCTGAAGAAAGATGCAGTTGGAAGAAGAATGGTAGAGCGGAAGAAAGAGTCAGTTCACAGCCTCTTGTCTTGGGCTCCCACCCAGAGCTCAATCTGCATCTCAATCTGCTTCTTGCACTGCAGCATGCAAATCAAGCTACTTGCACCAGGTGTATTCCTCTCAATGACAATTTTGGGGCATTCACTGAATCTTGGTAGACTATTGTCAGTTCACAAAAAAAAAAGAAAAAAAAAAAGAAAAAAAGTAATGATGCATTTTGGAGTAAGGGTGAGGAGGCAGCACTCAGAATCTTGCCTACAAATGCAAAAATACTTTGGTTCAAAGCAGATTGAGGTGAAAAATTATGAATTTCATAGACCATGGCTGATAATTCTGATATCTCGTTTGTGCTAGATAATATACTTTTTACTGTATAAAAATCTCCAACCAGGTTACAAGGTTTTGGAAGCCCAGCATTTTCTTCTTAAAAAAATCACTTCTTTTTAAAAACTTAATTTAATTGTCATCACACTTGACAGTAATTGCTATTCTTACAGCACATTTTATTAAGAAGAAACACATTAAAGTTTTAGAAGAATGACTATATGTCCCATTTTTTGCTTTTTTGTACTTGCTCATATTACTCCAGAGGAAATTTTGTGGAAACTTTGGGCAAGTCCCACCTCGTGTCAATCCATACTAGGCAATTAAATGGTATGTTTAATCTGTTTTACCTCTGGAAAAGGCCTGTGTTTCACACTCATTAGTTAATTAACTAGCTTATTAGTTGAACTGACACCAATTTAAGGGCTTGAAAAGACAGCTTTACTTTCACTTGAAAGTACTTTTCAAAGTCAGATTATGGTATACATATAACTAAACAACAATTTTTGGCATGAATTTTTGTGAACAAGCTTTACCTCTAAGGCAGAGCCTTTGATTTACTGGGGTAAATGCATAAGTTGCTAATCAAAACCCTTAATTTTATTCTTTCTGAGAGTAAGACAATGAAGGACATAAAGTAATGTGCTTTTTAATGTTGAATGCCTAGAGAAGAGTGGAGAGTATACAAAGGATCAAGCTTCCACCCAACCTCCCTTTGATTTTATAAATAATTGTTCTACACTCTGAGCTTAAAATCTTCTTAACAAAGATTCTCTAGAGCCTAATATTTGCAGGAATGAAATAGGAATGTCTTATAATTAGAGTGCCAATTTTTTTTTTATTTGTGCACAGTTTAGTAATTTTTGAGATGTGTTTCAAAATAATTTTAATTCACCAGCTATCATTTACCTCAATCCATGCCTTTAGACATTCTCTTCCACAGCACACATTTCAGTCAGCTATTTTCCCAGAACTCTGGAAAAACTTCTGTCAACCTTTGATAACATCTTTCAGGCTATATTAGATTGAGAAGAATCACATTTCAGCCAATAAACACGTAGCAGACATTTGAGATTTTTAAAATTCAACTTTTTATGGTGTCTATCAGGTCTTTTAGAACAAACTGGAATTTTGACAATCAATCCAGAGTGTATTCCAAATGAAAGGGGAGTAGTTAGTATCCAGATAAATAAGACAAGGATGGGTACATAAATATTGCCTTTAAGACAGTTCTGAGGTTTGCAGCCACTTAAAATTTCTGTTGATTAACTTCAGCAAAATGACTGTGTAGCATTATGACCATATCTCAGTCTTCCAATTTCTGGATCTTGTGGCATGAAAAGCTATTTCAGGAAACAAAACAGAAACTGATTGCAGAATTTTTCTATTTCTGTAATCAATCAAACTCGATTCAAAGCTTATAAATGGATTTTGGCTTGAGTTATTGGTATGGTATGGTATGGTATGGTATGGTATGGTATGGTATGGTATGGTATGCTGTGGTAGATATGTTTTGAAGGTACTGCTTTTCTAGTTCACAGCATGGTACTGTGATAATATTCTAGTCATAGTTTTAATGCATTTTCTCTGATATGATTATATGCAAATATGTACAGTGACTGTATACAGACATTTGGGAAATTGAAGAAAAAGCTGATCAGTATTCAATATTGTCAAGATGACATCTGATTGCTCACATGGATTCTTTCTCTAGTATGTCACCAGAATACAGTCCTTCAGACTGGATCTCGATTTAGGGATGTTAATCAGAAAATTTTGGGTTACACTCAGAGATTATAGGAATATGTATAGATCTAGCAAAAATTATATAGATTTACATAGCTTAAGAATATTTCTGTGCCTCTGTTAGGAAGCTAGCACATATGGCACAGAAATATCTTTGTGAAATAACCCTCTCACCACACTTATCAGATCATATCTTTGTTTGTCCATTTGTTTAATTAATTTAGCCATTCTGCAGAATGGAATAAACCCTACCATCCCAAAAAGAGAGGCTATTACTTTGGGAACAAATGATATTGCCTCTGGGATACCATTATCTCAGAAATATTTCTGGGAATGTGAGCACTCTAGTGTGTGCCACAGCACAGAGCTTCATACTGATAAGTCTTGAAGAATGACAAGAGATTGCAATTTCTGTCTAACACCACATTCTCAAAGATGGTGCAACACATTTGAGTGAGAAATAATTTGGTCTTTATGCTATTTCTATCCTGAAGCTCTCTTCAAAAGAGACAAATTGTGATAAATTATGTGTGGTAGAGTTCTCTCGTGACTGATGGTGAAAAAAAAAATGAAGCTATTTCACTTAGGTGCTCACTGTGGAATTGAACTAAGCTTACTAAAATAAGACAAACGTTTTACAAGCAGTCATCCAGCCCTGCTGCTCAGTCTAGAAGCTCTGTTTTTAAGTTTCAGCCACCCCTACTACTCAATAGGTTCCACTTCTTTCTTTCAGATGAGTGGTAATTAGCGCAAGTACAGTTATTGTTAGGTAATTACATGTTCTAAAACTAATGTACTTATGTGAACCAGAGGGTAGCTTACTATGTGAGCATTTGATAAGCAAACAGGTGCTTAAAAGATTTAATGGGTTTGTAGCCATCTGTAGTGATTAATGATGTTTAAGAACTTCACTGCAACGCATAATACCATCATAAATGAACACTGGGGTTTTTCAGTTCAAAAAAAGAAGTGTAAATTAGATTTTTCTGCTCAAATCCCTTTTGCTTAGTTACAATTTTGTATTCCAAAGGGCAATGAATAATTGAACTTTCCCAGAAGCAATAAAGAAAAAACCCCTCCCTCTAAGTTCTCTCCATTCCCCACCTTTTACCACAAGGTAGAATGAAGTGTCTTTTTCCACACATAGAATAGAAAATTAGATCAGATTTTCCTTCCTTATAAACAATTTCTTGTCCCTCATTTCTCTTACTAATCAGAAGCCCAGACTGAGCCATTTCTGTTCCTACACCCTGTAGAAACATTGCTCCTTTGGATATCAGTAATCAAAGCCATGCTGTGGCCAGATATTTCTCCCTGCTTGGAGATGGAGAGCCAAGTATGAATAAAAGAAACTTCCCCTGCCTGTGACTGAGAAGTGGTTGTGCCTGAATAGCATTAAGTTGTGCATTATACTACATAGTCATATTACCCAATATTTTCAAGGTGATGTCCCAATATTTAATAGACACAGTCTAACAGGATATATAATTTTTTCCATAAATTGGCATCCAGCCAGCAATTGAAATGTATAATTTTAACTCAGATTTTTCATACATTTGATTCACCTTTAAACAACCTAGTTTAAGTACTCTTGAAAATATGGCAGTATGGCTACCAGATGTCCTGCTGTGACTTATGTGGCCAGAGCCAGGGACTCTGAAGTGTCACCTGCTGTATCAGCTAACTGAGGGCCAGAGAGCTAACAGTAGCCAGATAGTCCTGTAGTGCAGCAGAGACATTAAGGGTAGCAGGCTGTAACCTTTGTATGCCCAAAAGACTGAGGCCTGGCAAGTTTGCTGTGCCTGAACATTTCTTGACCTTCTTGCATCTTTGTTTTGCTTCATTTAGCTATGATGGCAATTTATCTTGTTGATCAGGTGGCAGGTATACTTTTTGTTAGGTTATGTGGTAAAACTCATCTGCACACCTACAAAAGAATAGAGGCACAATGGCAGGTGGGAGAGTCTGTCCCGGCTGTTTCCAGTTTACTCCCAGGTCCATCACCAGGGGTCCTTTAGCCCATCAAAATCTCATTCCTACAAAGCCAGAGAACAAAAGCACAATGGCAGAGGGCTGAGGAACCCAAATTAAGGACTCAGACAGAGGGATATCCTGTACATGCTCCTCCCAGCAGAGTCTCAGCCCCACTGACCCAATGTGAAATTCCTTGTGGGGAGTCACTGGGACCAGATCTCCATCTCATCTTTTGAACTGAGGGAATTGCTGCCAAGGGGTGTGGGAAACTGTATGGGAACCAGAGAAAGAGGATGTTGGGATTGCCCAGTATTTATGAAGGCATGTTTGGGAGAGGAACCAAAGTTGAGAAAAGGGAGAGGTTTGGGTGATTTGGGCAGAAACAAGTATGGGAAATAGAGGGATGACTGAAGAGTCTATTTGCCTGTAAGCAAGGGCTGGTCAGTAGAGTTTCTAACCCAGCCCTGGGCTTAATCACTGCAGTCTGCTCTGTCTCCTTGTAAAATTCCTTCAATTATTTTCCAATAAGTGGCTCTTTACTCCATGTGCAAGTGAGTGTATCGGTCTGTGGTGTCAGCTGGAGTGAATGCAGGTGTAAAAGTGTGGGATCACTAGTGAAGATTGAACTGAACAAGCCATCAGGGAGTGGCTTGGTATTAAGGGCAGGGAGGGATGGGTGTCTGAGGGCCAGCTCTGTGTGTGGGAGAGCACAGAGAGGTTGTCTATGGGACCAGAGCATCCCGGATATTTGTGTGTGTGTGCATGTGTGGGTGATGGTCTGCACAGGCATCTGCAATAGGATTATGGTGCTGTGACCTTTGGGGTTCGTTTGTCCAGGTGTTAGCAGCTGGTAGGGATGAGATTTAGGGACACCAACTGGTCAGGGTGGGTATAATAGGCCAGCTGCTTGAGGGACTCACACTGCATAATTACAGAGAGATATGATATATACACTCCTACTGTCATATCTCCATCTGCTCAGCCAGAGACAGGAGCAGGTTGATGTTGCAGACAGGTAAAAATCTCATAAAAGAAAGGTCTTATAGAATATGGTTTAGGACCTGCTACTCTAGCTAAGCTAGCAATAGCTTGCAAATTCCCATAGGGAAAAATCATAAGAGTGAAAGAACAGTTAACAGAACAACCTATTCTAGTAAGAAAAATAAGTTTGCACCTGCATAAACAATTGATCTGTTCCATGAAAATCTACAAAGGAAAAATGTAAACACCTGAGTAAAAGAAAGAGTCTTAGCACATATACACAAAACACTTTTTAACCAATTAATTAGGTGTCAAGAAAATTATTAGCCAATTAGAATTGCACATGAGGTCTATGAAAACTGTATAAAAATGAGTTACATGAATAAAGAATTGGCTTTTCTGCATGAAGAAACTTAGTCCCATCTGCTTTGTTACTGCAAGAGGTTGAAACCATTGCTGCTGAGTCTGTGTCAGTGCTCCCAGTGTCTCTCTGTTATTTTGGTGGCCAGATAAAAACATGCATGGTGTGTACCTGTGCCCAATGTGCATGTGCCTAGTGGGAATACATTTTCAGGCTCATCATTTTTTAGACCTGGGGGCATGGAGCTGCCACAGCCTTTCCTCTCTCAGGTTGTTGGATCCAGTATGGCATTTTCCTCTAACATTTTTGTTCATTTTTGTGTGATTTGATCATAGTTTTTTACCAATAACAGTAATAAGTAATTCTTCTCTGTAACACAGAAACAGTGTACATGATCAGAAGTCTGAGAACTCAAGATATAGGATGTGGCATGAAACAATGTGGGGCTGGGATGGTGAGAGATGGAAAATAGTCTTGGCACTGGGGACCCCATAGCTCTATGCAACTGACCAACACTGAGTTACGGAGATGCAAACATGGAGCTGGTTCTTGGGATAAGAAGGAGAACAAGGAAGTGGTATCAAACATACGGAAAAGGCAACATATGTAGTAAGTTTAAGGGTAATGTGGTATGGAAACCAATGAGTAAAGAGAAAAACATAAAAACATTTAAGCAAACATATCAAATTGACTCATAGTGACTACTGAAGAAGGAAGAAACCATTAACATTTCATTACTCCTGACAAAGAAGCCCAGATGCTACTGGATTTCCATAACATCTCCCAACCCTCAACCCTAGTAGAGGAAACCCACCAATAATAGGACTCAGAGGAGCAGAAGAAGGTTGAGCATAACACCAGGAATAGGTGTAAAAATTGTGTAAAATATTTTTAATTTCATTTTTATTCTTTCTTCAACAATTAGATCTAGACTAATAATGGCTAAATCCTTAAGATTTCCACAATACAAACAATAAATTAATGTGTATATATATATATTTGCTTTCTCTGTGCAATTTACAAGATTTTGAGTAACACTACATATGCTGAAAGGTAGCTGACCTTTAGAAATGGCTATCACTATAAATCTGGCAAAGTGTGTGGGCACACACTAGGAGGATTTCTTCTGGAACACTGGAAGAACTAGATGAAGAGAAGGGCAAAGAAAAAGACAAAGTGGTATGGCAGTGAAGTATTCATGGAGGAAAAAAGGGGAAGAAGAAAATGTTATGGATAGAGGGAAATGTTGCAGGAAAAAATATCTGAAAGAAACAATGGTACATTAGTTCAGGGACTTTTGTCTAAAAGTTTTAAACAGGAATTTATCGAAAAAAGCATTGTATCATTCTATGAGTACTAGTGACAGTATTCTGTTAACTACTGTTAACTTCTGCCAAGCAATGAAAGCTGTTCTAAAATCAATTGGGTCAATAATATAGTCTCTAAAAATAAAATCTCCTCCTGTTCCTCCCTATTCAGCTGTGAATTGGAAGGATGCTTTATATAGATGATACTTACACACAATAATGCCACTTATATGGGTTTGAATGGACAATATCAACCTCAGCACAGAAACTGTTCCTGATCTTGGATTTTGGAATTTGAAAACTTGCAATTCTAAAGTTTTAGACACAGAATAAAAGATATTCTTTACTTGTTGTAAGTCTACCTACCATCTTCAACTAGGTTCTGCTAGTTCTGACCAAGGTAGCTACCCATTAGGGTGTGTGTGCTTTTTTTTGTAAAGGCCAAAGGAATGTAGCAGCACTTACTTGCAATTCCTCCTAATTCATGGGCAGTGCTAATCAGTACATTCTTAAATCTGCTACTGTATAAAGCTGAGCCCCAAATCAGTTGGTACTCACAGTTACTGCCACATGCACTCAAGTGATATAAGCACAGGACCCTTTTCCTTGGCCTAATTATTGTCACACCCAAATGAGGTGATGTCATCTAACTTATCTAAGTAATATCAAAGCTAATATTTGCTCATTACCTCCCAATTCTTGAGCACTACTGATGGTAATCATGTTATTAATCTAATCACAGCTGACCTTTTTATTAAAAATAGAGCTCTTCAGTCAACTTCACATCATCTCTTATTGACCCTTCTTACTTGATATATTTTGGAATATCCTCTTCTTGGTTTCACTGTCACATATAATTTAAATATAGAAATCTTTCTTCCTATAAACCTTTACACACATCGTTAGCTGGACTTTGTTTGATGCCCTGCCTGTTTGCCACACCTCCTACACTTTCATTCTGAGTTATTCATCATGTTTTATGGAAAGCATATACTCTATCTTAAAGGTATCTCTGTGTGTGTACATATATATACACACACATATATATACAAACATATATATATATACACACATTAGATTATGACCTGATTAATGTTGGCAATTCCTAGATATACTGGTTTTGGCTAGGCTATATTTTGGATCTGTGACCAAGGCAGTGCTGATAACATGGGATATTTAAGCTGTTTCTGCACAGTGCTTGAACAGTGATAAAGCCTTTTCTCTTTCTCACATTATCCTGCCAGCACATACACTGGGGATGCACAAGGGGTTGAGAGGGAGAGAAAAAAAAACTGTTCAAAAAGAAGAAATCTAGAGAGGATTTGCATCTAGATCTGCATGTGGACTAAGTTAGCTTTTCGGAATTCCTCTCCTGGTATTGCCACGGGAAAAGTTATGAGATAAAAGATTTTTCAGTCTGGTAAAGCATATTATAACAGAACCCAGTGTCTGGAAATTGAAACCACAAAATTTTTGCATATTTTAAAGTTGAGGAATTAACTACTGGAAAAGTTTGCAAAAGATCACTTGGCCATATATTGCTTAAAATATGAACATCAAGACTAATTTTTTCCTTAGAAGATTTACTCTCACTTGAGGTGAAATCATTAAATGACATTTGTGTAGAAAGTTAGGCTAGGTAATCACAATTTCTTTTTCTGGTTTTAAGAGTCTGCCAAGTTCTTTTCAGTCTGTTTAAGAGATGGCTATCACATATCCTGAGCTGGAAAAACCTGGCATCTAGAGGCATACCATTTAAAAAAATTTCAGACTTAAACAATGACTAGTTAGTTTTATGAATCTCAAAAAAGTTGACAAATGGTACTCAAAAAGAAGCTACTTTCCAAATTCTTACAAGGTCTAATAAGACATAATATAAAGCTATAGTACTGATATTTTAAAAAATAAATAAAAGAACCAATAAATAAATGCATTTAAAGAATCAGCAGGAGAAGAACATTTTCAGACAGTTTCATAACTGCTGAATGATATTTAAATGTAGAGAATGTTAGGCCCAGATGGGCATGCTGTGAACTATTCATAATGTTAAATGCTAATATTCATAAAACAACAGATTTCATCCTTTATGGATTGAAATACACAAAACGGTTACTGGCCTATTGTTGCTTTCATCAGTAAACCTTAAATAGGCTTAGACTTTAGCAGTTAACTGTTAATCAGCTGAGAATTTTCCCCTCTTGTTCTTCCTTGATCATGCAGTAAAGTCATAAGTGCCTAAGAATTAAGATTAGTGATCTGTGTGGGCTTGAGTTTCAAGATGTGAATATTGTGTCATTGCTCACCCATGCCAAAGGAATGGAACAACCTGTTTCTGAATTTTCGTGACACAGAGCTAAAATAACCCCCACACAGGCCAAACCTCAGCATATTCGGTATGGTTGCTGCTGCTTCAAAAGACATAATTACCTCAAAACCTGTGTGAAATACTGGGAAGTATCTATTACTGTGCACAGTTGAGTAGAAACACCAAAAAATAGTGCAAGTTACTGTCACATTTTTAAACACCGAGTGAGCACTGTTAATGTTCTCACATTGCCTCTTTAAAAGGAAGCAAACCACAACAATAAAACTGAATCAGAAAAGACTAGAAAACTACTTTCTTGGGAAAGGAAGGTAGGGTGAACCAAAACTGTGTTTACCTGTGTATTGCTCAAAACATAATTTTATTTATTATGTTAACTGCATACAGGGCTCAGAGGTCACTAATCAAATTATTAAAGCAAATAAAAACAAAAATCACTTTGCAGGGGCAGGAGGTGAGGTTTGAGGGGCACTAATTTTCATTGCAGTGGATGGTCTAAATATATCCAGTCTTAGCTGAAAAAAAAATAAACTCTTTTCATTGTAATGATTTATGGGAGGCATGTCTGATTAGGTTTGTATCTCCATTTTCTCCTGTGGTCTCAGTTCCCAAAAAAGCTGCCTGTTCAATGATTCACTGGCATCACAGAACCATAGTGCATCATAAAAAATGTAATCTGGTCAGAAAGCTTCATCCAGTGGATTGTGAAGAGAGACAAAACCAAAATTAGACTACATTACATTACAATATTTCAGCTGGAAGGGATCTACAGCCATCATCTTGTTCAACTGCTCGACTAAGTCAGGGTTGACCAAACATTAATGTATGGTATTAAGAGCATTGTCCAAATACCTCTTAAATACTGGCAGGGTTGAGGAATAAACCACCTTTTTAGGCATCCTGTGTCTGACCACCCTCTCAGTAAAGTCGTGCTTCCTATTGTTCAGTCCAAAACTCCTCTGATACAGCTTTGAACCATTCCTTGTACTGGATCCCAGGAGAAGAGCACAGCATCTCCACCTCCCCTCTCCAGGAAACTGTACAGAGCACTGAGGTTACCCCTCAACATCCTTTCCTCCAAACTGGACAAACCCAGGGTGCTCAGATGCTCCTAAGAGGACATTCCATCCAGCTCTTTCAGAGTTCCAATGCCCTGATCCACTTACAGATTCAACTGATACAATCTCTCTACCTGTTCTCAAAGATATTAGTAGCTGCTTCCACTTTTCTAGGTAAATTTTGTATTGAGTAGTAATTGCTATATAATTAAGGTCTTTAAGGAGCCATTCTTGAAGAAGATTTTGCAATATGCAAATGAAGCAAACTTCTTATTTACATGAAGTATTGTATTTCTGCTCCTCTTATTTTAGATAGAAACACATACTTCATATTCCAGATCTCTACATTAAGATTTTTCTAGTTCTTTTCTCTTTGTATGTCTTTTTTAAGATCATTTCCCCAGCACATAGAAGCACAATGGAAGCTTTGCTTATATGGAGCACAGTGTTCCATCAGGAAGTGCTTAATCAGGTCACCCATTTTATCAGGTTATCTTTGCATGTGTTGGTGTGCATAATGATAATGTCAACCATGAGAAAGAGAAGCTATAGTATTATGTTATATTTGACCAGTGTAATATTTTAAAGTTTGAAATATTTTATGTATCTTTATGGATTTCATATTGCTAGCAGCCTCAGTTAAGATGGTGAGATAAAGTAGACCTCCTGCAAGAACTAAAGACAGTAGGGGGAACAATGTTTTCTTCTTGGGGCTTATATACATCAGGCGTGATGTGCCAGCAGGAAGAAAAAAATCAAAGATGATAATTCTATATGAAAAGCTAGACATGGAAGGGAAACACAGTCTAGTTTAACACAAAGGACAAAAGGCCCTGAAAAAGAGAGTACGAGGAAATCAAATACCCTAGGGTGTTCAAGGGGAGGAAATGTGACTATGTTGGAGTCTCAGACATGCAAGCAGTTCTTTGTGTCAGGTTTATGGAATCATAGAATATGACCTTGTGACAATTTTGAGTGGAAGGTGTCTGTGGATATTCCTAATCCAACTTCCTGCTCAGAACAAGATGATCTCTGT
Organism: Brachypodius melanocephalos; assembly: GCA_013398615.1. Taxonomy (NCBI): domain Eukaryota; kingdom Metazoa; phylum Chordata; class Aves; order Passeriformes; family Pycnonotidae; genus Brachypodius; species Brachypodius melanocephalos. The sequence continues at coordinate 3,111,900 of VZSR01001299.1, read as the reverse complement.
AGTCAGACCAGGTTGCTCAGGATTTTATACCGCTGGGTCTTTAAAACCTCTAGGGATGGACAGAGACTGCATAACTTCTCTGGTTAACCCGCTTGTGACCAAGCTTCCACTCTTTGCTTCTGCAGAAAAAGTTTGTCTTTTACTCGGTATTGGCCTTATTTTGACTTGATGAACTTGTTCAACCTGTAAATTTCTATATTGTATTGCAGGGCCAAAACTGGACCCTGTACTCCAGGTGCAGTCTAATAAACAGTGAATAGAGGAGGAACACCTTTCCCCTTGAACTACTAGCTGTGTTTGTGTTAATACAGCCCAGAAGGCTGTTGGATTTATTTTCTGCCAGGGCATACTGCAGGTTCATTTTCAACCAGCTGTCTGACAAGATCCCAGGGCCTTATTCCACAGAGCTGCTCACCAGCTATTCTGTCCCCAGCCTCTGCCACTGCAGGGTTTCTCCTGTTTCATGTGCAGGTCTGTACACTTGGCCCTGTTCAATTTCATAAAGTTCCTGTCAACCCATTTGTACAGCTCTGCTGTCAAGCCCATGGACTAGCCTCCTCAATTTGATAGCATCTCCAAAGTTGATGAGGCACACTCCACTACCTTTTCCAGACCATTGTTAAAGATATTAAGCAGAACAGTTCACAAGTTAGAGCTCTTTGGGCTCTATGTTTTATCCCTCTCCAATATAACCACAACCCATTAATCTCTGCCTTTTGAGCCTAATTGCTCTACTGGAGTTTTACCCATTGGTTGTTCACTCACCAAGCCTTTAGTGTCCTAAATCATGTGCAAGAACATGGGAGAAGTAATTTTGAAAGTCTTGCTGAAGTTTATATAAATGACATTCCTCATCCTTCCTTCATGTGTCAACCCAGTCATTTTATCACAGAGGCAACCAGGTTGGTCAGCTGCGATTTACCCTTAACTTAGCCAACTTCTTCTTCTCCCTCATATGCCTAGAGATGTGATATATAAGGACTTTATGATTTTCCCAGTGACAAAATGAAATTCAATCGCCTTTAGTTCACCAGATTTTGTCTTCTGATCCTTTTTGAAGATGAGTGCTTTTCTTCATTCATCAGGAATCTCCCCACTCTCTGGGAAGGCAACACAAAGAAGTTGTGCAAGGATACCAGTCAGTTTACTTAGCAGCCTGGGGTGCAGCCTGACCTAAGGATGTGTATAGATGCAGGTTTTTTCCAGATAATCCAGTTTTGATTCTCACCTAGTGTTAATTTTTCTTCTTCTTCAAACTTCACTAATCACACGGATCTGGACAACACTGTCAATGACTAGTGAGGCAAAAGTGTAAGAAACAAAAAATGTAACTCTGTCTAGTGTGTCTCCTATGCCTCTACATCACCTTCCCCTTTCCACATTTTCATTTTCAGTGTTTTACTGCTGATGTAATCACACAATGTTCTCTTGTTGCTTTTTATGTTCCTTGCTGGCATCACATCTCTGTGAGTTTTAGTTTTCCTAACACTATTCCTAAACACCTGAGTTGTGTCTTTGCAGCCTGTATTACTTCCACTTTCCATTTTTTGCATTAAGACAGTGTCCTCGCACCGGATCCCACCAAGATGTTTCCTGAACACACTTAAGAATACTTGCCTGAAGTCCAAGGTCAATATTCTTGCTCTCCTCTTTTTTCACTCCCCTTAGTGTTCTGAGCTCCACTGCTTCCAGGTCACTCCAGCCAAGTCTGCAGTTGATTACCATCTCCCCAGGCACTTGTTCCTTGCTTGTGAGCAGCAGAAACAGCTGTGTGTCACACAGGGCTGGTCCTCTCTGTACTTCTCTCCTTCAAAAACCTGCTTGAGTGCTTACATCCCACAGCACTGTCATTCCTGGAAAATGGAATGACATTCCAAGGAAAAGAGAGATCAAACATTCCATAAGAGCCAGGGCCTGTGACACAGGGACATCCAGGAATTATTCTTCTTTTACACCCTTCTAAAACACTATTGATTTGAATAAATTGAATGGGGACATCTGACCACAAAATAACCTTGTCATTGCTACTGAGAGAGCAGATGTTGAACTTCAGTGATGCCCTGTGGTGAAAAAGGCAGATTCTCAATGTGGAGTGCAGGAACTGCAATCCTGACAAATGCAGGCTTGGAAACAAGGCCTGTCAGGCATTTCAGCTTGTGTGAGGGACTAGGAGTGCAAATAGATGGCTGAAGCCTGCACTGGGAGTGTGAGCAGTTCAGAGAAACAGAGCACAAGATCAGAGTCCTGGCAGAGCTGAATCTGGTGGCTTGCACTCATGGAGTCATAGAATACTAAGTTGGAAGGGCACCTAAAATGTCATCTGGTCTAATCTTTCTCAACAAAAAAAACATGGCCCAGCACACTGTTCAACTTTAGTGTCCAACACTAGGAAACTCACTACTTCCCTGGGGAGATTATTCCAATGTCTGTTCGCATTATGAAAAATTCCTGTTGTGTTTGACAAGAATTTTCTCACGAGTAACCTGTACCCATTACCCCTCATATTTTCCACATGACTCCTTGTAAAAAGGGGGTTTCCATCTTTTTAGCTGCTGTTTACATACAGGAACATGGTCATGAGTTCTTCCCTAAGCCTTTTATTCTCAAGGCTGAATAAACCCAGATCTCTCAGGCTCTTTCCTCACATTTTGAGGCTTCAGAGTCCTTTGATAATCTTTGTGGTCATTCTCTGGATCCTCTACAGCCTGTCCACATTCTTTTTCTCTTTTTGTAGTGGGGATCAAAACTGAAGACAATATGCCAGGTCTTGCCTGGAAAGCATTGAGTAGAGTGGAATAATTACTTCTTTACATCTGGTGGCAGTGCCCTCATCAATGCAGCCCAATATCCTGTTGGTTGATGTGCCACAATGGTCACTCTTATGGAGCCTTTGTGGATTTATAAAAGATTTAATTTCATTTAAAATTATTTAAAAAAATCCAAACCACAAAACAAACAAAACCCAAAACAAAAACCAAAACAAACAAAAAAAACAATCCGCCAAACCATCTACGCTCTTAAAGTGTGCTTAGAGTTTTTATGATATGTTTCTGTTAAAAATGTATCAAAAATTTGTTTAAAATCAGATCAACCAATTTTTAAAAGAAGAATTTTGAAGACTCAGGTCTGTTTCTGATTTATTCACTCTTCCAGTACATTCTACCAAGCAGCTGAATGGGATATTCCAGGACTTGTAGGATTTCAGTCCATTCTTCTGAAAGGAAAAGAGACCTTTAGAGATGCTCTTTACATAATCCATAGAAGACCAGAGTTTGCTCTGTCCTATAGAGACAGCAACACCACATCTCATAGAGAAGGAAGAACAGGTAGATGCACAATTCCAGATAAAACATAAGTCTTTCCCCTTTCTTTTTCGTCCTAGTATTTCTGCAGAAAAAGGAGGAAAAGTAACAAAGAAAAGAATACAGATGACTGAAAAATCAATAAACTTTGCTAAGATTTAAACTTCCCAGTTAATAATCTACCTTGCTTTATTTTCATGTGTCCAATGAACTAGTATTACTTTGGCATTCAGAACCTTTCAAATCTTACATTAACTATTACCTTTTGTGTTTAGCTTCCTATAAATCCATCAGAGTGATTAATGAGTAAGAAGACTTTAGAAAAAAGAATGCATTGTCAACCAACTTGCTTATTTCTGGATTTTTTAAAGGGGTCTACAGAGTAAATGTATAGTACTGAGCCACACTATTTCTTTTATTTTGTAAAAAGAAGAACAAAGAAATATTATAGACCTATAGCAAAAAACTATTAGTCTCATAAATTGCTGTTAGCATTTTCGGAACGAAGCTTAGTTTTCTTCCAGCTGAAGAATAAAGTCAAGAAAATAGAATCATTCCTACTAAACTCAAAGAACAGTTAAATTTTACAAAATTTCTGTCAGGCTTTCATAATCTGATCATATATGTATGGTTGTTTTGTGTCTCAGATTAATTTCTTGGGTTTCTCTCACCAAATGATAGAATGAAGCAAATTTTTAGCATTTTTCAACCACACCAAGTACTAATATCCGGGGATATTTTTCCCAGTATTCCTAAGCTGAATATTTAGAATCTTTGAATACAAGCAAAAACATATATTTGATTTTACTTATATTGCAGGAGGCCAGCAGAGGCAAAATAACATTATGGCTCTTACTCTTTTCAGAAATTTGTTTATTTTAAGAAGTCAAAACCTTTTAAAGCCACTATTTTAGTCTTGAAAAAACTACTTCCTAGCTATTTCTGCTTAAAAGATGCATAAACTAAGACCCCATAAGATTCCGTGAGCTGCCTGAAATCAAGCAATGACTTAGAGAGAATTGGTTATAAATTTCAGGGTGCTTATGTGAATTAAAAATTCTGGAACTGAAAACTTTACCATAGTAGTTAAATGGCTGTCAGAAACTCAGTGTTTAAATGGAGCTGGGGATGATTCAGGCTTTGATTCAGTCCTTTCAGTGACTGGGGAGGCTGCAGATGGGGCAGCTGCTCTCCAGCCCATTTGCTGCACGTTCCCCTGTGTCAGTGAGCCCCAGACCCGCACACACACTCTCAGATCCATCACTCAGCAGACTGGGAGACACGTAGTGGTCATCATCTCACTTTGCTCTGTGGACATACTCGGGAAGTTAACCAAAAGTCAAGTGCTAAAGAAACCACAGAAAATGTACTACAGAATATTGAAAGGTAAGAGAAATATAAAATACCCTTTACATGCTCTAATTTCTGATGTTTAGGGTTTTATGCACAAACCAAAACTAGTTGGGAATCAAAAGAAATGGGAAAAAGCTGAACACAAAAATCAAATGACTAAAATTTTCTCACTTTTGGCAGCTGAAAGATTTTTTCTTTTAATTCAAGTGTCTTTCCTTGCCAATTACATTTTCCTGAATTTTTTTACTGACTAGCTTTTCTCTTATGATGTATTTATTACAGAGTGCAGTGAATATTAATCTGGGATTAATTCTGATATTTAAAAAAAAAGCAAAACAAAAAGAAGAAGGAAAGAAAAGAAAGAAAGAAAGAAAGAAAGAAAGAAAGAAAGAAAGAAAGAAAGAAAGAAAGAAAGAAAGAAAGACCCCCAAATTTTTACAATTGTTTCCAAAGTAACTTCCAATTTTATGAATTCAAAATTCAGTCTAATCCATGAGGTGATCACTTTCTGAAGACTACCGTGCATCAATTTGTCAACACACTCCTTTTTTGTGGCATTATCTAGCAAGAAGCAAGGAGTTTTTTTTCCTGTATCACTATCGGTTTCTTCCCCAGCAGTACCAGTTCACACAGGAATGACAGTAGGAACACAGCTGTCAGACTAATTTGGTTTGTCTAATTTTGACAGCAAGAAACACAGAGTATTTTCTATTTTATGAACAGTACAAATATCCCAGCTATTTTTAACTTATGTCATCATGATAAAAAATAAAACTTACATGAAGCACAGCATGAGCCAAGCTGCTTTGGATCCATTTCAAAAATTGCACCCCTTGGGGTTTCTGTTCACATCTCAGCCAACTGGGTAGAGCTTGAAGGCACAGGGACAGAAACAGTTGCCTACAAAATAACTGATCATATTCACCTCATATGCTCAAAGCTAGAATCATCTAAAGGTCTTGTCTACTGTAACCTATGGCTATCTGAGTTTTCTGTTTTCTGACAAGCTATTTTAAGCAATGAAGACAACTTAACAGACTTAGTGCTGTGCTGCATGAAAGCCCAGAAAAAACATCCTTGTGCCATTGGGTGGTCTAACAGCTTATACTCATTTTCATGCAGTGTTGTCCTGTATCATGATTCTATAACACATGACTTTAAAAAAAAAAAAAAAATATTATTGTCTATTTTCTATTTCCTAAAATAAATGTAATGTCAGGGGGGAAAAATATAAAAAGTTCCAGAACACAAAATGTACCATATTTTAGTCAGAACAAACAGACATAAATCTTTATTTCCTAAAATATTTTCTAAGTTAATCTAATTGGTGGTATATTTCTAGTATATAATGAGGCAGAAAACCCAGGCAGTTTTAAATTTAGGGATATGTGATCTCATTGCCTTTACATGCTCTGGTATTGGCAGTAAATTCAAAGTTAGACACAGCCTTTTTCAGACAGCCCAACATCATGAGATGTTAGATAGAGCAGGATCAAGCTGAACAAGCTTAAGCCTTTATTGTATAATCACTGCATTTATTTTATTAGATAATTTAGATGCTTTCTTGCTTCATTAATTTTTTTATGACTACTTTCATTTGCAAGCTACAGCTAGTCCTTTGATATACATATATATGTATATATCGGGCGTTATTCAAAATACCCTTGCCAATATCTCAAAATATAATATTCTTCCTGTGAGTACTGATACAGTGTTGTAACCTGTTCTACAGGCACAATAACACTGCTGGAAACATTAATGGAGAAAACATGGAATATCTTTTGTCCCCTCAGGCTTATATAGATATTGTAAGAAATATCATTGATTTACAGGACAACTGCGTTGCTTCCAACATCCAATCAAATCTTCCCAGAAAGTTAGAGAAACAGCACTTTCAGAAAGTGATTTAGCAATACAGCAATTTCTTTGCTGTAATGTAAATGTAATGATGTTTCACCATTTTTTGACAATGACTTTACACGTTCATTTATTTTATATATGTTGTTTATATGTTAAAAGATAATTCCCAAATCCAAAGCAAGACATCTTTAAAGTGAATTTGATTGCACTAAAAAAATCCAACATCAATAGTAAATGATGTAAGTGAAATTTAAGGATAAGCTCAAATGCTCTGAAGACATTTTAATAACAGAAGGGGAAAGCCTGTGTGACTCTCCCTCTGTCTGTGAAATGCCTAGACAGGGGGTCATAAGCAGATGCATGGAGCCATGCTCAGTGTGCAAGGAATTGCTTCTTACAGTAGTGCATCTGTTAATTAGCCAATGACTAGTGAAAATTCAAGTTCATGGAAGTAATTGAGGGAATTCAGCTCCTGTTGTTTCCCTGTGTCTGACTTTACCACCTGTGAGCTCAGCTGTGAACCATGGCTGCAGTGTTAGAGTAAGTCTGAGCTGTGGAGAAGGATGAGCAGCTCTGTGTGGCATTCAACTTTTACTGAGCTGAGCAAACCTTCAGGGTGTCCCTGCACTACTCTAAGCACTTATCTATAAAAGACTTGGATAGGATCATGAGTGGAAAGTGGGAATACACACAGAAAGTCCTCAGTAAAATCATTTTCATAATGGCTTAGAATGACTGTCTTGAAAGAGACGGCTAAAAGTGAAACATGGAAGGTGCATTCAAAAAGCCACGAGGTTTTATGGTAGGTAGGTTGACATATGGTAAGTTGACATATTTACTGTAAATGAAATGAAATTTAAAGATATACTAGAAAAAATGTTATAAAGTCTTAAAAACAGATGCTTTTTATTCTGCAAGGGTTGAAATGTTAACCACAACAGAAGCAGAGTAACTACAAAATGACATTGCTAGGATGATCCTTTCTGTGTTGAATGAAAACCACTTACTTGAAAGATTATCTTGGTGTTATAAATGCACTTTTTGATGTAGTAACACTGACTCAGTATTCTGTCTTGAGAAAAATACAGTAACGTACTAAACTTAAAATAAATAGTGTGTGAAGTGGCTTTAATTTAGGGAATTAAGTTAATTCTTTTCAGTAAATTTGATTAAACCAAATACACGGATTCAATATGGTTTAGCCAATGAAGCTTAGATTCACATCTTTAACTCAGTCTGAAATCCTTGAATGTCATATACACAAAAGTTGTAACTGAGGATGACTGAGGCCTGAGAGGAATTAAACAAAAGCATTAAGTGCCCTTGGTACTGTGAATATCCTTCACATTTCTTCTTTATCATCATCATCCTGTAATTTTTTAAAACTAGAAGGTAAGTTCTTCCTTTCTATTAGACCTGGAGACCCTTTTTTTCATTTTTCTTTATTATTATTATTATTATTATTATTATTATTTTATTTTATTTTATTTTATTTTATTTTATTTTATTTTTTAAATTTGGTACTTGAATGGCTCATAGTACAGACTGAAGACTGTTCCAGGACTATTGCACAACCTCTCACTTAGGAGCATATTGTCAATATTTTGCCTAAGGCTTTAAAACAATCTTGCTGTTAGTCTGGCTAAAAGAAAGAAAAAAGTGAGAAATGTTTTTACACTTACTATTGAACATGCTGAATTCTTTATGTCGTTCATACTCCCTTGGAAGGCTAATTATGACATTTACAGGGCTGTACACTTTTGTGAAAACTAGGCCCAGAAAATAACTGTGCTCCCCTTTCATTACTGCATTTAAGGACTTTTGTTATTATATGGATTTCTAAAATCTATGTGTATCAAAATTTATTTTTGTTGGACAAGTACTCTAATCATGTTATAAAATTGATGTTAAGTGTATGGGAGGTAGTAACAAAGAGTTACTTGAGCTTATTTTCCTAAATATTTAAGTGATGATAAAGGAATAAGCATTATATCCACTACATGTGAAAAAAAAGAGAGTAGTTGTGATCATGGGTGAAGCTTAAAATTACTTAAAGAGAAGCACTATAAATAAATTAATGAGTTGAAATCAGGAAATAATATTCAAATTGGGATTTTCCATTAGTCCTTGGCTCTGAAATCTCTTCAAATTCTATGCTTTTAGTTTAATATGGCCCAGGAAAGAAGTCGATACTTCTTGGTTATGACTTCATTAGTTAATTAAACTGGGCTGAGAATAAACTTTTTTCATTACTGTTCATGTAACCTGGAAAAAAATTTATAAGGGTTTAGAAACTGGAGAGAGACATTGATTCAAGTAATTTTGCCATAAAAGTTTACATTAATGCCAGTGTACCTGTCTATTACTTTTGGCTACAGAAATAACTACTGTCCTGGATAGTATACATACAAATAAACAAACCAACAGTTGAGAATATTAGCCTGTGTTTAAGAACTATGTGGCTCTGTGTATGAAGCTTCTGTGAAATCACAAAGCTATGCCAACTCTCCTCTTATGTAAGACCCTAAAAAATTCCCAGCACTCCTTGATGTCCTGTTCTGCAGGAGTTCACATGAACACTTGGACAGGTGCCAGAAGCACACAAGTTGAACACTGAATTTTACTAAACCGGTAATATTGGCTGGGCAGCTCAGTACACCAGTGATATGGTTTATTTACACAAGGTGGGAGCCCTCCTCAGATATGCCAGATCCTCTGAGCTCTAGAGGATGCTCTTTAGGTGCCGTGAGGATCACAACCCGTGGGATTCAATCTACATAAAGTCTCAGTGGCTATACAAGTAAATAGATCAGTCCCAATAAAGATCCCTGACACCAGACCAGCTGGTGCAGAGTCCTAGAACAATATTGAGATTTAGCTCAATCGAGAGCAAAATACATGACATAACATGCAATTATCATCTCAATATGTTCTCTGTTCAAAATACTGAAAAATAAATTCCCTGGAATGATCTATCCTCAAGACAATGTCCACACTCTTTGTCACACAAAGAGCTAGCTCAAGCTCTAGCAAAACCAAACCAAAACAAAACAAAACAAAAAAAAAGGCCAAACAGCAGAATAATTCTACAATGTAGACAAAAGGGGATCCAGTATCTCTAGTTTTGCAACATATGGCAACATAGGCAAGTGCTCTGTATACGTAATTTGTCTCATTAAAGGGATCACAGCACTCTCCTCTGAGCAGAATCTCAGTATATCTAGATACAGTTGGGATTGTACATGAACAATTACATAGGAGCAACAAGGACTGTTGTGTAGTCCAAGCTCTTCTGCTCTGATTAATATATTCTAATCCCTTTATAAACATGCTTATCTTCATCACAAAACTAAGTATTGTTTACAAAGTACCTCCTCTTCCAAAACTTGCAGAAAATTATCATTTAAAAAATGCAAATTATTATTTGAGTTCCTCTCTAAGCTTCAAGGAACACATATTCAGGTATTGTTTATCTTGCTTAAAAAACATCTTACAGTCACGGTGATAAAATGTGTATGCCCAGTGGCAGTTCAAATGATATTTAACTTGTGAGAATTGCCACCAAACACTGTTGCAGAGGAATGATGTATTTCCTGGTCACATACACATTTCTGTTAGCACTTCTTCTTTTAGTGTGCAGTAGTGCCAGACTTGATACAAGTACTGTGCTTTCTGTAACAGGAACTAGGGATCAGGAAGATTCTCCTAAGGATTATAAAGTTTTGATGGGGGTGGACCATGTGTTCCCAAGGTAGTGGATACTGGTTACTCTTAAAACATCAGAGTACCACTATAAGAAAAATGAGAAATTCCATATTTTTTTAAAAAAACCCAAACCTATATATGTTGGTGGTTTTCACAAACAGGATGGAACTGCTGGGAGACATTTCCACAAGCTTTATTGTGGCATCACTCTCAGTACAGAGTGAGACAATTAAAAGATGGCAAGAGCTCGCGTCTTGCCAACAGCAGTCAAAGATTTCTTTGTTACAGGGCATTTTAAATCTTTCCAGCCAACAGCATATTGCCAAAGCTTACAGACAATTGTTCTAGCCAATCACTAAAAGCACATGCACACCTGCTTCAAACAATGTGTGCTTGTATGCTTTCTATTAACAATACACAATACTCCATCATTAAGTTAAAACCTTCTACTATTTTGCTAGGCATATGTTTTCTACTGTCTTATGGTCTATCTTAGACAATCCTAAAAACTCAAACTATTGTTTCATGTCCTTGTTTACTGTATCAATGTATCTTTATTGCTTTCAGGCTTGCAGCTGTAGCTAGCTCTAGGTTCTCTGCTCTCTCTGTTTCTGCTTTCACAACTTCTGAAATTCTTACCTTTACTATTTCCCACACCTATAAGGTTTTGCAACATGGATATCAATGTATAAATGGAATACATGTTTGAAAGAGACAAATATTATTTTCATCCTCTGTTTCTTGGAACTATAAGACACAAAAATTAAGTAGACTACTTACCAGACAGGAAATTAGAAAATTCATATGTAACTGTGACATTTTGAGAACGAAAAAACTTAGTATGCATAAGAGCTCCACATCTACATTGTACATTCAATGGCAAGAGGACATATGGAAAAATAGAAATGTCAGAGCATTAGTCATTGAATTAATGTTGTGACTGCCTGTTAGTATCAAGGTTATGACTTATACAAGACAAACTCTTCAGTCTTTCAGTTTATCAGCACTAGTTATAGTATTTACATGTCCTTCCTTTAACTTTGTTGACGGCAGAGATGTTTCCTCTAGATTTTTATATTTATCTGCTCATGCAGAGTTACAGAAGCCATCACTTGAAATAATAAACTGCAACACAAAATTTCTATGTGCAACAAAAATATTCAGTTCATGTTTGCTCTAAAGCATAGGAGATTGGAAGCATACATCCTTTACTACAGAAAACACTGTGTGGGTACTTTATTAATGGCATGTGATAGACTAAGCAGTTTAAACTGCATTTCAAATTAAGGAGTTATATTGATAGCAGTAGGTATATAGTTTGAGGAAACTTATCAAATTTCATGCAGAATATTGATATATGTTATGGCTTCTCATGTCTTTCTGCCTTTTGTTCATGGAAAATATACTTCAAATCTTGTATTTTAGAAATAGAAACTAAATCTTCCCAGGTAATCTGTTTAGTCTTGTAAAATTCAGTACTATAACAGTTCTCTGAAGTAAATGTTGTTCAGCAACTGTTCCATACACCAGTATATCTGTGAAACAGCAGATACGTTATTGATATTTTTATACTCATATTGACTTACAAGCCTAATTGCCTTTCTAAAAGGGTTTGACAGAAAATTGATCATGTTATGTATGGTACTTATCTGAATCATCATGTATTTAAATTTAAATAAGGCATACATATAATTTTTTTTAACCAAAATGTTAGCACATTTTATTAATTCTACTTTGCAGCATTTATACCAGGAATTGGTTTAAGTGGACTTATCACATACACATAATTCAGGATAGGTTAAAAAAATGCAAAACCACTTATCACTGGACTTACTTTGTTTCTAAAACTTCGTCAGGGTTGTAGAAAACAATATGTGGCATTGGCCTTGATAAATACTCGCAGAGTTTACATAATCACAGAGTTTTTTATTTATTCCTTTTTACTATTAAATAAAACTTTAGATCCCTTTCAAAAATTTCAGAAATAAGTCTTCAAATTTAAAAAAGTAGACTTTCATGTGGTTACACTCACTAGCAATTTACAGATTAATCCTCAAAACAGCATATAGTCATAAAACTGTTATACCTTCTACACGACTAAAACACAAATAAAGCTTTGTACTGAGCTGTGCGGAGTCTAGGAGGAATGGGAGCAGGCAGTACATTACACGAAATAGGCTCAAAGCCCGGGCATTGGCTTGGGTAGCTAATGATCCCAAGAATTAAGATCATGCAAGACTCTGCATTTAGCCATCAATTAATATGGGATGGCAAAAACATAGGTCCTGTGCAAGCCGGGACTTGTTTCTAAGATACAAATCTCAGCAGCAATAAGCAATCATGTACCCATGAATAGATCCACCCGGATCCTAGATCCATCCTGGAGTTGTAGTGGGTGAAGCTCAATTCACTGGAGGCATCCAGGCTACTCCTGACAGAACCAATTGTCTCTGGAGAGGTGGAAGGACTGCTGAAACTTAGCCTGTGGAGCAACCCAGGAGCTGGAGCTCTTCTGGGAGGCAGTTCAGGCCCTGTCAGTTTAAAATCCAGAACTCTCTTTTCTTATAGGGTTTTGTTGTCTTCCCTTTCTCCGTCCTTCTCTCTTTCTTTCTTCTCTTAATTCAATTTCTATTGAATTTCAGCCAATCTCTTGAGTACGCAGGAGACTTACAAAGTCAGTGAATAGTGACAAACCCCTTATTAAACCCTCCCCAGCCACTGTGAAGGCTGTGGCTCTGTTTCTCTCCATTCCTAGGGAAGGTGTTCCAATTCATCCTGCCAAACTACAAATACTACCAGACCTAAACTGTCCATAATAGAAAATGTGACTGTAAATAAAGAAACTACCAACAAGGTTCAGTTTTACACCAGAAATCTGGAACAGACAATAGAAACAAATTAAGACCAACACCATTGTAACTTGCCTCGTTTGGCTCATCAAAACAATTTTGCAGGATTTTCTTATCACACATGGCATGTATTTTCTGCCTATAAGCTTTCCCACAAACCTTATTTTGATTCTTATGTATATAGCCCTCACTACATTTTAATCTACGTTTATTACTACCTCTAAAAAAGTGAGCAATTCACTGAAGAAAACAGACTGTGGAAAAGATTCTGAAAATTTGTCATGAATGTATTACAACACTATGTCTAACCAAAGCTTTGTGCAGTAATTGAAAGGAACAAAACAAATAGTGCAATTCAGTACAAGGAAAGTCAGTTAGCATTATTTGGATTTGATTGGGTTTTTTGCCAAACTAACAGCATGACATGTTTTATAATTACGCTTTAGTCTTTCTGATGTGCTTGTGTTTTATCTATCTTGCACAAGTGCTAAACAATTGCATTGTCTTCAGCAGCATTTTAAAGGTGCTAAAGCTGCTTTGTATTGTGGTAAAAATGGGTTGTGTCTGGCCGTGGTACTGTGGTAAGAATTCTATTGTATTGATGCACATGGCGGTGTCAGGGAAAATTCCAGGGTTTTATCATAAATGAGCACAAGCCTGTAAAATCTGAGGCGGCGCTCAAGCTCAGAGTCTGGTTCTTTAGCAAGGAGATCTGAAAAGTGGCTGAGCTGGGACTAACTGTGTTTAGGTAGTATGTGAAGCTACAGCATCTGTGTGTCCTTGAAAATCCCTCAAGGGTGCTTAAGATGACAAAAACATCAACTGTTTCTACAGATGGGGCAGGGAGGGCGGAGGGTTGAATCCCTGAGGAGGCAGAGCAGCTCAGTACCTGGTCAGAGATGGAGCACTTCACCAGGAAAGGCATGAGAGGCAGAGTCCTTCAGAGACAGACAGACACCTGTGGTGGGAGCAGGACATCATAGAAAAAACCACAAACAGCTGGTGTGGGGGTTTTACCTATAATAATTGATATAGTCTGCCAAACCAGCCCTCGACAATGTTCATTCCGAAATTCATAATCAAACAAGTCAGTGGTAATCAGAAATGCATGCTTGGGAATGAAATATTCAGCCTATCAATTGGAGCACCTTGGGGTTAACAATACAAACACACTGAAAAAAACCCCACTGGTACTAAAATCACTGGACTCCTGAATAACCCATGAAATGAAAAATGGCTCCCAGTGCTTTTCTTTTGAGGCAATTGCCAATTACATTTCTGTATGGAAGAGAGGAGTTAAAACCTTTGGGCAGTAAAAGTTTTAAATGCTAGAAGCTATAACAGACAAGCATTTCTGTACCAGGGATTGCATACAATTTTCTGTGCAACAAGAGCTGAACATAAACTGTTATGTGTGACTTGTGCACAGTTGTACATAAATAACAGAAGGTTCATGCAGAGCTTCATATTATGAAGTTTATGTGCAAAATCTTTCCATCTCACTAAGTTTTCCTGTTTACATTTGTAGTAAACTGAACCACCAAAACCAACATGCAGGCAATCAGAAAAGAAAAGCAAATGAAAAACAGCAATACACATTACATAGTCCAATTCAGAAGAGTAAAATTTTGCAAAATTTCAAATCACAAGGTATCTAGATTTTATTATAAGTTTTCTTTGTGCAGTTTTAATCACACTTTGTAAGATGTCCTAGTTAAACAATCAGCAAAAGGGGACTTCCATTCTGTGGTTTTCTAAGGAGTCTCAAAAAAGAATTCTTGACGATTCTTGCACAGGGAGATGGGGGTTTATTTTTCCCACCATAGGATCACCTTTTCTTTTTGAGAGACTGGAAGAATTACCAGCTCAAAACATTTAATGTGTGGGGGAAGGTGCAGGTTGGGCCCTGCCCTGTACACCCCATCCCAGAGCCAGTATCCCAGCCTGGCAGTGGCTGCCAGTCCCTGGGATACCATGAGCACTGCTCTACTCCTGCCCCTGGGGCCTCTAGCCCAGCTCCTGAGCAGCCAAATGACCTGAAGTCCCACCTGGGGGAAGGACCCACAAGGGCCAAGGGTATTTCAAGCAAAAAAAAGTAGGCAAGCAATATCTCGATCCTACCTGCCCTTGGAATTCCTGTCAGCTGAACACCATTGGAAACAGGATTGGTAGCTATATTTGTTTCTTTCTCTCCTTGTTCTCTGAATTTTAGGTAATTTAAAATTCCATGGACTTGGAGTTTGTGAGGTTGAATGGGTTAAGTTAATTCTCTGTGGGATGTTTTATGTTGATTGAATGTAGTGGTAAACATTTTTCCAAAGTGCTCTGATTTTCTAATGCTGCCAGGGAAGTTTTTGTTGCTGTTTGAACCTCTTGAGAATATCTTGTCAGTATTTGTCCTATGCATCTCATTCAGAGTACATGAACAATTGTAAGCCCTTTTAAAATTCTCATTGAATGAGTTTTGGGGCCTTACATCCATCATCCAGGTTAATTCTCCAGATTCATCCCTATATTTGATAAATGTATTTATAAACTAACAAATATGTGGAGTTCAACTATAATAACTCAGTTTGCCATCTGACCTTTACTTGGTGTAGATACTGGTGTGCTCAAGTTGCTACACCATTCACTTCCCTCTATTTTTTATGTAGCATTATAGCTGTAAAAAATTATTAATGAAGGAATATTGTGCTTTCCAATACAGCAGTCTAACAGATTTTGGAAAAGAGGCCAACAATGTTGGTTCATCTTGCATTACAATCTCTGGAGTCTCCTTTCAATAAAGATAAACTCTGATGCTATTTATAACTTCAGAATATTTTAACATATTGTTTTACAAGTTCCAAAGGTTTTCTTTCACACTTCATGTTTTCTGTTGTGATCTCTACAGATTTCAGCACTGTGTATTGTATTCCAGCTGAGACATTTGCACAGGCCTTATCTTCTGCTGTTAATTTCCTTTAAATTATCAAGTTATTGAGGAATTTATAACTTGCTACAGTTTATTCACAAATGAACTCATCTGTTTCATTACTAGAAATAGGTAAGCATGTGTTTTTGCTCTTTATGAGTTGGGACTTGTGTGTTAAATTGGATTTCTGAATTGTTTAACAAAAAGAAAAGAGAGGAAATGCAAGGATGTTAAATATTCACTTTTAACACAAGGAATATCTAGTAATCCTAGATCTTAGCTTATAATACATTTAATTCTCCTCCAGGCTCAAAAGGAATTTCAGGCATTTTTTAATGTTCCTTTAAGTATGGTGTTATTATATTTATTTAATTCATAAATAAATATTCTCTTAAGTAGAGATCAAGTCTTATGTTTACTTGGAGGCCTCCTTACTCCAGAACCATTTTCTAACATCTCTCATTATTAATGCCCTGCATCACAACAGTTCTGTTATCATTTAGTGATTGCTATTTATCTTTTGAAAACTTTGTGTTGTGAGTTCCCTAACTAAACTGTCATAAATGTGGTTACTTTTGAGTAATAATTCACATTTTTCTTGGAAAGAAAAAACAAGCAAGATATAATTTTCAGAGATTCTTTCCTGTTCTGCCCACTAGAAAACAAGGACATGTCAACATATCAAGCCTAGAGCCTTCCTTTGTGCCCCTGTTTATGGTCATGTTCACTCTGTGCTGTCAGAGCAGATGTAGCAAGGTTCTTTTTGTTTGGTTGGGGTTTGTTTGGTTTGTTTTTTTTTATTCTTTGCAGCAGTGTTCAACAACATAATTGTTACAGTGGTAACAATCTGCAGCTTGAAAAACTAAGATTGGATATTGACGGGGGGAAAGTCACAAGGTGGGTAGTACTTCACTGTTATAAGTTCCACAGAGAGGCTGTGAAATCTCTCTCCTGGGCATCTTGAAGACTCTGCCAGACACAGATAGAGCTGCCCCTGTGCACTGCTGGCAATAGCCCAGGCTGAGGCAGGAGACTCCAGCTGACACTTCTGTTATACTGTGAAATAATTTCAGAGCCTTACTACATCCCAGAAGTAATAATAGCTACTGTCTAGCACAGGAAATAACTCATTGTGTGCCTAAAAACCACATTACCTTTAAATGGTAGTGTGTGAAGAATAATGCAGAAAGGAAAAAAAAAATCACTAATTCATTGGGTTTCACTGATTGTATTTATACCCTTAATATTATTTTAACAATGCTCTTCTGCGATTTAATAAATGCTATCTTGTGTTGATCAAAGTGGAAAAAGTCCTTTGTAATGGGACCTGATCTTTGAAAGCTGTAAATGCTGTACAGTGTGTACTTTTGATCAGCAAGAAAATGTAATGCATAGCAGCAGCTTTTGAGAATTACAGGTACCTTGCAAGAAAATAAAAGGCCATTGTGTAGACAATGGCAGAGAAGTTCAGCTCATTATTGATTTGACAAGAATGATCCTCATGGTTTGATTTTCCAGAAAAACTGAATGATTTGAACTCTTTTGTATTCTCAATAACTACCTTTACTCAGACATAAAGTCAGGTTGAAACTGCAGTCAGAAGTATAAAATCAGAAGATATCTTTTGCAGGGATCTTTGTTTTCATTTGTCAGCAGATCTTAAAAAAGGAGGACATTTAAAAATTTAGAGCAATAAGAAGTTATTAAGTAATCACTTTGATCAACCATGGATGAGCAGACCCATGCTCCCTCACAGACCAGGGTAAATAGGTGGAAACACTGATGGAATTTTTACGGAAGCACATTGCCAGAAGATGCCTTCTAATGAGGAGTGTTATCCCCCACTGTGGAGCAAGGGACAGTGACTCAGAGCTGACCATGCCTCTGACTGTCTCATTAGTCACAAATTCTGTCCCTGGCTTACTCAGTTGTTTCTGGTATTCCAGCAGATGTTCTGCAATAAGGCCAATAATCTATATAATACCTTTTAGTTGTTTTGGTCAACAGAGTAAATACAGAAACTATTAGTATTATTAAATGTGGTTAATTACTGTATCTGTAAAAATGCTGCAATGTTTTCTGATAAACATACGTCTCAGTTGCAAAACAGCTTTAGTTCTAATGACCTTTTTTCTCGCTTATTCACTTCCCAGAAATAATTCAGAAAAGGAGTTCACTGGCAAATATACTCATAGAAACAAATTTCCATGGGATGCTTCAAACTGTTGGAAAAGAAAAATCAGATTGGAAGTAATTTCAGATGGAACCTGTTCCAAATTCTCTATTTGACCAAAGAGAAAATATGAATACAGAGCAAAGTAGACTGTCAAAACAATTTCCAGGATGTCAATAGTAACCATGATTTTGTGTAAGGCCATGCACTTCAACAAAATTCACTATCCCACCCCCCCAAAAAATAAAAATTTCACAAAGTTTTAGGACTAGTTCATCCATTCTCATAAATTAAAACTGTCTTAAGCAATGAAACAAACAAACAAACAAAAAATTAAATGAACAAAACTCCAGCTTCCTCCTTAAGGTTTTTTTAATCAGTAAGTATGGAGCACATAGAAACAATAAAAAGTACTTAAGGCCACAGGGAAGAAAGGTACTTTGTTACTGCACAGAGATTTATTTATGGAAATTTAGTTAGTTTGCCTTTTGAAAATTTACTATAGATTGAGCTGAGAAGCTTTCTTGTAATCAATGGCTAAGAAAGCTATATATTAAAATTATTTTGTTTAAATGGTAAACAAGCATTGGATGAATGATAGGTTCATAAAAAATAATCAGATTTTGTTTGTAGAATGTTTTACTAAATAATGAAAATACTGATAATAAATTTTCTACACAGACTTTTCCACAGTTTCCATCCTAGTTCTTTCTACCGACAGTTAACTATAAGGCATTCTAGAAATAATGAGTTAATAGTCATCGACTGATCAGCATTTTAACTTTTCAGCATTTTTACCATTGGAATTTGTGAAGTTTTCTGAAACCACTGCATAAAAGCAGATGAGCATTAATGTAGTGAATCACAGAGATGGAGAAGTTTGTTAAAATTTTCAAATTTATATGAACAGCTGCTAATTAACTTTCAAGCATTTTGCACCTTCTTAGATATCCAGTTCCATTCACCACTGAAGATATTTTATGTCTGGAATACTCTTGTGCATTTAGGCCAAAGATAATTGGCAGGGAGCAGATGAGGGTCTGAACTGAGCAGAGAATTGCCTAATAATGGGGACTTTCTGAAGAGGTGATGGTAGACTGAGGGTCTGCTGTCAGAATACTGTCAAGGAGAAAAAAACAACTATTATTTTCACTATACAGGGAAATGTGTTAATTCCTTTAAAATATATAACGTTCTTATTCTTAAATGACCTGTAAGAGTTCTGAGTCATGCCATGATTATTTTATATAGGTGAAAAAAAAATTGGTTTAAATGACTGCTGATGTCTCTAAACCAACAGGATTATAACCAGTGAAGGTCAAAAAAAGATGTTGCTTTTATACAACTTGAGGAGAGAGTTAAGAAGTGGAGAAGAATGTGGCAACCTGGTTGTCATCAGGATAAAGAGCCTTGTATTCACCAAAGATACTGTTGCAGCATTTATTAACATCACTGCATCTGCCTACTTGGTCACAGACATTTACTGCAGCTTCAAGAAATTGTGGACATTCTGATTCTCATTGCCTCTTCTCTCCTCTTGCCTTACTGTGTGTGTAAATGTTTTATTGCTTAACCCCCTCCTTCACCTCTTATTTATAGAGATGGCAGCCTTCAAATATTGAATGGTGCCTTTTTGTTCTGGGAAAATGTTTCCCATATCAAGGGCACATTTAAACAGACTACATTCTTGGAGATCTTCAGCTGAGTATTTTCTGAACATCAGCTTTTTTTCTTCTTCTCTTATAAAATCTTGTACAAAAAATTATAGCACTTGGTGTTCGGAAGGAGGGTTGTCGCCGACCACTCCGTCC
>VZSR01001299.1:3040204-3091833 GCA_013398615.1 Brachypodius melanocephalos | reverse complement strand
GGAGGGGAGGAAAGGAATAATTCGAAAAAAAAGAAAAATGTGTCAGAACTGAACATATATGTGCCTTTGAATATCAATTAAAAACAATCACAAAAAAAAAAAAAAAAAGCTACTTCACATCTGTGGCATTTTCTGTATCTGAAATGAACTTCATTTATAAAAGCTGTCACACCTTCTGAGAGGCCTTCTTGAATTTCCTGTGTCTCTGCACCCTTCCTGCTGGAGTGCTGATTGAATGTTAGTAGATAGAAAAGCAGACCTTAGGAATGTGACAGACAGGTCACCCTCTAGCCTGTATTCTTGTTTCATACAGAATCACTTTGTCCAAACCGGTAAGGTGTGTTCTGAAGGATGCCTCCCTTCCACCAACAGCTGATATGCACTTTACAGATGTAAATTTCTTGGTGCAGTTATAACATCCAAGCCCCAGTTCATATTCAGCAGGTATAACACTAATTGCAGGAACAGTCAAGACACCTCTAATTAGGTTAAAATCCATCGACTGCATATAGCTTTTCTGTAAGAGTTGCTGAAGCAGGTTAATTGGGAATTCCCTAGTGACAAGGGATGTGTCTCAGGGTTGCATTGAAATGCTCCTTGGTGCAGTAAAGCAGGCTTTGGCAATCAAGAGGCATGGATCAGTAGGGTTTAACACTTTGCAGTGAGAGGAAAGTTTAAAAGTAATTCTCTCTTCTGTGCCTCCATCACTAACCCTGTTTGAGGAAAAACAGTGACAGAGGTGGCAATAACTCTCATGCAGATATCAGTGTTGCAGTCTATTTGCAAACTATCAGATGCAGAACTATTTTTCATGGGGATTGATTAGTAAGGTAGCATGTAGCAGCAACACCAGCTAGTCTAGACTTCCATGAGCAGCTTCTCCTGATTTCAGTAGTCTCTCCAGTTTAGATTTAAATTCAATCAGGAGGAGCATGATGGCACAGCTGGGGTAGCCAACAAGCCAATACTGAAATGTCCACTCCACTTACAGGAGAATTAAATTCATTCCTAATTTGTTATGCTTGAGGTACTCATCATATAAAACAGAATACGGAGAGAAAATATAGAACCACTGCAGGCGTGCTGTTTTTCACACAGTGAAGGCAGACCAGCTCCTTTTTTTTCTGGGCAGAGATCTCAAGAGCACTGCTGGTACCATCTGGTATAGGGCAGGGAAGGAGATTGATATAGGTCTTTAGAGAGGGATTAGATCATCTTGCCTTCATACATAGATTTGGCAATATAGTCATTTACATCCGAACTGTGAGTCTCCCCTGGGTTTATATTACTGTGCCTTCTCTGTGCTGTTAACCTCATCTGAATCTGATAATTTCTGGAAGATGAGATAGTTGGGTTTTTTAAGCTCTTCAAAGTTTTTTTGTTAGAAAGAAGATAATCTTAGACAAGCCTGCTGTGGAAAAAATGTTTTCCCTTCAGACTAAAACTTGTCTGACAGAAAAGCAGCCAGTTTTATATCACCTATGAGACACAAAGGATCAGGGGCACATTGCTGCCTATACTGTGACTTTAGACCCAAGTGACACACAAACATGAGCATAATGACTTTGCTTATGTGAACAATGTCAATCTTGTTTCTGTTTGGATACATATCATCAGAAATATTCAGACTCAAGGATTTCCAGCTCCTTGGCACATCATTACAGCCACCTTTAGAGGAGTGCCTAGAGGATGTGTTAGAATGGCAGTACTGGTCACACAAAGTATATCTCTGGTAGAAATAGGTCTTATGAAAGCTACATTCTGGGCAATCTGCGATAGAATGTTTGTTTGTAGTTGTTTTGTTGTTTGTTTGAATAAGAGGAGAACTTCCTTGCCATAAGTTGTCCTGTTAGGCATGCCTGACACTAGACCTTGGGAGGCAACATGGTCTTGCAGTGGGGCCTTCAATCTTCTTTAGTGATTGCTTAAAGGATGGAAATAATGCATGGAATACCAAAAAGGAGCAGTGTTTCTAACTGTGACCAGAAACATGAGTATAAAGGTATTTTCTAGCCAATGTTTTATCATTCCATCACAAAAGACAGACCTTGTGCCTGTGATAATGTTAGGCAAAGTGAAAGTGATCCGCAGTTAGGATTGCTTGGTGTCAGCCCTGCACAACACCCTGGTGCAGACTACAGCATGACATGATGATTCAAAAGGCATTTGGGATACTGTTGTTCAGGCTGTACCTGACAATGCAGTAGCTCACAACTAATCGAAAGCACACTTGAGTGCCACATGACAGGAATTAAGCTTCAATTGAATTTCTCCTTACAAAAAAGGTGAAAAAAATCTCTTCCCTTCAGGCATTTGAAAATGCTATTCTCACATATAAAACATTAATTTTTGATTGAGCATACTTAGATGCCTGAACTTCTGGGTGGAGAACTGTGTGGCTAAAGGCAGCGAGGCATGCAGAACATTACCTATGCAAAGGTAATTCATGTCCTGTCCACAGACAAAATTGCTCAACTGCAGTTAAGGCCTGGGAAGTTTTGTAACACGTAGGCAGCATATGCTTTACACTTGTGGCAGGTGGGCACTGTTCATGAAACAACATGCATGACTCTGGAGGGTCTAGAGGGTCAAGGGGTCATTTCCCTGCTGACAGAGCTGCTGAGAAGTGTGTGGCCACCTGTTGGGTGGAGAACCCTGCTGAAGAAAACGCAGACCCCTATCTACTCTTGCACAGACAACAACAGAGTGCTTCCCCCAAAGGAATTGTTACTCTGATGTTGGCAGGGAGTAATTATTGGAAGGGTAATCAGGATGGCCACTTGCTGTTGGACAGTCATGGGAGCCTCCATTGCAAGGGTTCTTGTGACACCTTCGGCTGGATTGATTGAGTCTCTCCAAACCACTCTTCTACTCAATTTTTATAGACCAGCTGTTCTACTGTGCAGCTGCCCCAGCACATGTGATCAGATGTTTTAACTGCAGAAAAAAAAACATCTCTCAAACATCTTTACAACTTAGAAATGACAATTTCTTCATCTTTGGGTATGGTTTCTATTTACAATTATCTTATTTATGTAGAATCTGTGCAGCAACAACTACCTGCAAATCTCTGGGAGCTCCTATGCGAGGTGTTAATCAACAGATAAATTAGATTAGTCATAGCAGGAGCTGTCTGGGGGAATCTTGAGAACTGTCCAGAATCTCATGTCAAGAGTTCCTGTAACCATCAGTTATTTGTGAAGGTGGCTAGGAGCTGGTCAATCTCCAAGTCACGTCCATTTTTTCAAACCAGACATTTGCATTACATCTAGGCCAATAACTTGCTTTCTAATTCTTGGACCAGTGACAGGATCCAGGTTTTCAGAATGCTAAATATGCATAAAGGCACAGCCTTCATCATCACCTACACCAGAATTACAACTCCTGAAAAAAGTTTTTTTCACACATACAACTTGGAATTTTAGTTCCATATCTCTTGCCACACTATGACCATATAGAAAAAATTAGATCTAAAGTATTATAATACTCTGTTTATTAGTCAATAAAATCCCCCCCAAAAAGTTTCAGTTATTTATATTCTGTGCTTAGAATCTCTTTGCTCATATTAAAATTAAGCAAACAAAAGTGAACCACTGAGGGGGAGTTACACAGCCTTGCAAGGTCTGCAGAAGGTCCCCTGTTGAAGCCGATTTTTCATGTGCATCTCTCTTAGCACCAGCTGAGGGCAACAGTCTGTAACGATCCCTCAATGCTGGTTTTCTCAACTAAGGGGAGACGGGCCTAGACAAAAGAGATAATCTAGGCTGGCTCCTGAGAGGAAGAGAGAAGCAGCTTTGCTATTAGGATAGTCTATACTTCCATCCTTCTCAAGGATATAATAAAAAACCTATTCTATTTATTTTCTATTTATTTCTTGTGATAGATATAGATGAATGAATTCTGCTAACAGACCTAATTTGAAGTCCCTGGTGCAGCAATGTGCAGCACTGCTGTGCAGGAATTTTACTAGAGAGATGAGGTTTGTTTTTTTTTTAATAGAAATATGCTGGATAGGTTCCTGGGTGTGTGTGAAGGGATGTTGACCACACATTTGTTATGGCCACGGACATTAACATGTGAAAGGTGTGGTTTAGTTACCATCACTCAGTGATTTCATACCAAAATGCTGCATAGATAGAGGGAGTGAGTGTCACAGTCACAGTACCATTTACACAAGCAATAAATGCCCTTTGACCCCTTAAAGTAAACATGTACTCAGGCACTGCTATCAAAGGCAATATCAGTGTAAAGAGAGATTTGTTGTCATCATCCCTTTAGAACTTACACCACAGAGAATAATCACATATCTCTTAATATCAGTGTCAGATTAATTCGATCTGTAAGAGCCATAAACATGGATTCATGGCTCCAAAGCAGTCCTGAGTGCAGGTCTACTGGGGAGGAATCAGGGATTTACGAGGATTGCATAAATCCAGTTTCTCATAACTTATTGCAGATATTGACTTAAGACTAGGAGATGACAGCTGAGTTTTGTCTCTTTTGTAACAATGTTTCCTTATTTTAATGAACAAACATTAAAATTACTCCATAAGTGTTTTTATTTCAGTCCAGGAGCTGTCATCAGTGTAAATTCATTACTCCATATTTACACAGGCACACCTGAAATCAGAAAGTTTCCTAGCAACCTCATCTTCATCAAAACGTGAAGGAGAAATAATTATATTTAATAGAATAAAACTTTACTGAATGACACTTTCCTTTCATTTTCCTAAAGAACATTCACAGTGCTTTCCTTGTTCTTGTTCCCTAAATTTCCTGTCAGTTACATAACTCCTTTATTTAGTTGATAGGCATCACCATCAACCATGCTAAAAGTTGAAATAGTTGAAAAAGTTCACTTCTGTTGAAATTCAAGGTCTCTGTGCCATGATATGTCTTCTGTACATTTTCTTGAGAGGTGTTCAAAAGGCAGAACTAAGACAAACATGCACTTCAGAGCTCAAAATGTATTCAGTGTATTCAAGTTTAAAAGTTGATGCAGATACATCATTACAAGAATTAGATATCTTTCTACTGTATTATTTAGAATGCCTAGCTTTATAATGCAGGAGCTCAACAGCTTTTTTTAGTTTTTATTTTAGTAAGGTTTGCTAGAAGAAATATTTTGGGTTTATGCTTAACTCTGATGTACAGGATGGCACTTTGAACAAGGAGCTCTAAGGGAAAAAAATTCTTTAATGTGTTTTAATCAACAGCTTCTGTCAGTCTCCAGGCATGGAGGAGAGAGATCATTCCAGGTCTGGGAGTGGAGTTTGGCTGGCTGTCTGCTGTGGTATATGAGCCTGCATAAAATAAACCCAGTCTTGAACTGGCATGGAAAGAACAGAAACTGAGGATAAGAAGAACTTTCTTAACCAATAACCTGACATGGATGGCTGAATAAAACAAGCACAGTATTGAGTCAATTTATGGAATTAAAATAAAGATCAGTTAGCCAAGTTTTTTGACAGAGAATAGCAATATTAATCTGAGAGTAACCATAAACTAAAAGTCAGAAAATGAACTCAGAAATTCAAAAGAACCTCATGAATAGGAAATGTTATTTCTTTTTGTAGGCTTCATTGCATATACAAAACAAAATAAGTAGCTTTATTCTTTTGTTTCTTGACTGGTTAAGTACAATAAATCACAGAATCATAGAACAGAATTATAGAATGGTTTGTGCAGGAAAGCACCTTCCAAACCTTCCAGTTCTGACCCTTCTGCCATGGGCAGAGACACCTCTCAACCTGTTTCAGTGTTTGTCACCCTTACCATAAAGAATTTCTACCCAAATAAAATCTATATAAAATCTAAACTTACCCTCTTTGAGTTTATAGCCGTTGTCCCTTGTCCTATCACTACATGCTTTTGTCAAAGGTCTCTCTCCATCTTTTTGTAGGCCCTCTTTAATCACCAAGTTGACTCTGTGCATCACTAAATATCTTCTGTGATCATCCTTATTAAACCTGCCATCTCAGTGAAAATATACTGAAATATGCACATCTTTTCAGTATAAAAATGTACATGCAAACATAATAAATGTATTTGCAGTTAGGTAGATAACTTTTGAAAATTTGTTAATCAAATTGAAAATGCTATTCCTAACTTGGGAGGGACTAGATCTAAACTCGATCTAGATTTAATTAATTTTTTTTTAAAAAATCAGGTCTTTCCCCTTATGATTGGAAAATTCTATTCCAGGGGGCATATCTCTGGATACCTCGGACTGTTCTGACAGTAAAATTAGTTTATTACAACTACTATGGAAATAAATAGAGTGTGAACAAACAATTTTGCTCACAGTAGGAACCTTATACTGGAATGAAATGTGACTTTGTGAAGAACACTTCACAGCTTTAATGTAATGCTGGTTGCAAAATAACTATGTGAACATCATAGGCCATTATTTAAGATAAAAAAATGACAGCACTTACTTTAAGTAGTCAGGTTTTCAAGTTACTACGTAATGCACATAATTTGAAAGTATTCAAATAACTTTGGCTAAGAGTCTGACCTCACAAAGAATTCCCTTAGGGCACTGAGGATCATTGATAAAATGTTTATAGCTAGATCTGAATCTGAAGGATCTCCTTAACAAGCATTTGCTGAATGTCATGGAAGATATTCCCAGCAGTCTTTCTGAAAAATTCAGTCATTAAGAACTTAATCTGACACTAGCTCTATATATATTTGGAAATCACCCCCTCCTGAGAACATGGAAAGGTCTTTCTGAAACTTAAATTTCATTTAAGAACTTGAGGACCAATGGGATTTTAAACACTTTACTCTCACAAAAAAAATTACTTTGGCACAGCTATTCCACGAATGGGGGCCTTTTTTATTCACACTAAAGGGTTTTTTTTTATAATTCCTATTACTTTTTTCCTTCTGCTACCAAGTAAAATAGAGATTCAAGGCAGATGAATTTTCATTAAAATTCTATACTCAGTCAGAAAAGTAGTGAATAAATAGTTTAAAAATCAATAGCATGTAAAAAGTTCTAAAATAATTAATTGGTCTCAACTAAAACACTATAAATATAAGATTGGATTGTTAAAAAGCAGTAGATGTATCAAAGGGGACAGATGCTTGTATAGAAAACAGTGATATATTTGTTTTCCTGTAGTAAATATGTAGTTTGTCTCATAGTCTTGCAGAAAGGTATGAAAAAAACCCAAGGAAATAAAACCCATAGCTTTTTATAAACACTATTTTTAAGATATCTACAATTTAGTATATTTTTGCAATAAAAGCAACAATGACTTTTAATACTTTGTAAAACACTGATGCTGGAATGAGACATTTCAATGATTCCTATTACCTCTCTTTCTGTATAACTATAAATATAGTGCTTTCTTTCTCTTTAGGTATTGTATTGGAAAATGTAATAAATGAAAGAAGAATGAATGATTGTTTAAGTGTTGCTGGATAATCTTAAATGATTGACTCATCAGTGTTTTAAAAAGGTTAAAAACTTAACATCAAATTGCATTTGCAATTTGATTTATAGCAGCATAAAGAGAAATCGGTTTTAATGTGGTCCTTCCCAGCACTAGGTATTATGGAAATGATCTATGAGAGGTTCCCTAAATCCCCAAAAGTTAATATTTTAACAAGACATGAGAGAATGAAAGAAATTAGTTTTATCTAGTTAAAATATTGAGAGACTAATCCTGGTGTGATTACCACTGTGAAGTAAAAAAATACTCTAAAATCAGGTGGAAGAAGGCTGCCTGCCACAGGTAATTTGGTAGTGGCTGTGTCTTCGAGGATTGCTTCAGTAATTGTTTAGTTGCCCCTAGTGTAGCCTTTTGTAGGAATCTGGGTGCATTTTTCTTTGGCAATGTCCAAAACATGTTTTGGCAATGCTGATGTTCTTCAACAGTTGCAGATCCCCTGTCTTGGCTCCTCCAGGCATCACAGGTTACAGCTGTCTCCATGGGGAAAGGGGTCCAGTCTGCTCCTTCTTGGTGGTCATGATCTCTAGGAGTTCACAACAATTCAGAAGGATGCTCTTTCAAAACACATGGAGGAAGTGTCTGTATATTAACCAAAAATACCTGTTGTATTTATGCTTTGTTTCTGTTTTGTCTTGGATTTTGGAAAAAAAAAATTACAAATGTTCCCTTATTTATATTTATATATGGCAAAGCATACTGGTGTTAGCATGACAGTCAAGTGCCTTCAAAATTAATGATAATTAATGACAGCCAAACCATGCTATTTCTACTGCTTTTTCAGTGTACTGTTCTCATTTCAGTATACACTATATAATTTACTTAAATGATGAATATATATTTCAGATTTTACATATCCCAGAAGTCAGAACCTAGTTTAAGCTTTTAAAAATGTGATTTTAGAATAATATGTTCTATTTTTCCTTCAAAGTACTATTTTTGCCAGTTTTTACAGTGCATGTTGAATATATTTACACAAACCTTTACACTTCAAAACAGAGTAGCTTCAGAATTCATCAGAATTACGATACAATTTAGCATTTTAGAAAACCTGTGAACATATGTCTGGAAGGAACCCATTAACACAAAAGCAAGCTGTTTTGACCTGTCTCTGTAGCTGTCTCAATAAACCTGCATTCTGTAATGGCTGTCACGTAGGGAACTGAAAGGAAACAAAGGCAAAGCATCATTGCAAGAGCAAAAAATAAAACTGTGTATTTTGTTCAAGCATCCCTGTAAGAGGTGTTCAGTAAAAAAAAAATACAGCTTGGGAAAGGACTTTTATTCTAAATGGTTTTGTTTTCTGTTTTATTTTGGGGGTCTCGGTTTCTTTTGGGGAAGATTTTTGCTGTCACATTATTTCAGCTTTATCTGGGGTTTTCAACTGTGTCCAGAAGGAAACTAGAGTGGCCAATGCCCTTGTACTTAAGTAGACCAATCTTGTAAGAAATCTAGAAAAATGAAGACTTCAAATGAAGTCAGGAACTCACCTTTTGGGCCCGTGGGCCCAGAGATTGTAAGTGCATTTGGAAGTGACTATCTGCCCACAGATACTTCTTATGCATTCAAAGTTATTAGCAAAAGGTTATTATTTAATTATAAAATGTGTAATAGGCAGACCAGTGTCTTCCTATCATACATGCCAAATAATGTATGATAAAGACTACGTGACCTAACAAGTTAATCAAGGGATTATAAATGTTTTAGAATTGTCTAGTGTTCTCCTCTTCACACATTTTTAAAGTGCTTACTCAAAGTCAAAATGTAGTACAGAAGTTTAAAAAAATTGGAGCATATTTATGTGGTGTATATGAGTGGTAGTAATGTTCCAGTCTGCCTACTAAGATCCCCAGTAAGGAGGTTGTAAAGCTATTTTCTCTGCTAAATATTTCCCAGTAATAAGCATTCCCTTTACCTTTCTTCCTCCCCCACCGTGTCACCACCTCCCAAATGCCAAGGACATTTGAGATATGCAGCCTTTATAAGCGCTTAGTAGTCATAAGTTTTTAGAAGAAGTGTCACGATTTCTCATGTCTGATTCAGGACTCTTCATCATTTGGGTTTAGCAAAACTGCAGATATATTGGTGCATTAAGCTGCAGAAACAGTGAATTCTCTCAGCCTTGTCTCGAGTTGTAGAAGATAAATATTTTCCATCTCCATACAGAGAGAGAGAGATCTTTACACAGAATCTAAACATCATTTGTCAGGAAGAGATGTCCAGATTTCTATGTACCCAGACAATATCCTTTCATGGAAATGTAGCTTAAGACAGGGACATTTGTAGTCATCACTTAAGGCTGAATAAAAACTAGATAGACCTATTATAGTGAACCAAAAAAGGAAATATTTTTCTACTAATCTGGAAAAATAAATCTACAACATACTCAAGAATCAAAGAGTGTTGTTGAATGGAAGAATAAGGAAAAGAGTAGGCTATCATAAAGTCAGGCAAACCAGTCAGCAATTGCAAAAAGCATTAAAGAGATTCAGAGACCAGGAGTGAAGATCAAGAGCCTAGAACACATCTGTAAGTAAGAGGCATATCATACAGAAATCACTCCGGGCTTTCTAAGTGAATGCATCCCACAGGGCAGCCCTTTTTTTTTTTTTTTTTTTTTTTTTTTTTTAGATTAATTACAGCCAGATGTAGCTTGATTGCCCAGGTGGAACTGACTGAGACACACAGAGGCTGCACTTCCAATTTCTTTCTGGAACAGAGGTTTCACAGAATGTTTAACCTAATGTTTCTTTGTCTCTGAGGACTGGTTTTATTTTCCCAAAGAAAATTCTGAAGAAAAAAATCCGAGGTGGTTTGAAGGATAGCCCCTCTCTTTTTGTTGCCACTCAGGCTCAGCAGATGGAAACAGCAGGCTGCAGGAACTGAGCTCTCAGCTGGTGTCTGAGCAATTGTCTCATGCCAAGAGAATTGAGAAGGCCACAGAGGAATCAGCTCCCAGCCAGCATTTGGACAAAAGCCATGCCAAGGTGGTTAAGCAGCCTGCAGGGAAATCTGGCTTCTGGTAGTGTGTAGATGAAGTGCAAGGCACAGTGAAATGTGACTCCCAGCTGGCACAAAGGCAACAATCCATGCCAAGATAGTTGATCCAGTCACAGAAAGATGGCCTTCATTGGTACCAGGCCAGAGACCAATAGCAGTGAGTTGGGAATAGCTTTCAAAGCTCTCTCGTCTCTTGCTTCAAATATGAGTCCCTCAGAGCAAGCAGAAAGGGTTCATTACCATTTCCTGGATCTCAGGGGAAAGCAGAGTTCCAACATTGTTTTTACAGCAACCAGAAGGAAGAAACTTCTGTTTCCAGACAGAACATACATAAGGCCAGTGATGACATGAAAAGCAAGAGGAGAAAGGTCCAGCCTGTACATGCATATCCTCAGCTTCTTTGAAACGTTCTTAGATCTTGCAGAAACCAATGAGTCATTTGCATCCAATGGATATAATTCAGTTGTCGTTCTGTGAGATTTTTTCTACTTCACTGCCATCTCAAGAAGAATGAGATGGTCGTTTGTATGTGGAGATAGCTCTGCTTCCTTTTCTCCTCATCTCAGTGGGATTTATGGGATGGCTACAGTTCTCCCTAAAACATACTCACTCATTCACAAACTGCTCGCTACTTCCCTCTTAAAAATATTCTTAAGAAAGGGTGTCTTCTTAAAACTTTCAGAAGTTTTACTAGGTGACCAATGAATGGCTCTTTACAAAGACAGCTTCTAAAGGAGGAGTATACAAGCATCTCCAGAACCCTGTGAAGCAAAAAAAGGTACTTTTCACTCTGGGACATTTCTGATGCTATCAAATATGTAGGTAAGATTTTCATTCAGGAGAACAAATAGAATCTAATTCCATATGTGTTTTCAGAAAATAACTTTCCTGTCTTCCAAAAATAAATATATATTTGCTTTGATTCTTAATATCCAAATTTATTTCATTTGTCAATAAAGTCAATTAATCTCACCCAAGTCAAATGTGTGATGATAATTGGTAAGTGATGGCCCTGTGTCAACCCATTAGCTTTCCCATCCTTTTTTCTATCCCATCCTGGTTGAAAAGGTTAAGAGATTGTCTGGTCTTGGTCTGGCAGCTAGCCAAGGCCAACCCATGAACATTTACTCTTTTCTATCCCAATTTTCTAGAGGAAAAGAAGTTGAGCCAGGACATATCCAGAAGCAAATCCAAGGACAATTTTTATCTACTTTGCTATTCCTATGTATAGGAATTTTTGTCAAGAAATAAGATTTTTTTTCCACTTTGTCAGTCAGTAATAATTATCATATATCTACTGGTGGGCAGACAAACATATCACTGGTGTACCAACATGGAGTAATGTTTATGATGAGCAAGTCTGAGTTTACGAATTGAGATGCCTAATTGTTTTGTATTTGTAGAACAACTACAATTACTCTTTTGTAAACTCTTTAGTCAGAAAACCACTTCAAATTTTGTGATTATCAACACTTCAATACATTTTGGAGTGCCAGGAAAATTATTCGAATGAAGTAACTGGTTTTCAAACTAATTAATATCTGTTACAGATTATATTCTTACAGCAGATTCCTAAATACTGCTTTCTAAAATCCTTCTTTTCCCTCCGTCAATACTTTCCTAAAATTTTTGCCTTGGAGAATAAAATTTTTCAAGCCTAGCCTAAACCTACAGTTTGTTTATTTTTCTGCAGTGTTTGGATGAAAACCATTTAATTCTCTGGAATATAAGTAGACTGAAATTGACTTCTGTTAAAAATTGCCTTATGACTACTTGCTGAAAAGCTGTACTGATGAATCAGCTAAACTTAGAAAATTAGAAATTGGCCGATACTTATTCCTTATTCAGAGCAGCGCATTTGAGTGCTCCATGAAAAATTGGTTTTGATTTGGCTGAGCTTTGGAGGTTTGAAAAGAAAATACACCTTGTGCATGGAAACCGAGTTCTTTTAGCATGTCTCACTAGTGTTCTGAGTAAATCAGGTTGCACTGACATCCAGCAGACAGCCCAGAGCACAAGAGAATCTCAGAGTACTTCTGAAAGACAAGATGGTTCCAAAGATCCCTCGTTATTCAATCTGTATTGGCACACACTGACGAGAACATGCACCCTGTGCTCAAAGGCTGCCCAGATACTGACTGCATCCTGCTTTCTTTTATGGCTGCTGACCAATGAAGAAATGTATCTTCTAGAGTTTTTTTTTTTTTGTGATAGTGCCAGCTGATTTATTTTATTATGCATTTATAATTATGTTTAGCTTTCAATAAAGCAGCTGAAAAGAGCCTAGTGGGAGGAGAAAGGGTGACATTTCCTTCCCTGAGGGACTTACTGAGCATACTCAATGCAGAGCATCTTTGAGACAGGAGAGTCAGTTACA
Source organism: Brachypodius melanocephalos (assembly GCA_013398615.1). NCBI lineage: Eukaryota > Metazoa > Chordata > Aves > Passeriformes > Pycnonotidae > Brachypodius > Brachypodius melanocephalos. The sequence continues at coordinate 3,078,996 of VZSR01001299.1, read as the reverse complement.
GTCACAAATATGAGGTTTACACTCATGAAATGACATTTTACAGTGGAGAAAAAACAGCAAAAATACTTCAGAGGGGTCTAGAAGGGTCTGAGACTGGTGCCATGCAGACTGAGTAGGGAAAAGCAAGGATAATAGGCAAAAGATAACAAGAAAATTTCCCTTATTTGAATATTCTTTACTTAAATAATTAAATACCTGCTTTTTATTTACAGAAAATGTGTTCTTTGCGGGTTTTAAAATATTTTGGTTTTACAGCAGGCTCATTAGATGTGAAAGACACAGTGACATCCATCTTGAAACCTTGGTTTTGATGACACCAGATCCCAGTTAAAACAGAACAAAAATTGCGGGCATTTTGTGGAAGCCCAAAAATTTTAGGATTTCACTCACAGAATAAAAAGAAATACAATGAATAGTGTGGCCAAAATGGTCTGTTTGAAAAAAGGCAATGCTTGTATTTATCAGTGTTTTAAATGCACGAAGAGTCAACATTTCATTAAGTAATGTTAGTTATAAAACAGCAGAAAAGTATTCACAAAATTCTTTCACCAGTGCAACAGGATTACCATAAGGAAGAGCTCATCAAGTGTGACACAAGTTAGATTGTGGCTGGTTTCACTCTAGCCTACACGACCTCAAAGTAATTGTCCACGGTAACAGAAATTTTGGAAGCCTGAAATTTTCAACCACTGGGGTTTTTTTTCTATTGATATTTTCCAAAGATAAGTTTAAAATCATTGGAGTGAATATTGATAGAGTGTATAATGTTGTTTAGATCAAATGCACAATGCTTAAAGAGTTTAGAAAATCACAGAATAGTTAGGGTTGGAAGGGCCCTCTGGAGATCCAGGAACATATCTTGGAGGGTTTTGAATGTCTCTGGACAGGGAGACTCCACAACCTCCCTGGGCAGCCTGTTCCAGTGCTCTGCCACACTCAATGAAAAGTTCTCCCTCGTGCTGAGGTGAAGCTTCTTGTGTTTCAGTTTATTGCCATTGCTCCTCATCCTGTCGCTGACACCATAAAAAAAGAGTTTGGTACATCCTCTTGGCACCCACCTTTGAGATATTTTTATGTATTGATGAGATCCCTTCTCAGTCTCACCTTCTCTAGATTAAACAAGTCCAGCTCTCCTCACAACAGAGATGCTCCAGACCTTTCATCATCTTTGTGGCCTCTGCTGGACACTCCTTGGTAGTTCCTCATCTTTTACTGAGGAGATCAGAACAAGAAGAATTCATATTAAATATTTATATGTAGGAAAATAATTTAAAAAAATACTCAAGGAAGTATTGATTGGCAAGATAAGGGAAAATGTGTTTTTCTTACAGTTTGTGAGTTACAAGTGAAGTAAATGTTTTTAGTTGATAATGAAGAGCTGAACAAGGTTTATTATAGCAATTTAATATAGCAGTTATGCAGAAAAGCCTACAAACAGACTTTCAGAACTATAATTTTTTCTGGTAATAGACTTAATTTTCCAGCACAAAGGCTTCTGCAAAGTCTAAGCTTGATTTCTATCCCACATAAACCTTATTAAAACATCTTTAAAGAAATGTAATTTATTTATGGATTTGGAGAAAGTTCTTGAAATGAGGTTAACATTTGTCATCATATAAATACAATGCAGGTTAAATCTCCTGAAAGCTACACAGCTATAAAAAAATAAACAAACCAAAATAGATTTTTCAATTTTATCCCTCAGAAAAAAGTCCAGGAAAAAACATAAAAGAGTAGTATTTACTGGAGAGAACAATTTAAGGGAAGTGGTCTGGTTCTGATTTTATATCTGCTTCTCATTTAACTGTAACTTTCTGTTAGACTGGCATTCCTCAATCATATGATCCATTGGCAGTGGAAGTGTCCAAATTCAGTGTGTTAAGAGCTATAACAATTTTGCTGGGATATGTACATGTTTTCCAAGATCCATCTATTCATTCTTGTGTTGACTTCACAATCTCCTAATTTTCCCAAACAAGTTCTGACAGTTCTAACTACTAGATTTGTGTTGCAAAAATCTCTTGTGGGTATTAAGATTTTTCTCATTTTTAGTCATAATAATTCATTTTTGCCTAAAAATATTAAGATTATCAGGTCATTAAATTCTCTTCCATCTCCATCTCCATCTCCATCTCCTTTATCTGTAATAAATACACTTTATACATTGGCATCTGTAAGCTTTCCATTTTAACTGAGAATATGCTGGACATTGAGCATACTTTGATCATATTGCATTTCTTCTGGTTTTTGATACACAACCTTTTTGGAAATGTTATCAAATATTAATGAAACATATGTGTATATATCCTCTTCTGGTTGGAAATTTCCTGTAGTGCTGGCTAGATAAATTCTCTGAATGGTTCTTCACAACAGGCACATCAGAAAAGTGGAGATTAATGCATGCTGACCTGCCATATGGGCAGGATTTCACTGAAACCCTTTTTTTCTTCTTATGAGACACACATACAAATCCCAGAAGCTATGTACACAGTTTTGTGTTTAATAACATAGTGCAGCATACTGTTCACAAAAGTATGCAGGCACAGATGAATCATGAACATAAACAGGGGGAGACAGACTGTATACATCGAGCCTCTGTGTCTCACTCTCACATCAAGTGCAGTGGATGCCAGTCCTTGTGCCTGAGGCAGCAACTACACACAGAACCTCTACCCTGGTCCTCAGAAGCACCTTATTAACCCCAGAAGAGCCACAGATTCTGTGTTACCTGCTGTAAGTCTCTGCTCTGTAAGCACCTGCAGTTGCCCAGTCTTCTGGGCCTTTGGCATGGAAATAATATTTGCAGCAGTCCTGAGCAACTTTTCAGCTCGCCTTGAGTTATTTTCACAGGCTCTGCTCCTCACCTTGTCACTCCCAGCAGGGTGACAATATCAAAGCTGGTAAATTTTGTTATGGAATCAGCTGCTGTGTTGCAGACAGGCACAATAAATTCTCTGCTAAAGAATTCTGAACAGGGGGCCAAAAAACTAAAGTTACTAAAAGGAAACAGATTTTTTTAAGATGGAGAGTGTGGATAGGAGAATACAGAGACAAAGGAGGAGCGATGTGCAGAAATGTAATAGCCAGGAGGCACCAATGACAGAAGTAATTTTTAGATTGTAAAAGGATGAGACAAGATGGGCTTGAGGGGGATATATTTTTTAGAAAGAACAAACAAACAAAATCCCAAAGAACTGCAGCACAGCTGTCCATCCTGTACATTGTGGAAAAAAACAGAACAACATTCCCTTTTTCTGCTAACATCTGGTCATAAAAGGGAGCCAAGAACCAGTCAAAGAAGAGCAGTTCATTTGCAAATACATGCCAGCATTCTTGCTAGCATTACCATACAGCTTTGGTCCATGTCTCAGACACAGAGATTTAATGACTATGTGACTCGAAGAAGACAAATGGACCTGAAAGTACTTATTTTTCCCCCAAAATTATGGGGCTTACGTTGAAACAAAGAATCTCAACTGAGAAAGAATAAAAACAGTCAGTGCTTTGTAGTCAAATTCAAAATGTTTCTCAGCATGGATCTTTTGGCTGAAAACTTCAAGAAGAGCTGGAGATCCCAAGATGCTGTGCAAGAATTGCCTCCCCTCAGGACACACATGACATGTTTAAACATCCATTCAGCCACAAGATGTCAGCACACTCAACGGGAATTCCTACAAAAATCAAAATCTGTGTAAATGGGGTATTTCCATGTCACACGTCTTTCCTCCTGCTATTAATGGAAAAGAAAAAAGAAAAAAAAAAAAGAAAAAAAAAAAAAGAAAGATGTTTCTGAGTTACATGAAATCTCACATTCAGGCTTGAAGGTCCTTCCAAGTGGAAATACCTATTTCTGACCATAGTGTCTTAATGAGAGTAAGATGCTGAAACAGAGTGGAGAACATGGTTCTCTCTTCCCATTCTGAAACCAACGGATGTTGGACAAGGGTCCAAAATAGCTCATAGGCAGATGAATAATATTCAGTAACAGAATGCAAGCTCTGGCCAGCTGCTTAGACATTTTAGACTGCACACTCAGCTTTGAAATCCTGCTTCAGTACCTCTCCAGAAATTATTTCAACTCAGTAAAGTGTCCAAATACCTGTTTCATGGCCTTCAAAATCACAATATCTATAAACCCTGAAATACAAATTGTACAGGTGGGTTCTGGCTGGTGTGCTAAGTACCATAAGAGGAGACCGTATGGGATCTGGGCATAGCACAAAATAAATTAATCATGTCCACTTCCTTTCAAAAATAGTTCAGACTCAAGATGTCATGATATCAGTAGTCTTTTGCAATTTTCATAGTGACCAAAATATTCAGCGAGTTGTTCTTATTACTGCATTCTTATCTACAAATATCCAAATTTCACCTTGGGCAGGAAAATGCCTGGAATCTTCCTGTAAAACATAGTCAGAATTCCTTCTACTATAGTCAGAATTCCTTCTTATTTGAATTCTTTCAACATGTCAACATAGCCACAGCAGATGTTATATGAGAGACTTTCTGGGGAGATTGGGGTAGAGAGATTCTCTAAGCCTGATGTCCATGTTAGGTAAGTTAGTAGTCAAAATGTACAACAAAACAGTGGGCATCTGGATAAATACAAGTTCTTTGGAAAGACCTGCATGCCTTCTGTAAAGGAGAGTTCTGTGATGTGGATGATTTAGTATTTTTCGTGGCAGAGTCATCAAATATGAAACTAAGAATTATTTAGTTGATAAAGTCTATCTGTATTTTCAAAATATTTGACAATGCCATCTCTCAAGTGTTTTAAAGAAAATCATAAACTCTCAGGACAATAGAATATGCTGAGTTGGAAGGAACCCATCGGGATCATCAAGCTCAGCCTCTGGCCTTGTGCAGGACACTGCAAGGATCACACCATGTCCCTATGGACTTTTACAGGGGGCTGAGGTGAGACTTGTGCTTTACAATGACTTCATGCAAGTCCTAGAAAAGGCATTTTGTACCAAGCTTGCAAAGTTTGCTGTTAATAGTAAATTATTCAGAATAAGAAAAATGCAGACTGACTGTGAAGAATTGCTGCAGAAACTTATGAGGCTGATTGGGCAATAAAATGGCAGATGAAATGCAGTGCAGAAAAATGTAAAGTGATGCGCAAGAGGAAAAAACCCATAAATTCACATATAAAATGATGAGCTCCAAACTAAGTGCTACCTCTCAGAAGGAAAATCTTGAAATAACAAGAGTTAGCTCCACAAATATGTCAGTCCTACACTGAATAACAGACAAAAACCCAAATCAAATGGTAGTAACTGTCAGGAAAAAAAACAAAAACAAACAAACCAAAACAGTGAACAAGATAATTCTCAGATGCATAAAAACTTTAATCACAGTTTAAATCACCTTTAAAACAGTTCTGACCTCTCTCTCATTGTCCTTCCATATTCAAAAGGATATAGCAGAATTTGAAATTATTAGCAAAATAAATGTAGTAACAATAACTATTAAAGATGAGTATCTATTTCTAAAAGAGACAAAACTGGGGCATACAGAGTGAGCTAAGACTCTTCTATCTAGGGAAGAAACAAGTTAGAAGGAAGAGAAAACAGGTCCATAAGCTCAGAAAAAGACTGAGCAGAGAGATGACCCCCAGCTGGATGGTCCTTTCTGACTGAGCTAGAGCCATTCCACTGTGCTGACCTCATTCTGGACAGCAGGCAGTGTGAGTTGGTAAGAAGCACTTTGGCTAATAATTTAGCTGTTGGCTAGTATACATTCCAGAGCATTTATTACCTGTGGGGCTGCCATTTATCATTAACATTTTGATCAATAAATTCACCTTTTTTGAAGAAAGTAAGTAGAAAGGACTTGAGAACAAAGTTTAGGGATAACAATGATGGTATTACTCTTATTATAAAATAGAATAATAGCTATAATCTGGTAATCTGCCCATCTTAATCATTACCAAGGGAAAAGTGTAATTGAAATTAATGAACAGTTTCTCAGAGGAATGGTTTCAGGATTCTCTTCTATATAGATTATTTATATCATGCTCATCACCATAGTTTCTGAATGTGTTCCAGTAGTACATTAAGCAATGTGACTAACATCTGTCACGTTTTTTTTTTTTCCTTCAGTCTCTCTCCAAGGAGATAAATATATGCAGTCGAGTTTCTTGTATCCAAAAGGAATTTTGCCAGGTGAAGAGAGGAAGAGAAGATTAAAAAAAAAAAAAAAAAAAAGGTGAAGAAAAATTTTTTTTTTCTATTAATGTACAATTTACTTTATATCAGTGAAATAATGGAAAAAAATATGTACAGTATTTCGACCTTGTTATTTCAATTTGTAGCCTTACTTTTGGTATGACCTTCACGCTGAATTAAGCTTCAAGTAAAATAAAGTTATATCCATTAATTTGACTCAGTTTCTTTTCTGAACTAACAGTGGTAATCAGAAGACAAAAGAAAACTATGAATCATGTTATGTTAATGGGGAAGAGAAGACAAAATGTCACCAATCATGAAGTATTAATGATTTTTCAAGGATGATAATTGAATGGTATCTAGTTACTAAGAAACTATCTTAACATTTTAAAATATTTAATTACTTTAAATTGCAACTGATTTTTAAAATAAAATATTTCATATACATGGATTAATTAACAAAAATTTGCAGTGAAGTTTAGCAAAACACTACCATTCAGTGTTTGACTTGGAATATATCTGCGTAATTTTTTGAACAATACAAATTCCTAACACAGATTGATATGCAATTTTCTTTGCAAACCACTTCAAGATATTTTTTTCAAGGAGTAATTACTATGACCAAAATCTGCATCTTGCAGATGTAGTTAGTGAAAGAGGCAATGAGTCATGTAGTGAAAACTTGCACTAATGCTACGTTCTTGGTTGCCTGTGGACTATACTGCTTCCCCAAACAAAAGAACAAAACTAAAGTAATTAATAATAGACCATCATGGTTTGAAAACCCTCCATCATCTTTTTTTCAGAGTTCACTATAAAAGTGACTTCTCCTTTATTTAGAGAAGAATGGGGATTTTGATCTTACCAGCAGATGAGAAGTGGAGTAGAGTACAAATAACCATCTCATCCTGGATGTGACCTTGGCTGCCCCCTTCCAGTTAAGACAGTCAAAACTAAAGGATGATTTCCAGAAAGTGTATATGGCCTATCCCACTGGTAGTATTCTGCAGCCCAAAAAATGATGAATGTCATGTGTATTATTGTGCTGAAGAGTTCAGGGAAATATCTTGAGATTGTACCCCAGTAGCTCACAGACAAAAACAGTCCTACACTAGGTTGTCAGGCTTTTGTTAAAGACCTTGATGAAATATTGAGTTGTTTAGTTCCATAATATTAAAGGAAGCTTGGCCCTGCTGTTATTAAATAGGTCTTCCTTTTCTCACTGACAGACTTTCCATTCTAGCTAATGACAGCAAACACATCTGAATATTTATTATGTGTTGAAGGCAAAAATGTTGGATAGAGACAGAATAAAATAATGCCTTTTATTTTCTTGAAGCGATCTGTCTTGGCATTCTAAGTGCCACAGATAAAAGCAGCAATAAAAAAAATTTTAAAAAAAAGGAAAAAAGAAGAAATTAATATCTCAAAATAACAAAGCATTACTGAATAAAGGCTAAAATCATCTTAATGCATCAGGCTGAAAGCCATCCAAAAATGACCTATGAGAGCATCCTGTAAAATTACAAACCTTTGGTTTTGCCAGAAGTGAGCCTTCCTTAAGCCTTAGGCTACAAAGGTGAATTTTCTCAGAGCTTGGCTCTTGAAATAGTTCATCTCTCCTAAGAGGGTTAAAAGGTATAGAGAGTGCCAGAATTTCTGTAAGACGTGGAAGTTGTGTAATAAAACCACTGACTATGGATCTGAGACTGTATCTCATTTTCTGTATGCCATTAAATATGGCTATGTGCTAAATGAGATCAGAGTTATCCATGCTGATGAATACCTAAGGAACTTCCCTATGCCAGATCTGCATATTATGTGTGCCATATACACCAGTCTTAGACATGCAGTTTAACTGGCTCTAGTGACTGTTAATATCATACCTGGTTTTCACTCATGAATCATCACTTTGTTTAGCAGGTAGTTAATGTTCATTCACATTTCTGACTTTTGCTGACCTCCTTCCAGTCTACGTCCCTTATTGCACCAGGTGAATGTTCTGAAGTAAGCATAAGCCAGACTACGAAGCAGCAAGTTATATATGTGTATATATATATATATATATACATATATATATATATATACACACATACATATATATATATGTATATATATTCAGTGACTATTTTATTTAAATATTCACAGTGAGCTTAAACTCCACACATACACTCAAATTGTAATCACAGACCTACCTGTAGGAGGAACAGGGAAAATCTTTTCCTGCAAACTTTGATAGTGTCTCCAAAATGTAATTGATTTATTTTAGATAAAAATGGACTATGAAAGACCAAATGCCTCCCTAGTCTGTTTCCCTGGTGAAGAGAGTGCTCTGGTCAAAATTTGATTGCCGGGATTTGATATTTCTTCCAAAGGACAACTCTTGCTAGACAAATTGTCTGATGATTTTGGCCTTCTGGAATTACTGTTTTCTAAAGCAGACAAAGATTATTTTGAGCAAAAAGAAGCACCAAGTGCAAATATCTTTGGCATTTCATTGCTTATTTCCCCTTCAGCTTTGAATCTTTCATTCTTTTCCTATTCTGTATGCCCATATCATGTCTTCCAACTCTCTTTTCCTTTCTTGCTGTTGTCATTCTTCCTTCCACTTTTTCTTTATTTTGTTTTCATTTTGCACTTCTTGTTTGTCTTCACTGCATTCCTTTGACAGAAGGCATCCTACTCTCTGTCTTACTTTCCATTGACCTCCCTCCCTCTTTTTGAGTTTCTCATCCCTTTGCATTCAATGTGACTCTTTGTATACTCCTAGTATTATGAGTATATGCATGCATATAGAAGGGACCATCCCATCTTTTATCACAGCTTTTAAGCTGCAAGGAGCTTCCAGTTCTTGATCTCCTTATCCTACACTTTCTGGGCTGTGTTTTAATGCTGTGTCTGTTTTGGAAGTTTTAGTTATATAATAGCAAATAAAGCAACACTCGGGTTTATTGGGGTTTGTTGATGGACAAAGTTAACAAAAAATTAACAATCAACTCCCACATGGCTTCCACTGAATAACTGACTGAAACCCTCTGCTTTCTGAGAGTATCTTGGCCCTTTGAGTAGCAGCTGTCCTCGTGGCACGTTCTTGTTGAATTACAGAGTCCCTTCCTTTGCACCTTCCTCCAAGGACACTGGCTCTTGGTATGGTCCAGTGTGACGAGGCTGAGCTGTCAAGTCACTGTGCTTGGTGGATGATGCAGCCCTGCAGCAATCAACTTTGGGCAGTCAATATACAGTGTGCAGGGAGTCATAACACCTGTTCTGGCATGAGACCAAAGCACATCATGTTTATGGCAGTATTCCAGTCAGGGTCTTCCCCAAAATACCTAGATTTGGGGAAGACGGTAAAGTATTACACTTCCCAGTGACTTTCATCTCTGGTGTTTGTTCACTGCCTTAGCAACAGGGCATTGGAATTTATATTTGAAAGCTGAGGTAAACACTGACAATAATAAGACTGAAGCTTTTAGAGCTTTTTCAAACAAAATCCATCATATCTGTCTTTGCTTAGAATCCAGTTAGACCTTTGTGTGTATACTTATTGATGACCTGTATGGAATAATAGCATTAAGATGACAAACATAATTCTCTGTGCTCAACTAGTGAAAAAACCAAAATGCTTTCATCCAAACGTCAAATAGATAATTTGGATAAATCCACGAGGGTAATGTTCACTCTCTGCAATAGACCATCTGGCACAGAAGACACTGTGCCAATTAATATAGATGGAATGACTGTTAGCACTACAGATAGTAAATATTTCAGACTAATCTTTTTTGTCATTTATCAGCTACACTCATCCTTCAAAATTTGCAGTCAGAGTCTCCAGCATGTTGAAACAGATTGATCATGTTCAGACCTTTACTATCCTACAAAACCTTTTAAATTCTTTTATAGTTCTGGCATCCACTATTTATGTGAGGGTGAAAGATTATTGTGAAACCACAGCACAGTTAGCAGCATTATTTGGCTGATTTGCCTGCCTATCTCATTAATGTATATGTATTGCCTTGCTAATGTTATGTTTAATCCAAAGATTGTGATTCACCTCTTTTTCTCTAAGGGAAAGGTAAATACAGTTTGAGTAATAGGACCCTAACGGCTCTTTCAGAAGAGAGAATAATAATATGTTTGCAATATTAACATACAAGTTGATCCTGAGGAGGCTTGGTCAGTTTTTCACCTCATCTAAAATCATTTACCATGGCTGTATTACAGTTATATTTCTAAGAGACCTGAGAAGTTCTTTTATAATACCCAGAAACTATTATTTTAATGGTATTCAAAGAAAATTTTTGAATGTTGATTTGTTTTCCAGAGCCATGTGACAAAGCTCTAAACAAAGCTGTATAGGAGCCAAGTAACACATTCTCCAGTGTTCAAAGTGCTTCATAAATACCATGGTTTTGAATCTTATCCTTTAATGTTAGAAACTTAATAATGAAGCATTAAAAACCTTTCTCATTATAATACAATAAATTTGCACTCATAAAATAAATTGTGTGATATTGGAAGTAGCAGATCAGGATTTTTTTATTTTTCAGTCCATCACCTCGCAGTCTAAAGGAAAAAATGAAAAAAAATAAGAAAATTATCAAAACACAGTTAGCTTTGCCTTTTTATTTTTAGTTGCTTTTAAAGGTGTAGAGAGACGGGAAGAAACTTTGCATGTTACTCGTATGGAAACTTGGGGTATGCATAGAGAGCAGTGCAGATGGGGCCTCTGCAATGTGATCAGAGGAGGGTTTTTTGAAGATGGCTTCAGCACTTCTCACTTTTGACCATATTCTGCATTGCATCCCAGGAGGCATTTAATGCATTATGGAAAAATACATTTTTTTAAGTATCAGGATTGGAGCATACCTTCGTGAATGTGAATAGCACAGGATCATAGAATCAGAATCATAGAATGTTTCGGGTTAAAGATCACCCAGTTCCAACCCCCCTACCATGAGCAGGAACACCTTCCACTAGACCAGGTTGCTCAAAGCCCCATCCAATTATGCCTTGAACACTTCCATGGATGGGGTGTCAGAAAATTTTCTGGGCAACCTATGCCAGTGCCTCACCACTCTTATACTAAAGAATTTCTTCCTAGCATCTGATCTAAAACTACCCTCTTTTAATTTAAAGTCATTACTCTATATCAAATTAACAAAAATATTTTAAAAATGTCCGATCTGAAAGTTTTCTGCAAGTTCTGTTATAACTGAAATCACATCCTGATTTCACCGATCTGATTCCCACTGTTATCTGAGGCCAACAGCTTCAGTAATCCAACAGGAGTTCTCAGTAAATGAACAGATAAGTGTGTTTGGCTATTTCTAGAATCTGTAATGCAGACGTTCATGCTAAGCAAATTGGGTTTGTTTTGCAACAAAAGCACCACAATGCTCTGTGAGGATTCAGAAATTCCATGGGATTTGAGACATACACATACACGAAGAGGCTTTATGAAACACTAACTTGTGCCTGTTTTGTTTATATTGCCCTTGATAAGCTGTTAACTTCCCAGAAATGAACTCGCTCTATCATTTCTAGGGCAGTTAGTCTTCCACAAATTTGTGGAATCGAAAGAAAATGAAATATAAGAATAGGTGGGAATTTAGACAAAAATATCCCTTTTTTTATCTCAGTCTCAAATATGTGGCATTGTTTTCTTTCAGAGAAAAACGGTGAACGCAAAATTATAGATATTTTAGAAAGTGACAAATCAGATATTTACATCCACATTAGTGCACACGTCCAAGCCTATAGAGTTTTCAACTCCTGTTACCATAAGAACATTTGTGTTTAAGCACCTAAAAACAGCTCAGGGAGTGATGGAATTATGTCTGAAGAACTGTAAATTTCTAGGACATAGTCCCCTATGCAGACTTTGCAATTCAGCCGTGTTCTTGCTCGTCCTGGATGACCTGCAGGCCAGCTGAAGTTTTTAATTACGTTTTTATAAATACTCATACTGGAGACATATTCATTCGCTATTTTCCTTCATGAAATTTTGCTTTCTAATATATCTTCATAATTCTCTTTCATGTCAGGGTCAGGGTTTTTTGTTCTTCTGGTTTTTTTTTTGTTTTTTTTTTACTTTCAGCATATTCACCGGATGTTTGCAAGTTCCTGGTTTTGAGCTGTGGGAGAAAAAACAAGAATTCAAATCTCTAGGACAAATTTACTTTTAATATTACTTATTTAGCAACTTTTTGTGATGGTTTTGTGGAGCACAAGTATACAAAGGCTATATTCCAAAGCTTTAGAAGAGTACCTGAAAAAAGACAGGAAATCTGTTATAGGGTTCACTCTCAATATTAAGATATTTTTTAAAATATATAATTACTGTGAGTAATATATCTTATTAGCTTTTACACCTTCATTGCTGTGAATAATAGTTTTTTAAGATGTGAACTAAGGTCTGCTGGTGGTGAATGAATAAAAACTGAGAGTGCAAATTTTTTTGTCTGACAAAAGCATACAGGAATTCCCCTGTGGTGACAGGAGTAAAATTCTTGAAAATGTTTTTAAACACTGTCTTTTGACAGCCACCCTTTACATCTGTCTTAATAACTATTTCCAATTTCCACTGCTCTTTATCATATGCTGGAATTTGGTATTGAGAGCATACATTCTTTTACAGTGCAAGGGAACAATGTTCTCTCAAGTGGCCTTATAGGCACTATTACATTTTAAAGAACAAATAGCAGATGTGAGACATTAAATATGAACTTATGAATTTCAATTTACTTGGTAAAAAACATTTTCATTGCAACCTTCACTCGCCTTGAAAGCTCCATCAAGATTAAGGTGTTTAAGGCCGTGACGCCACAAGAATTTTTCTCAGTAGTAGAATGGCTCATATAGTTCTTACCTTCTCCCTCTCTTCCACTGTTCACTCCTATCCTTTCTCTCCCTTTCAACTGCATTATAATCTTTACAGAAGGGAACAGGCTACCCTGAAGTCACTGCTGAGACCAACCTCTTAACCAAACCTCACAGGAGCATTTCACAGAGGTGTAAAAGGGGACTTTTTCCATCCAGAAGTGATTTCTGAATAACCAGATCAGGCTGAAAAGAAGAGATGCTATGAGACATTACGCAACTTGTAAATGAGAATCATATGCAAGAGTGGCGGGATACAGGCAGAAATTTATTCAGAGATGGATTTTTTTTCACAGTCTACACAGGCTTAAAAAACTTATGTATTTCTCATTCTCTCACCATGTACCCATATTTACCTCTAACTGGGAAAGCAGAGCTCCCACAGACCAGTGGTCTCCATGCAGAGCATATGTTACACAAAATCCTTGGAAGAACTGTGACAGCTGTCCTGAAATTATATTCCTGAAATTTGCAGTGTTGTGAACAGCAACCATCTCTACTCTTAACTCGAGACCTCGGGAGGGTAAGGAACTGAGTGATTGGATTAATGCACAGCAAGCTGTGACCCAGAGAGTGGACATGTGCCAGGGCAAAGCAACATTTCTGTACTACTGCTCTTAAAGATTTACCTGTTCATTTTTGAGCATCTCTGGTTTCATAATAGTGCAGTTTTGTCATAAAATTATGAATAAAAAAAACAGATCACACAATCAGAGTAAGGAGCAGTGAGCTAGGCAAATGAAAAATACGAATATTTGTGCCCCTGGGCATGTTTTCCCAATCATTTTAATCTGCTTAGAGAATTACCCCTTTGCTGCTGCAGGAGTAGATAAAAACAAGAAACAGAAACATTTCTAAAACAAAAATTGAAATATAAGTAATCTCTCAGTGTCCATTGTCTTCTCTATATCCTGACTTTTCTGAAAATTTAGCCCGGGGTAGTTAGACTGTGAAGAAGGAAAGAGAAGATGGGTTCTTGCACATGACCTAGGAGGAGTTCTAAGAACGTGGGGTTGACTGGAGGGAAAAAATGTAAAGTCAAGAGCAGAAAGGAAAACCATTAGGAGCAGTTAAGAAAAGAGGAAGAAGGCAAGTGAGGAGCATGAGGGGTGTAACATTATTTCAGCTGTATGATGAAGTGTAAGGAGGGGTGGAGCTGTGCTGATAACTGAAAAACCAGATAATAACAACAAATATACAACCTTTTGGTACAATTAAAATGTTACTAGGGTTTTCTTACTAGAAGAGCAACAACATCTTGCAGAAACACAGTGATTCTTCCAAGTGAAAGGTAAGAGAAACCTTGGGTGAACTTGCTTCCTTCTTCCTGCTCTCGGGAGAACAATCCTCAGAGTGGGATGGTCATTGCTGCCTGCCAGCTCTAATGTGAGAAATTCCTGTCTGCAATTCAGTAGCTGCATGATACAAGGAGGCTTTCATGAGGAGAGGTGCCAGATCTTTTATAGTTCAACAAGGTATCAAGATCTTTGTTTAGAGCTAGCAAACCCCAACTGTTTTCACTGCTCAGAGAATCCAGCCAGAAAAACCTTTGTAGACAAGAAGCACACAACAAAGTCCAGCAGGTTCCTTGAAGTGTGGGTTTAAGCAATTGAAAATAAGAGAGGGAAGAATTCCTGGAACTTCTTCAAGGACCGAGGCAGAGTGTGCCTTTCCTCTTTGACTCTCTGATCTTGGTTTTCAAAGACCGTTGTCACAGCAGTCCTTCTAAGAGAGATCATTCAGTGTACTTCCTCTGCCCTAGAGGATTCTCTAATTGTCCATTAATGTTTCTCCCCAAGTGCAGAAATGCATGCCATGGGGGTAGATAATGTTTGGGATATTAGTTTTGTTCCAGGTTTCATCTGTTTTTAAACATGTGGGCCTAATATTCTGGTAATAAGCACACTGACATAAATAGAGTTTTGTACGTGTATAAAGAAGTTCAAATTGCTCTTTGTCTGGAGGAAGTTGTTTTCAAGGACAGATGCAACATATGGGAAGTGGGGAGGTGGGACTAGACTGCTAAGTAGCTGTCGCAGTCTTGTTTAGGATCTGTGTAGAACCATGGTACCCCAGGGAAATCATCATTGAACTCTGTTCTTGTAGGAATTACTTTTTTGGCACAGGGAAGACAAACACTGTTCTGGCCTCTTAATCTCCACCTGACACATTCACCATTTATCCAGTATTACAGCTTTCTTTTGTGGGTTTAAGAAAAGGACTTACTGTTTTGAGTGGTCTCCAAGAATCTGGAAAAGGTGAGAGTGTGTCCTGATGAAATAGATCAGATGCAATGAGATGAATAGTTTTCCTAGTGTGCCTGGGGTGTGACTATACTGGTGAAATGGGAATGAAAGCTGTTAACTGTCTGTCATGCAAAGGTCAGGACTGGCCAGGATACAGGTTACAACCACAGCTGACAAATGCAGAGTATGGCAATGGAGTGACTCTGATGCATGTTCTTGCTAAGACAGACAGTTAAAGAAAGCAGTTCACTGCATTTTTTTAAAACCGTTTCTCCCAGTTAAATTAATAAAAAAAGATTTAATTAAGAATTAATTTATTTTAAAATTTATTTTTTCTTTTAAATTTACATAAGTTAATTTAAAAACAAAGTTATATTCCTCAATATCAACAGTCCATGTATTTCCCCGAGTGTAAATATCAAAGCCACAAAACTTTGATATGGGAAGAAATTCTGAGAGCATGAAAAAGGGAACAGACTCAGAAGGACAGAAGATAATTCTGAGAAGAAAAATAATAGACAGAATTAATCACTGAAATGACTCATTCAAATAGTATGACAAGATAAAAAAGTGCACTCTGGGGAAGACCAGAGTTTATTAGGAAAAGAAGTAAAAGCAAACGATTTAAATGACAGTGGAGTTACGAGCTTAATGCCCTTCATCCCTCATGCCATTTTATTCAAGCAGAATCAGACTATGCTGTATTTGGATAAAAAAACTTACCTCTTTTTCTAGATTACCATGGGGTAAGTGAGAAGAGATGGAGTTCTCCCCAAAGACAGCCCAGAACAGAAGCAGTGTACAGGCTTATGCAGGTTTGTAATCCTGCCCTGCAGTGCTCCTTGCTCCACTCCCAGTCTGGCTGTAATTGTCTTTACTGCAGATGGTGTGACTGGCATTTATGGATCCCTTCTGAAGGGAATTTCCTTTTGAGGCCAGCCTTGGAGGAATGGGCAGGAGAATCTCCTTGTCCTGTGCAGCCCCATCACCTGCACAGATGGCCAGGGACAGCTCTTGGGGCTGGCACAATGTCAGTGGGAGCAGAGCCCTCAGTCCTTTCCCCTCATCTTTCACTGACAGATGGGAAGTTAAGATGGGTGATGTGAAGATCCATAACAACATCCTGAATAAACATTGATGACAATTTTTTTGAATTGTTTAGAAGAGTTTTACAGAACTGGTCTCTCTTTTCCTCTTAGCAAAGATAAAAAATTGATATCTGGCTGTAGGTACAGGCTGAATATTCTGATTTTTCATTTTCAGACAACTACAGTCATAGTACTTTATTTTATAGGCCAGTGACAAAGAAAAACAGAGAAGAGTAGAAAGTGAAGCCATAAACATCTGTGCAAAACTCATATTCTTCAAGATTAGCAATCAAAGAAAATAATATAAACGCAAAAACACAAGAGTAATTCAACTGGAAAGGCTGAAATCTTCCAGATATGATGTTCTACTAAAAGAAGATTTGATGTCTTCTAGCCATCCTATTGGACACCGTTACTGGTGTTTAATGAAACCATGTCAGATTACACTTCATTTACATTTCTGAGAGTTGTCATGTAAACAAAAAACAGAGATATCACTGATAAAAAATTAAATATGATCTTTTGGAAACCGATTCTTAGGCAAGGAATCAGTTTTGAAATGAATTCCACCACTATAGAATTACATAAATCACCTTATTGAAATTGTTGCTCATGTAATATCTTCATTCCCTATTCATTGGTATCTCTTTATAAATATGAGGAAAACTATTCAACATTTCTGAAATTTATACACTTTCACTTCAACCCATATTATTTACTATAGTGTATGTTCTGAATCATAGTATGGTATCATGTGAAAGTTCTGCTTTTGCATATTTCATCCTTCCATCCAAGCATCCAGTCATGGATGTGCATCACTCTTGCAATAGCATCACTCTTGCAGTTTATTTTTCTCTATTTTTAAGGTTAAAGGGAGTTTACAGTTTTGGAAGTAAGCACCAATGGAAATTAGAGCTCAGGGGGCTGACTCTTGTCACAAACCAGAACAAATGAACTGCCAATCTTGAACACAAGGAACAAAGCAAAAAATGGATAGGTAGGCATCTCTAAGGAATGCCGTTGACATAATCTTTTTGCTTATGTCAATAGATGGAATGCATTGCATATGCACTAAGAAGAACTTAAACTAGTAAAATGTATCTTGATTTATTGCTTCTGAATATTCAATATTTTAAAGGAAGATTATCACACCCCTGAGACCTAATATCAGCTTCTTCACCAAGGGAATACATGCAGCCAACAGAAAATATTTGATAATTTCTTCTTTCTTCCTTTCTTTATAGTATATTAAATATTTACTGAGATGATACAGCAGCATTTATGTCTTCTGCAATATTTTTTCTTGTTCTGAAGAGCACTTTTGTAAATCTGCTTGCTAAACCCATGTGGTTCTCTGAGATGAATAATTTAAACTATACATATGTTAGTAACTTGACCCAAGGAATGTTGGAAATCTAACAAAAATACTCATATCATGCTTGAAAGAAACTATGGACTAAACAATCTATTGTTCTCTTACAGGTAAAAAGATGATCTTATCACCATGGATGACTTGCTATAACATTGTTTTTCTCGGGAAAGACCTTCTTTGAAAAGATGTTTTTAAGGTAGAAAAATACACCTTTTCTCCTCTTAAGACTGCATACTATAATTTCCCAGCAAAGCTTACCATGATAAAGAAGATTTAAAAAATTGAAATAAAAGAATTTGAAAGGTTACTAACATAAAAGACGAAAACATGGTTGAGATTTGAAAGTATTTTTAACACATAATGTCATCTTGGGGGTCACATCTGGCACAGCAGGACAGCTGCCATTAGAAGTACTCTAAATCGATGGAACTCATTGTCATCCTTTTGGTCTGTGAATCACCCACAAACAGATAGAATCATTGAGGCATTGAGGTCAGCAGTGACCTCTGGACTAGGCCAACATCCTCACTCAGAGAAGGATTAGCTGGGGTGGGTTGCTATGGATGGTGTCCAGTGAAGGTTTTAAGTGTCTCCAAGGATGTAGATTCCACAACTGCTCTGGGCAACCTCTAAAAGATTTTAACTGAATTCACCAAAAAACCCTGAAGCTTTGGTCTCATGTTTGGGTGGAGTTAAAACTGCCCACTGCCTCTTATCCTTGGATCATTGGATATCACAAAGGAGAGATTGGTTTCACTGTATTTAATGTCCTCAAAAGTCACAGAATCACAAAATTTCTAGGTTGGAAGAGACCTTCAATTTCATTGAGTCCAACACATGTTTTAACACCTCAACTGACCCTGGCACCAAGTGCCACATCCAGGCTTTCTTTAAACACATCCAGGGATGGTGACTCCACCACCTCCCTGAGCAGGCCACTCCAGTACTTTATCACTCTTTCTGTGAAATTTTTTTTCCCAATATCCAGGATATTTTTAAACACATAAGCCCCGTGAGGCTGCTCTTCTCCAGGCTGAACAGTCCCAGCTCTCCAAACCTATCATGACAGATGCTTCAGATTCTTAACTATCTTTGTGGTCCTTGGCCAGAGTTGATCCAGTATGTCCATCCTTTCTTCTGCTGTGAGCTCAGGACTCCAGATGGATCTCACCAGTGCTGAGCAGAGGAGAAGAGCTGCCTACTTCAGCCTGCTGGCAGTGCTTTGCCTACTGCACCTTGGGAGGATGCTGGCCTGCTTTGCTGCAAGGGTGCATCCCTGCCTCATGCTCAGCTTGCTGTCCGTCAAGGAAAAAAACATAACAAAAATATTTGTATATTTTTATATCAAGTCAAAATGAATGTGCAGCCATCATGAATCGTCAGACTTCAGAGGAGTTTGAAGGCAGTGTAAGCACACAGTTTATTAGTTTAAGCTCAGACTCTCTTAACTATATCATCAGGTTTTTGAACTTTGCTTTAGCTGGGGGAGAACTCAACCATTTCACAAAGCTGAGTTTTCAATCAAACCATTCTTATTTCAAAACTCAGCTCCAATCTGGAGAAAAAGAATAATGTTTAATTACATACTTCAGTGCACCTCAGAATAGGAATGGGCTTTTGTTAATCACAACTGCAAGCTCTCAAACACCACTGAGACTCATGATCATCCTTTTAAGATGAACTAAATCCATGATAACAGGCAAGTGTCTAAATAGAGAAAACAGAAACCTGAATTCTACTTTGGATATAATGTCGGCATTAAAAAAGCAAAATACCAAGCATTAAAAATTTGGGAGCTTCATTTATTGTTTGAAGAATATTTTAGTGCTGTGAACTATATATAGTCCTGTTTCCTTTCCTTTTCAGAAGAAATGCCTAGTCCCAAAAAATATCTCTTCAAATGAATTCTTCAGATATAACATCAAATCTTTATTTCTTAAAAATCATAGTAATGCTCATTGGATTTATTTGTACAGAGTTAAAATAAATCTCAGCATACACTTCAAAGATATTTTTAAAAACAAATTGACAAGAAGTAAGCTTTTTGGAGCATGATGCTGGTTTGTTATCATTTACAGGAACATGCTTGGAAATGAACAGAGTCTGGGCTCAAAATTTCTAAATTAAATTGAGTTGTCTGACATCTGAGATTCCAACAATGACTAGCTGTGAGAAAGAGTTGGAAATATAGTTTACACATACGAGGAAAAGAGTCAACTAAAACAGAGGAGATGTGCAAGGAGGAGCAATAAGCAAGGTTAGCAGCTTTTAAATGTCTTTTGTTTGTCAGAATCATTGTGTACATTATTCTGTGTGAATAAAAAATAAGCAACGTAAGAAGAATGTTGAATACTGAATGAAACTTCAATGTCTTGTCTATGCAGAGGGGGAGAGAATCCAAAAACTGACAGAGAGGACTGACAGATATAAGAAATTCCCTGATATATACATTAGAATATGGAAATAAGCTCCAGGAAACGTAGCATTTGCTGTTGTTTCTGAAGAGAAAAATAACATTTACATTGCCTTACTAAGTAATAAGGATCTCTTATTTTCATAGCTCAGTGTACTGAAAAATTTTTCAACTTAAAAAAAAAGAAATTAAAACCAAAGATGTGGGTTTACTACAAATTACCGTAATTTTTCATGAAGGAAAAAAAAAAAAAAAAGCCACACACAAACCTCCAGGTTATCAGCTGTTCCAGGCAAGTCTTACTCTCCAAGCACTCAGCTGAGGCTGGGACTCCTCTTTTTTGGCTGGCTCTAAGTTTCCCCTTGCTGAGGACATAGTAACACCAGAGTAGGTTTGTAAGCTCCAAGGAGCCAAAGGAGAGAAAGAGTTTGCTAACCAAAGTAGGTACTCACAGACCCTGAGAGGGGTTTTACTTCTCTCCACTGTCTACTTACAGAGTCTAGACTGCTGATTTAGATGGTTTGGATTATCCTGCTGAGGCCCACTAACGACCCTTTAAGTGTTGCTTTGGTGAAATGAAGCTCCTAACCTAGTCTGAATACTGCAGACAGGCACAGCTTACAAACTTTTCTGGATCTGCACCCAAAAGCCTCATCAAAAACTGTGGAAGAACCTTAGTATTGATAGTAAGGGGAATGAAAGAGTCTCTTACACCCAGCTGAAATTGCTGCCTTCCTGTACCTGTCAGCAGAAGTCTGAAGTAAAACTGGGGTCTCTGAGTACTGTATCCACACATAAATAAATCAGCATACATCTGTAGAATTAAGCTGTGATTTATTTAGTTCAGTTTCCTATTCATGTTTAATATTTTGATGATAAATCTTTCAGATGACAAAGAAAATTACCCGTAAATTCCTCTGGGGAGGAAGGTCTATTAACATTGCTTGCAGGACCTCCCACTAGAGAGACAAACCAAATGAAGCCACAAAGAATATGCAATCAAGCAAGCATTGTGTGGGAACTGTGAGGCAGCAGGGAAATTTAAATATATATTCCTAAGGAAGAAAGAACAACAATAATCAGCACATGCACACACACATGCACCAGAAAAAAAAGCATCAGCAGAACTGGCTTTAAAACTACTAGAATAATTTTGGAGCTATGCTGGCAGAGCTAAAGATGCACAAAATTATAAAGATGGTTCTAATGTGAATGTAGTGCAATTAGAGTAGAATCCTCAATTTATGCACTGTCTTACAAGCTGGTCTAGAAAAAACACAATCTATATCTATGTCTAAAATGTAGAGAATCTACATTTTCTCTGCATTCCAAAATGTAGAGAAACTGCTCTCATCTTGGAGAGTCACAGACATGAAAATCTGAAAAAATTAAGGTAGTTTGCTCAATTTGTATGTTTACAGACCAGTGAACTGACAGGGTTGTTACTGGGATCTTTTAAAGGTGTAATGGAAGAGGAGAAAGAGAAACATGGGGTAGGATTCAGCTCCAATTGAAGCATTCACTTCTAGGCAGTCATGATGGAAACATTCTGCAAATGAATCGTGGGTCTAAGCTCCAGTACAGGCAGAGAGAATGCAGCCAGCACAGCCAAGGAATCATGGAGAATAATTCAACTCATCCTAAGGAAAGCAGATAGCTATGGTCAGCTCTAGGCTACACAGACTATTCAGGATACCAGTGAGGATAATAGGAGATTAAACTTTTAAGCTGTAGACATGTGGAGTCTTCTATATTAATTTCTTTATATATCATTACCTGTGAGCTGATTCCCTGTCAAAGCATCTCAAAATCAAATACTTACATCCCAGATTCTGTTAATCCTAAATGGAATTGAACCTATAACCACTATATTCAAAACCACAAGCAGGAAAAACAAGCAGGGTCTGCCACAGAATTGTGGGGTCGAATCAGTCTCATTTTACACTTCAGCAGACTCCAATTGCTTTGTCAGAGTGATAACCACATGGAGAAGAGAACTAAGAAAATTGGCCTCAAAGGACTTTGCTGTCAGTTCCTGCCTAGATAGGAGGTGCTTATCAGGGGGGTTCGTGTCTGTGGATGCCATCAGCCCCTGAGCCTGTGGGGTGGGATCCTCGCCTTTGCACCTGCGCCTGCAGACACCGCAGGCACCGTTGCTATGCAGAGCCTTCCCCAAATTGTTCGATCAACAATTCGAGCAAGGTGTGGGGGGAAGTGAGATGAGAAGGAGGAAAAACGAGCTTCTTTATTTTAAGACTGTTTGGAGATAACCGAGAAGTAGAACAGGACAAATATTTTCAGCTAAAATATACACGAGGCTGAAAATGCAACCTGAGCGAAGCTGAGCTTGTCCTGAAGTTGATTGAGGTCACTTTTGACATAAGGAGTCAAAATGAAGCTTTTATTTTTAAACAAAAAACCTCTTGAATTTTCTTGTTGGAATTTCCTTCAACTTTACATACAGAATTTTTTTTTTCCCTAAAATGAAGTTTTGTGGAAATTATTATCCATTAAAAATTGTGTAAAAATTCTTTAATCTAGACTGGCAGAAACTGTAAAAAATATTTCTAGGTCTGCTTAAGAAGAGTTATATTCACATAGCAAAACTTTAATTGACATTAACTGGTTTTACTGATTGGAAGAATTAACAAAGGAAAAATGCTCCTTGTGATCCTATAATCATAATAAATTTATTATTTGTCATAATAAATGTATCAAAATTTAAAGAAAAGAATCAGAATAAAAACTCTCATCAAAACAATATATCTTGTATCAGCATTCAGCCATTTCAACAAAATTTTAGTCCAAAATGAGGTGAACTAAATCACCCCTAAATAAATTTGCTCTATTAAGGTTGTTATAAATAAATAAATCAGCATTGCTTCCTTAGTTTTAGGTTTGTATGCACATGTACTTCAATAAGAAAGAGATATTCGATTTGAACTTGATATTTAATTTCACTTCAATATTAGAACTTGATATTTTGGGGATTATATCACATGGGAGTGCAAAGAGATGAAAATGAAATGCAGTAATGTCCAAGTGCCTATTTTCTTTCAAATTTATCCACATTAAGAAATAGCTACACTTTCATTTTTCAATCCAAAAAATAAAAATAAATTTTACAATGTCAGTCTTTCCTGTGGGATGGAACCAGTTATACTAATAAGAACGTAAAGGCATTTTATTCATTCTCCATATTCCAATGACTCCAAAAAATATCTGTTTATTTGAATCTGTTGAAGGCTTCATTAAAATTAGATCAATAAAAAATCTGTAGTTGAGATATCATTTTAATTCTTCTAACACTGAAGAAACTGGGGAACCAAGAACAGGTGTATATC
Source organism: Brachypodius melanocephalos (assembly GCA_013398615.1). Classification (NCBI taxonomy): domain Eukaryota; kingdom Metazoa; phylum Chordata; class Aves; order Passeriformes; family Pycnonotidae; genus Brachypodius; species Brachypodius melanocephalos. The sequence goes on along the minus strand of VZSR01001299.1, from coordinate 3,055,481 downwards.
CGATGATGTATATCCTTTTTGGATGGAAGACAGATTTCTTAACAATTATTGAATTCTTTAAAAAGCTTTTGAAATGTTCTGTGCTTTCCGCTGGAGAATGTAATTTTAAGTGTTCTTACTAACAGCAGGTGTTGGAAACCAAAAGTGATATAGTATGGTCTATCTTGATTTAGCTACTTCAGAGTACAGGACAATTGCTCTTCTAGACTCCCTTCTAAGTACACTGCTTATTTTAATAAGACTATTTTCCAGATAGGAAATCTTGTAATTTTATTTCACAACCATCTAGGGATAGGAAAGGCTTATTCAAATTTGGTGTACTGATATTTCTGAGAAAATATGTTTGCATGACACATCTGTGATAGTTTAGAAGGTTAGTATTACCAGAGCTCTGGCTGTGTCATATAACTGGTGCATTTTTATTTGATATAAAGATGTATTGCCTGTATTAGAATAAAGCGGCAAGACTATGTGCTCTGAATTACATTGATCAACTATAATAGCCACTATAATTCTCTTACACCTCAAAGGGTAGAGAAAATGAGAAAAAGGAACTAAAACTTCCATAAAACACATATTCTTCCCAAAATACGGAGCCAGATTGAAGATATTCAAGTTTCGTGATAAAACATTTTGGTCTTAATCATGGCCATGAATTACTCAAAGAAAGTTCAGAACTGCTGACTGTGATACAGAATTTTACATGGAGAATAAATCCAGCCTATCCAAATGATCTGAAAGAGGCAAAGAGATTCTTAGTGTAGGTGGAGATAATTCTGCTAATAACACTAAATATGTATGAATATTTCTGAACTAGAAAACACTGTAAAATGAAAAGAGGTTCTGTGACAGATTTGCAGTTTTCAAGATTGCACTGTGAAAGATACATATTTAATTTAAAAGTCAAAGCTAATAAAGCTCAGAAACACACTTTAACTAAAATATGCGGAAAAGTGGAAGAATAACACCTCACATTAAAACCACAATCCTTTATTATCTGACTTCATTTGCTCAAGAAAAGCTGTTTGTCTTGATCACTTTAATACAGTAATTTTGATAGATTAAAACTGTAAAGCTGTTGGATCCCTCTCACATATTTGACCAGTGTAATTATATAATTTCTTCTAAAATTTGTTATTTGTCTGTAACAAGATTAAAGCACCTGCTGTTACAAGCTTTTCATTCCAATTACACTGATGGGAAGCTCACATTCTTCAGCTACTCAACATAAAATTTATTTAAAACAGAAGAAACAAAATACCTGACTGACATCTTGAAATGCAACCGTGTTCTGATTAACAAATGAATTGTGTTGTGATGTTGTTGCAGACATATAACAAAAATCTTCAAAAGAGGCATTGCCACACACACAAATTAAGCAGAAATCTATAGTAGCAAAATATTTGGGGAATTATTCAAGCAGTTCTACCACTGATGGAGCTTTAGACAAAAACACTCAGACATATCTCTAAAAAAAACACACTATTAATTTCTGAACTCTTGATTTCAAAGTACTTTTGGTGAAAAAAAATGAAAATTATATAGGTATCAGTTCACATTAGAAAGCTAACTTGGGTTAGGTTTTGGTTATTTTTTGGGGTTTTGGTGTTTTTTTGAACATACAATGGATTCAACTGGTTATAATGGTTAAGGAGTGTGTTGATGTCAAAAGGTGCCCAAAAATGGCTTCTGCATTGGACCTTTGAAATTCAAGCAATGGTACTTGGTTTTGGAGCTGGTAGATACACTTGTAATTTTGAATTGGTAGAAAATACCAGTGATGTTCAAGTCATTCTCCGTATATACTCTAAGTGTTGCCACAAATCTCAGTTAAGAACAAAAACCCCATGTTTGTAAAAATAAGTTCTGATATTTTTGGTGTGGTACAGCCCTTAGGCATTGTCATTCTCAAAATCAATCAGATTTAACAAAAAAAAAAAACAAAAAAAAAAAAACAACTTTGAACTCACGTGACAATCACATAATCAGAGCCACATTTAGATAGAATTTATACCTAAAGAACCCTCTCGTGTGTTTACGTCCTGGAAATATATAGTGGAAATTTTGCAGAACTTTTACCACAGAATTTCCTTTCTGTTAAATTCATATTAAGAAAATTCCTACAGCCATCTCAGCCCAAAATCTGTCTTTTCCCATACTGTTGGTAGTTGTGTCTGCATCCAACAGAGTTCTGCAGCCTTAGGATTTTACACATAAATAAAATCCTTCTCCCACATGCAAAGGAGCAAGATTAAAGTCCAATAATTCTTAATAAAAGTAGCAAAAATACTACACAGAAATCAAAGATTTTTTATTCAATATTCACAAAAGCATACTTTCGTCTAAGACACTTGTGTCTGCCTTCTCTGACTCAAAAGGAGTGAAGAAAATTCTCAATAAAGACAGAATGCTCTTGTATTCAAGAGTTAGAATTCTAGAGGACAGAAAAGGAGAAAAGAGTATCCTAATGCCTCAGTGAGCTTGAAAACACAGGGCAGGGAACTGAACCTTCAACAAGTGTATGAAATATGTGACAGCTCTGCAGCAGTGATGTATTGGGTAGGGTGTGTTCACCTCGATATTCCAGGATAAATTATTACCTGAATAATTAGGCATTAGTGACAGAAAGAACTTATGATCTGTAACATTGCTACAGCTGAAAACATAAGGAGTGAGAGTAAATATGGATGTTAATTTATTATAATTTCAAAGCCATACATAAATTTTCCCTTTTAAAGTCAAAAATTAGAATACAGCAATGTTGTACTAAATATTACAAAAATGTGGAATGTAACAGAAATACAGAAAAAAAGCAATTGGCAATATTTTAACATAAAGAATTCTGAAGCTGCATCTTAATATCTATTACAGTTTTCAGCTAAACATTGTAAAATGGATTTCTGTCAAAAGTACCCAGCAGAAACGTTACTGTACTGTTGAATAAACTGTTTCTAGTGATCTTTTCCTGACTTTCATCTACTAATCGTGGACTCATTCCTCAAAATAATAATAATAATGGCCTACTCAAAGTATTGTTCCTAAGCAATCGAACATAAAGATACGTGCAATTATTCTTCGCCTTCCCAACTATTTCAGCTCTGCAGGGAAGGACACAATGTCGTTATCAGCAGGTGTAATTATTACACCTTCTGCTTTCCAAGGTGTATCACAGTAACCTGGAATAAGCTAAACATATAAAGTATTGGCAACCAAAAGAGTTAGTGTGTGGTAATGTATATCTTACACATTCCAAAAATCAAAATAGAAACATGAAGGGTAGTTTGAACCAGTTTAAGATGATGAGACAAATTTTTCCATCTATATTGTTTTGTTAACATTCAGTAATAGAGATTTTTGCCTCTCCTCTACTCTCCTGAATGAGATTTGTTGAAAATAGTTACATTGACAAAAGAGTATTACAGAAGGGACTGTAATGGTCAGATTGGAATTACAGAGATGAAAGTAAACAGGATTTTTTTTTCAACTTCCTTTCCTCCTTTTTAATTTTATCTTTAGTTACAACTACATATAGCTTCGAGTGGGGGTTATGATAAAATATGGTTGCCTCCCTTGACAGTCATCAGGGCATAGGTGTCTTCAGATCATCCTTTGCCTTTGAAGTACGTTTCAGTTTTCTAAAACAAATTTGGGAACGGTTGGGAAATAGAATACGGAAGTAATGATATCTGTGATAATCCATTATAATACAGGGTGTGTGATAATTTCTTTTGGAATCAGAGAAGGAACAAGCACCCAGTGCCACAGTCGCTGAAATCTACTGACTTAGTCAGCCATTCTACTAAGCAGCTGATAACTGTTAGTGTTTAGGTGAGGAGTATGAAACATCTTCGAGTTCTCTTCTCATTTGGAGAGAAATTGAGAGCTAACTTATGTTGTCTAAACTAATCATCTGTGCTCATTTGTGTACCTGAAGAAATTATGCATTGCTGGTGGATGGTTTATCCCACCCAAAAACAGCATCTGAGAGATGGCATGAGGAACATTGTGCCTCTTTTGCTTTCTATTCCTGTCTTGCCCAGGGAGCTTAGGCAGCTAGCTTAGACTAGTTGCCCTGGATTTCAATGACTGAAATTATGTAAAATGAATCCCATTTCTGATCATCTTCTGTCAAAAAGATTGCTCTCGTCCCTGGGGATGTTCAGAGAGGAACAAGATAAACTAAAGTTTCTTTCTGTAGCAAAGGTACAATAGCAAACTTTTTCAACAGAAACGCTTCTGAAAAGTTTTTTATGAAGTTGCTTCTCCAACCCCTGGGTGGGGGCAGGGGGGAAGAGTACGCAACTCTTTTAATATTAAGACCAAAGTTAGTTTCTGCCTGAAAAGCTTTTGTGTCCACATGTATATTGCCATGTACCTAAAATGACTATTTCACATAAACCTATCTTTCCTCCTCAGAGTTACTCCTGAGGAGAGGTTCTTGTAAAGGCCTATTGGACCACTGATTGACTGACTGTGATTATACAAACAGTCCACACACTAGAAAACCTAAAAGCTGTGTGGTGTGTTCAACCACCAAAACTGGTCTGTCACTTCCTCATCTGGACAGGGAAGGAAAATATAAAGTCTCATGAGTTGAGATAAGGACAGAGTAAGGTCAAGAGCTAGTCACCATCACAGCCAAGACCACATTCAACTTGGGAGAAATTAATTTAATTTATTAGCAAGTAAATCAGTATAGAGGAGTCAGAAATAAAAACTAAATCTTAGAACACTTTCCCCCATCCATTCCTATTTCCTGGGCTCCTGTTAGTTCCCTGTTTTTCTAACTCTTCCCCCCAGAGCAGCACAGGAGGACAGAGAATGAGGATTGTGATCAGTTTACCACACTTTGCCTCTGACGGTCCTTCCTCCTCACACTCTTCCCCTGCTCTACTTTGGGGTAACTTCCACAAGAAACAGTCTTTCTTGAACTTCTCCAACAAGAGTACTTCCCATGGGCTGCAGTCCTTCATTGACTGCTCCAGCCTGCATCCCTTCCATGGGGTGCAGTCCTTCAGGAGCAGACTGTTCCATCATGGGGGTCCCCCAGAGTGCCACAAGTCCTGCCAGCAGACCTTATCCAGTGTGGGCTCCTCCCTTAATGGGTCCACAGGTTCTGTAAAGAGCCTGCTCCAGTATGGGCTTCCCACAGGGTCACAGCCTCTTTTGGATATCCACCCGCTCCAGTGTGGGAGCCTCCACAGGCTACAGGTGGATCTCCAGACCCCATGCACCGTGGGCTGCACAGGCACAGCCTGTCTTGCCAGGTTCTTCACCACAGACTGCAGGGGTATTTCAGCTCCAGCATCCAGAGCATTTCCTCCCCTTCTTCTTCACTGACCTGTGTGTCTGCCTGTTTCTCTGATATATTCTCACACCTCTCTTCCAGCTGCTGTTGCACAGAAATTTTTTCCATTTTTTAAATACATTATCCCAGAGGTGCTAACACTGTCACCACTTGTCACAGCCTTGGCTCAGACATAGGGGAGCATCTAGCAGCTTCTCACAGAAGTCACCCCTGCAGCTCCCTTGCTTTTCCACATAAAGTCAATACAAACTCTTGGAAAAATACTGGTCTATTCAGCACACTTTACTGTTTATTATCTGCATTTCTTCTATATAATATATAATATTCTAATAGCATTGATATTTTGCCAGATAGGAAGACATTATGCTAAAGCCCTTATGGTACAGGAGTAATGTTCTGTAAAGCATTGACAGAGCTGCAGAATCAGAGAGATTTGAGATATTGTTATTTCTTTTAAATTCTGAACAACCTTGGAGTTGAAAGGAGGTCTTGGTATAAATCAATGTCTTCTAGTGATCCTCACAGGTCATGATAATGTTGTTGGATTGTTTGATGCATTATTAGGCTTCCTTAAAATTCTTTAAGCTATGGGCCCATACTAATGAACATTTTTGTCTGGCCCCAGGCAGCTGCACCATGCATAAAGTACCCTTTACTTTGGCATTTGAAAGGAAGTTGTCTTCCACGATTCTTGTACCCTTGTAGCTCTCCAAATATTCCCAGTGACATAAAGGTGGATGCAGTGACTTCAGTCAGGCCACAGAGAAGGACTACAGATTTTATCCATTCATCCATCCATCCATCTGTCTGTCTGTCTGTCTGGCTGTCTCTCTGTCCATCCAATCATAGAATAGTTTCTGTTGGAAGGGACCTAGTCCATCTAGTCCAACTTTCACTGCAGTAAGGAGGAACATGTTCAACTAGACCATCTATCTATCTATCTATCTATCTATCTATCTATCTATCTATCTATCTATCCATTTACATACTAATTGAAGATTTTAGTATTTGAGGTTAAATCAATCTAAATCTTTCAGCAGTAAAATAATAACATATCTGGAATATGTTCCAGATGCCTATTCCTTATGTGCCTTGTGCAGGTATTTTAATTAAGACAAATATAATCTGAGTTGCAATTTCAGACAAATTCCAGCCACTGCTCTTGTTTAAATAACAAAATATAGATTTAAGAACTAATAAATTCTCTCTCTGCTCGACAGCAATGATTCCTTTAGCAGACTGGCTAATAATGCAATACTGTTCTGAACTTGATAAGCTTTGTAGCAGATGGTAGAATGAGGGAGTATTTTTTATGTGTTAGGAATGCTGAGCATTATGTCATGACACAGTGAGGATTAGTTCCCAATGTGCTAATCAGAAATGTATCAAGCCTAATCTTTTTCTTATTTTCAAAGAAGACCAAAATTGAACTTTCTTTCATGTGGTTTCAGGGAATTATTGCTCAAAATGCTTCCTTAGTTTTCAAAAATATATTTGCAGTTTTACCTAACATACCTCCCCAAAGTGTTGCTTGTTTTTCATGTTCAGCCACCCTCTTGTGGAAGACTCTGACTCTAACTTTCAAAATTGCTTTTGTGCTACCCTTTTCCAGCTGCATGTTATTGGCTATGCTGTTTGAGAGATACTCGTATCTAATCTATGAGCTGTTGGGTAGAGGATTGATATTGTGATTATTTTCTGTGTTCCAGGCAGTTACCACTTGGGAGTTCTTGTAAATGAGAGGCTTATTCTCTTGATATTTTTTCACATAAATAACTGAGATGTATCAATCTGCTCTAAAACAATTTAAGTGGTCAATAAGCAGGTTTTTCTGTTCAATTTGCAAGTACTGCAGGCAATTTGCTGCTCATCATCTGTCCTGATGGAAGAAATCAGACTTTAATCACATTTAGTGGTAACAGCCTTTAAAAGACTCTCTTTTGTTGAGAATTTTCTTTTATGTAACTTCACACAATGCCATCTCATTTAGTACGCCTTAATTATTTTAATGGGGGTAAAAGAGGGATATATGAAGTTTTAATAATTAATACATCTCAGACTTTAGAAATTGGGTCCAATTTATATGTTCCAACTTGTGAGTGGGCTGAGAATTTTCTTTAAAGTAATCTTAACATTTATTCAGGTCTCTTAATTTTATTCAGAGTCTGCCAAAATATTTTATTTGGAATCTCACATTCTATTTAGAGTTGTGAATAATGTCTGATATACTCTGGGATTTTAAGACCTAGGGGACAGCAATTCCAGTGTCTCTAAATAAGTGTCTGGATTTATTTTTGCTGCCCTAAGATAGTGTGTCTGGCTTCCAGCTGCTTCTTCATCACAAATCCTTATTTTTGCAAACCAGGAGGATTCCTTAAGAACTCCTTCTTGATTGCATTTATGCAGTTTGCCTGTCTTCAGTTGGATTCTCCTCATAGCATATCTGTGCTCCTTTTCTGATTTTCATGTTTTGTGTTGCCCAGGATTTTATTCTTAATTCATTTTACAATCCAGGCTCCATCACTCTACACCACCAAGCTAAGTCATGGGGAGTGGTCAGTGTCTGAATTGCTGAATGCATCTCACTCTAAAGATTGGAAGGAATTTTCTGGCAGAAGAAAACTACTGTGTTCCATCAAGAACATTGCTTATGTCTCTTGACATAAGCATGGAACATAGGGGCATTGTCTTCATCTCTCCATGGAATCGACTGATTCTCCTCCTCAAGTGTCCTCATCACTAATCTGCCAACCAAATCCATGATTCCTTCCAACTCCATAAAAACAATATTCTTTATGAGTTTTATAACTATTGAAAGCAAAACTTGAGTTCCTTCAACCAATTCCTTCAGGGAACTCTTGGCATCTCGTCAGGATCTTTCATTGACCTTGATGGGTGCTGAATAGTCGTATCAGGGTCTCTCTGTCAAGGGTCTGAGGAAATTCAGTAAAGGTTTGTCATCCTTCATGTCATTTAAAGGATTACTTCTTTTAACTGAGGGAACACTTTTTACAGTTCTTGGATATTTTCTTTATTCTTGTTCTCTGAAAAGTTGTAGGGTTTTTTTTATTTCTTCCTTTTATTAGATTTAAGCACCAGTGGTCTAATGTTAGAGCTGACAAAAGAAAGATGCTGAGAAGGTGACTGAAATAGTTTTCTATCCAAGGTACCCTTGCACATATTCTCATAATTTGCCCAGCTCCACTGTTCTTCTATGTTTCAATTTACAAGAACTTTAGAGATAGCAACGAAAGCTTTTAAATTTTCATTTAGTCCATTCCAGTATATATGTTTATGGTTAGCAAGTCTGCAATTTTCATCTCCTGTATATTAAATATTTAATATTTCATTTAGTTGTGTACTTTGATATTGAATTTTTTTTCCTACATATCAAATAGATCTGTCTAAAAATCACAATTGCCTAAGACAGGTTCCTCTTGAATGGCTGTTTCTAAAGGTTTATCTTACTTCATGCAATGAAAAATTTTTGAACTTATTTGCACTAAAGAGATCTTCATTTAGCACTAAAGAACCTGTTTAACAAATGAGGTTGTAGAAATATGAACCTGCAGGCCTTAGGATGCCTTTTACCTATACGCATTAGAACCTGTAAAAAACCTTAAACTTTTTCTTCCTTAAGGTAAACCCTGAACTTCATTAGTCTAGGCTTCTAGTGTGTTTCTTTAGCTCTGTTATTCATCTATGAATATTTTTCAAGCTATACAATGATTATGTATCAGTCACAAGCACTCAACTTTCATTTATAGCTTTCTAAATATTCATTAAGGTATTTATATCCAATCCAATGATGTTATAATCTAAGTTGAGTTCATTTAATTTCTTCATGTGTAGAACAACTCTTAGAACTATAAGATACAATTGAGTCACAGAGTTCCTTTTGTTGCTCTGTCATTACTGCTAAACATGAGGTTACATGAATTGAAACAAACTATAAGTTCTGGAAATTGTTCAGCCTGTTTCATGTATTAAGTAGACAATTCAAGTATCTGTGATGAAAACAGCCTTAGGTAAATAAACAGTGAATTTGTTTTCCACATACTGTATTTCTATAAGTCAGCTGTATTCACTGGTCTGCTGTGCTATATGAGAGAAGAAACATACACTCCCTCCTTCAGGGAGACTTTGCTTGATTTATTTATTGTTTGCTTGTTTCTCTAACCCCATAATAAAAGTCATACAGAACGACAGTGTTGTCTACAGGTGCCCTTCAGCTGTGGAAACCCATGATAACTCTTGTTACAAATACGAACCATACAGAACAAAAGCATGGGATTCAAAGAAAGGAGAGATTTCTATAAAAGACAGTTCTAACAAATCATCGGGTTTCCTCAGCACTGGGTTGAAAAATGTAAGATTTAAAACTATTTTCTATACTAACTATATAAAGTAGATTACAATGCTTGGAGAGAGTTTTGTACCACACCCAATCTTTCCATCTTTCCTGGATGTACTCTTTCAGAAACCCAAATCAAATGGCTACATGGGAAGTGAGGCTGCTGTAAAACCTGCTCACCTTCTTCAATAATTTTACAGTGGAAGGACAGAAAGCCCAGCACACTTTCACAGTCCAACTGTGTCTCAGCATGCAGGATGAAGTTAGAGCTGCTCTCAGTCTGTCTGAAGCACACCAACCCTGACCTGGTACCCAGACAGGACTCTGACCTCTGTCGAGCACATGTTGGGAAGGCAGAAGTATTTGGTTCTAATTCTATGATTTTCAGCAGTACATTAAAGGTTTTTTCTCTTCTTTCAGCTTAAAGAGATTTGACAAAGAACCTTCACACAAGTAAAAGGCCTTTTGCATATTTAACTTTATTACTCACAGTTGCATAAACTACACAAACTAGCAAACTGTATAGCCTCTGATTATTTACTAGATATGTTGAGATTCCTACCAACAAACATGTCTGTCTCAATCCCCTTTCCTATTTGTTTTTTTTTCTTCTCTGACCTCAAGATTTTATATTTATTCTCTTCAGGGAGAAAATTAATAAGATCTAACCTTATTTTTTTGCCAATAGCATTCCATAATAAGATAATAGATTAAACAGAAAATAAATCCTGAAATGCTGTGGAAAAAAAATTTGGTTAAGTTTAAGTCCTGACTTAAGATAGTATTTTAAGCACCATTCATATAAAAAAGAATTATTTTGGAAGGCATGCTATCAGTCAACAGCTATGTCTTAAGAGTACACAGAGCTCCTTAATCCATTAGAAAAATTTGTCATGCTTGGAGTGAACAAGAAAATTTACTGACATTACTGATGTGATTCCCCATATTGGTGAAGATGTTAAAATATGCAGAGAATACAACTGCAAGGATTCTGTCTGGAAATGCATCCTTATCTTTTATGAGAACCTCAACTCATGTTTGTTATTAGTAGCAACATCTATGAAAACTCACCAATCCCAAACCAAAGCAGAATGATTACTCTAAGAACTTCTCATGTTCTGCCCTATGGGCTCTCAGAGTTATTTACCTACAGAGAAAATCCATCACTCATTAAAATCTCCTATAATTCCTGGCCCTCTCCTTTATTCTGGTGTTCTTCTGGCCACACAGTATGGGAGTAGGGAGCATGGGGGAATTTTGGGAAAATGTCTGAGACTAACAGATCCAACAACTAAATTCTTAAGAAGATTAGATGTAAAGAACAGAATCATTTATTTTCTTTGTCATTCCTTATTTTACTGCTTTATTTGAATGGTTAGGCAAATTTTTTCTCATGTATGTTATTTCTGTATTTATGATTTGATTGAAATAAGAATTAGCTTCAGATTTTTCTTGTTTGGGCTGTAAGCAGCAATGTATGAGTAGAAATATTCAACAAATTATGTAAATGAAGGTGTGCCAAGGGTTAAAGAGTGGAATTTTGTTATTTGGATGGGGAGTTTTTTGTGAAAAGGAACCTAATAGAGAAACACAAAAGGATTCTCTAACCACAGACAGACCTGAATCTCTCCTGATCATGCTCTGAGCAAGGAGACAGCCTCATCCTGGCCAGAAGCAGCAGAGCTCCATGGTGTCATGTTTGGCTCCTGAGAGGTCAGGTTTATTAGCCCAGACTCCGTGATGCTCCATCACAGCCACATGGTTTTTGGATGGGTGCGGGAGTAAGGCCAGACAGCTTGCAGGGTGGGCAGAATGAATTTGGGATACTGCATCTGTTTGTATAGATGTGCCAGATGCTTTGAAAAGGGTGGGGTTTTCATGCTGGAACAGGAACCTCATGAGGAAAGAATGGGTTGTTTGTTTCTGGTTTGTTGTTCTTTTTTTGTTTTCTTTTTCCCAAATCTAGTTTCTTAGTTGAGGTGCAATACAGAGTTAAAAGGGATACTTCTCTTAAAAACAAAAGAACAAATAAAATAAATGACTGTAAAACCTCTCCTCTTCTTAATTCAGTGTCTAATAGTTGAGGCATTTTTCAAAATTCTTCCAATAACAGAAAATTGACTTTTTTTTTAAATGTCACAGGTTTTGAATGATGTGGAATGCATTTAGCAAGAGCTGCGAAATCCTCTTTTGAGAAAGAAAGAAGAAATAGAACAGCTCTGGTGCAGAGAATAGCTCTGACGGACCTGATAGCACAGGAGATGCTGAGGAAATCTCCCTGTCTGACCATCCAGGAGCCACTCTGGCAGTCACACTCCCACTCCCTGAGCTGGGACTGAGGCCTCTTCTCAGCTCACCCCCACACTCACACAGGCACACCAAGTCTTCTCCTTGACCACCTCAAACTCAGGTTCCCCATAGTAGTGTCTCAGTTGTCTCAATCCTTAATTTAATCCTGGTGCAATAACAAAATAACAGCTGCAGCTGGTGGCCCCAAGGAAGCACCTCAAAGGAACCCCACGGATTTCATACCCTCACAGTCCAAGGGTGAAAGTGCTGTCCCTGCTTGTTGTCCATTCATCTGGCTGGGCCACAGATGCCCATGCCTTTTGTTATGGAAAACGTTGTCAGTTCACCTCCTCTTGCCTGGGGCTCCCGACACCCACAGTTCCCTCTGCAGCTCTCACTGCAGCTCTCAAACAGAGCCACCTGCACTAAACCTCACAGAGAAAGTGTGGCAAGATACCAAACACCATAAGGAAAACAGCAGATGTTACTCCTTTGTACCCAAAGTTCGTTGTCTTCCGTAGAAGAGTTAGTTGGTTAGGTAGCACAGCTGACTGATGGATTGCCCATTTAGCTTGGTGGGGTCTGTTGCAATGCATTTCCATACCCAAGCAAATGATTCTATATAAGGAAAGGAGTTTCTGTTTACCTTGGAACTTAAAAGGAAAATGGACTAGAATCTTCTGTGATACTCTCACTGTGGTTGGTCCAGTGCCAGCACAGGGACACTGGCTGAGCTTTAAAAATGTCTCTCAACATCTGTAGCTGCTTCTGTTGGCAACAAGCCAAGTTATCCCTCCTAAATCGTTAAGTATTTCTAGGGATGCACAAGGAAGCTCAAGTGTTTTTTAGGGTGTCTTAGCAAGATGTCAGGGGTTTCTCTGACACCTGTTGTCGGCTTTTCTTTTGTTTCTGTATTGTTTGTTATTTTGTCTTTATTAAAACCTTTACTTTACAAAACACCCCTGAAGAGCCTTCTTGCAATTATTTTAAGCCATTCTGAGAAGTGCAGGACACCCTCAGAGATTGATACATTTACACACAGCTCATAACACTCTGGCCACCTGTTAAACTGCATTGGGGTCCACCTGGATGTGGAGAAAAACGAGGGCCTGCAGGCTCTCTTCTGCTGGATAACACAGCAGGTGAGTTTCCTGTGGCCTGGAATTCCAGCTCTGCCTTTCCCTCCTGCCTCACACACAGTGCATCTGGAAACAAAGCTTCCTCCTCGCACACCCAGTGATGCAGTATTAATTGGGATCTCATTTCACACACATGAAGATGGGAAAGAAAACTCATCTTTTGCTTCTAGAGATCAATCATGGCAAACAGCAAGAGGCAGCCGGCTCTGCTATTTGAGTAATGCCATTCCATTTACATCTATTAGAGGAAAAATTAGTGTAATCATAGATAACCCATACTGCTTCCAGAGATTGGCATGTTGCTATTAACAGTGGCAAAGGAGAGGACACATGCTTTGATAATAGCTGCATAACTCCCTGTCACCATGTACAGAGGAACATGAAAACCCAGTGTGGTATCATGATTGTCTTCAATAGCAATGCCTAAAAATACATTGCTCAAATTTTCTTTTCTAGGGGACCACTACTTTAATGCCAAAGGAAAAAAAAAAAAAAAAAAAAGGAAAAAAAGAAGGTGCTGAAATGTATTATTTTTATATTGTGAGCAGCTTAGAGAATTGGTCTTTTTTTTCTTAATTCAGCTGAATAAAGTCTTTAATAATGAATTACTATTTATGAGATGGTACATGGAAAATAACACACAAAAGGAGGGCTTAAAGTTTGCATTTGAATTTCATGAGTTTCATTAAAATGCTGTAAAATTAAAAAAACTAGCCCAACTGAAATCAGAATAGAAAAAAGGAAAGGTATTATTGATTCTTGGCAATAGTCATTAGACCTCAGCACAAGTTAAATGTTTATTTTTAAAAGCAGAGAAGTTAAAATTATAATCAGTGAAGAATTGTAGTTAACCAAAAGTCGATGCTATGATATCTCATTTCAGTGACACCCTGTGCTGGAATGAGAATCCTAAATAAGACAAATACTGTAAATATGATGCAAACAATATATATAATTTTCTGCCTTAAATGGCTTTGGGCAGACAACTATTACTTGACAAGCCCATAAAAGCACCATGTTGATAGTGTAAGTCCATAATCAGGGATGCAGAAAAAGATATAAGAATTTAGATTCCACATCCATAAGATTTTTCTGGAGAGAGCTTTCTCTCGTGAATCAATAAAGCTTTTCTACCATTTAATATCATAAAAATAGTACACTCAGCTCAGCTTGAATGGAGCTGAATTCTCAGGAATGTTCAGATCCAGTTACTGTACGTTAATCCTGAAAAGGGAAATTTTTGTCAGAGCTGTGCTCCTCAGCCAGCAGAAGTCAAGATTCATTGTTTTATACTAATGGCTAAGGATTGGGTCTGATAACCTGGGACGAGTGCAGTTTACACAGGTTCTACCCATTTTCCCCTTTTCTGCCAGCCTGGTAAATGCCATGTCAGGAACAGAGAGTGTAAAAGCTGCTTAATTTTCACAACCCTCCATGCTGAGAGTCACAAAGCATTGTGACCTTTTACACCTCGTCTCGACAGTTGGTATAACAACACTTTTAAAAGTGTTAACCTGAAATTCTTTTCCTTAGTACAGAAAGTTATTTCTTATTTGAGTACTCACAGCCCAACTTATTGTCTTATTAAAAGTATGAAATATCTAATGTTAGAATTTCAATGCAATAGACAGATATTTTAATTTGTATTAGTTTCAGATTGTATTAACTTGTTTCTTTATTAAAGGAAAATGTTTATATCTATATATGTATATATATAGATATATATAATTCTGGATGTAATTTCAAACATTTAAATTCATAAAATAATACAAATGAATAAACCATTATAATTTTTCACAGCTCAAAAGACCTGCATGGCTTCATGTTTCTAGGTCTGGAAAATTTGAAGAGTTTTTCCAATTTTTTTCCAATTGCAGTTAAAATGTAATGTGACTAATAAGTGGTAGTGAAATACTCCATTTTAGCTAATTCTGTTTTAAATGTAGGGCATGGACTTGCATTAAATCATTTTGTGCAAACTGATGGTATTGCAATAGATCAAACATTTCTAATATTAAATTACTGCAATAAATACAAACACAAAAGAGTGAAAGGTGAAAGTTAATTCTTTCAAAATGCAAAGCAGTGTATTAAAATGTTCTTAATACTTTTTGTCAGTGACAGCATTTTCCACCATGAAATTTTTTAGTTTAAAGCATCTAAGGATTGTAATTTCCTTACAAACAA
>VZSR01001299.1:2992820-3040194 GCA_013398615.1 Brachypodius melanocephalos | reverse complement strand
TTTTTTTTTTTTTTTTTTTTTTTTTTTTTTTTTTTTTGTACAGTTCAGTTCATCCATTTATCTGTGAATAGCCAGGTGGGACAGATATGTCAGTCTCAGGCCATTTCTAATAGAAAATGGTTGAATATTCACTTGGTTAGATGATGTAGGTATATTATTTTGATAGAAGAGCAGTTATTTAATGTCATGGGTGATGAATGACACAAGAAGAGTTAGAAGGGAAATAATGGTGATAATTTGTCAAAGACGCTAAGAGATAGAGTGGTAGGGCAGGTGAGGTAGAATGATACACTGTGTAGTTAGAATAATATGATATAGTGCTGGAGGGTTGGAGAATAACTTAGTAGGAAGGAAAAAAATGAAAAAAGAAATGGGCAAACACTGCTTTGTACTAAAGGACTGAGAGATATTCAGGAAAATATGAGTTCTTGGAATTCTTCTGATACAGCACGAATAAAGCCTGAGAACAGATATAATCTGAATTATGCAAATAGAAGGGGAAAACAAGATACACCAATTAGAAAGATGAATTTGAGAAAAGTAGAAAAAGGGATGCTCCTAATGTCAAGGGAGAGGAAAATACAATACAAAATTATTTTATGTCTCATTCTTCTGTGTTAAATCTTTCTGAGTTACTCAATTTACACGTCTCACTACAGTAAGAGGGTAAACAAAGTAACGATACATAAGAACAGAAGGGTGTGTTTCTGGAAGGTTTCAAGCTATTTGTGTTTATTTCTAGCTTTTAAAAACATCTTTAAAGATGTTTATGACTAATCAGGATGTCAGAGGTTTTTAAAATATAAGAGGTATTTGGAAAATAGATTCTTGTATTAGAAAAACAAGAGTAAATGCACCCAGAAACTCAAGTCATATGAGTTTTTCAATACAACCTTCAGAAATTGAAAAGAATGAAATGCAGGGGGATGAATCACACATAAAACAGTAGCTATATGGCAACAAGATAGGAGAAGAAGACAAATAGGAATTTGGAGCAGCTGGTAAAGTTGCTAAAAGCCTCATTGTTGTTACAAGAAACACTCCTGTGAATTTAAAATATACAAGATATAAAAGGAATGATGAAGACTTTTGTTGCTGACTGTTACAAATAACCACTTACGTGCAAATGAGAGGAGGTGATTTTGAAAGACAGAGCCGTCCTTTAAAAGGACAGTGGAGTTCATTCCAATTTTTTTTTCAAATTTTCATCAAAGAAAATAAGTTCAAGAGTAATTTGAACCCAGAACATCTGTTTCCCCAAGGCAGTGCAGCCTTCTTCCCCAGACCAGCTATGAGGTCTGTTTCAGGAAGAAGGTACAGTAAAGTCTCTGCAGTCTCAGAATTTTCTCATCTTTTTAGGTGATTGTGTCCTTTATTGCTAAGGAAACTCCATGCTTTCTCAGATACATGGGCTGCTCACAGAGTTCTGAAAACCAATACCAGACTGGCTTTTCTCTGTCCTCATACTTCATGCACTGGGATAAAGCAAGGGTTATTCCATTGTGGTAAATACAGCTTCACCATCACAAAGTCAATAAGACAGAAAAGTCAGGTTTCTCTTTCCTTGCTTCAATTACCATTGTCCACTGTATTTTACTTTCTTTTTTGCCTGAGTTCATGCTGACAACTAGAATTCTTTCTTTTTGGAGTGAGGGGCAGGACAGTAATGAATTGGAGGTGTTAATGATGATGATATAAATTATGACAATATTCTCCCCAGTCTTGAATGATGAGCCTGGAGGTGTATGTGCAATACAGATTCGTAAATCCATTCTGCATACCAATCTTCCCTGTGTGTACTCTCCAAGTATTCTTCCTTAGATGCAGAAGGGTCAACAGGTAGAATCAAGTGTAGGGAGTCATGCTGAGAGAGAGCCTTGCTGTGTCAGAGCAGAGGCTTCCTACTGAAGAACGAGCACATGCAAAGCTTTGTAGACAGCAGAATTTACTTGGCACCTATGCCCTACCAAAGCTGACATACCACCTTGTGTATGGGCACAGTGCCATCCTGACAGATGGGGACGAGTGCAAGCAGCCAAGAGACTGTGTCTGAGCATGAAATATGTTTGTGGAGGGCAGGATTCCCAGCTAGAAATGTCAAAACAGCTGTTTGTCCTGAGTTTTGTGTGCCTACAGGTTAGATGGTCTACAGCTTTGCTAATTCATCACCAAGCTTGATTAATTTTGTAAGAGTTTCTGCTATAGCCGCCAGTTGTCATGATTTCAGGCTAGGGTTGTGTGCAAAGAAGTAAAATTAGTCCCTTCTTTTAGACTGCTCATGACAAGATTGAAAATAGTGTCACAGAAGGATGGAAGAGTTTTCCTAAGGAAGAAACTCATTCTGTGCCTTCTGCAGTTTCCTATGTTATTTTACAAAATGCAGTCTTACAATATTTCGTATTCATTCATCTCAAATCCAGCACCTTTAGTCTTCCATATTCAAACCCATTAAGAGCTGCAAGAGTTGTTTAAAGCAGTTTGTTCACAAGATAACATGTCAAAGAGTAATTCAGGGCAGAAAAATGTGAAAAATAGTAATCTCTAAAATTATACTGTTTCAACTTTTCTTTAACTGTAACAGTATCTACAACTTTCATTTTCATAAGATGAAAATATATTCTTTCCCACAAGGCAGTAGAGCTTCAATAAATTATTGCTTTTTAAGTAAATCTACTTTCATCACTTCTTAACCTTCATTTTCAGAACTGATTTCAGACATGAATCTACTATGACTACTACTAACAGAATTTCTATAATTCATTTTTGTAACACCTTGGTCTCTATGACTACAGTGAATAGCTTCATAATGACAGTGAAGTGATTCCTTATTGTTTAAGGTTGAGAAAATTGCCTTTCCATAGGCATTATTGTAATTCCTACTTCCTGTGATTTTAACAGTTTCAAGTGAAATGCACACTAACATTTTTCAAGAATTTAAAAATATCTACTATTTCTACTGCCCAAAATCCACAGTCCGTAAGTATTTACACAATATCAGGCTAACCAACTAATGCCATTATTATTTAATATTTTAAAAAAATATATGTTTCAAAGACTTGTTTCACTATAAAACCTTGTAGAAATATTGACCTCAGATAAAAAGGTGTAATTTTTGAACACAGAGGACATTCTGCATTGTAATTTATGGAACAAGGTTACGACTTTCATACCCAAGCTTCTAAAAATGTGTACTCCAGCAAATGACCTGCCTTCACATTCTCTGTCAGGTGACATTAGTTCCCTTTGTAAGAACTTTCATAAGGAGAGTGCTGACCTTGAGCAGCAATAGAGAACTGTATTTCTTAATGGAGATGCAAACCGTGCTGACAACTCAGTCTACTGCCGGCATCAGTGCTACCAAGGGGGCAATGTTTAGACCAGGGAATGAATGCATGGGGAACATAACAGTTTCTGAATGAAGAATGTTAGAGATGACAAACAGTAAAAGATCATGAAATTCAGATCTGTGTGGCTTAATCTGCTGCAAGTACACCTCTGTGGCAACGCGCCACAGGAGACCCAGGAGCCAGACTATCTGAAACGAGGACTGAGTTAGCAACCTCACATTCTTATTCAGAAAATGAAAAGCTTAGTGGAGGGGAAAAAAATCAAGATCATTCAAACCATAAAAGCTGTACAGGGACTAGAAATCACTTTGTTTTCTCTCTCTCCTCACTTCAGTGGAAAGGTTTGACTTCTGTCAATGCATTCTGCCAAGAATATTCACAGCCACTGGCACATATGCTGGGTATGGGGTTGATTTCTTAGTTTGATAATTGTGGCACAGCTTTTAACTGGTATTTTGGTAACTGTTTTATACTGTAAAAGGATACCCTGCTTTCAGCTTGGCTGTAGTCTCTTCCCATAACCCTGCTTATCATCTTCCACTACCCCTCCTGACAGCAGGACTTTTGTCTGCTATACACTGCGGAGCTCTGCAGCTCGCTACTGCAACTACAGCTGGGAGTGGTAAACAGAGTTACACCAGCATAAAACCATTGAGACTGAAGAACTGGGTTTGTCTTTCCTTCCCAGGGGTAACTCTGCTGTTCAACCTACAGTTATCATTTTGCCAACACTTCCAGACAGGCACATGACCTCAGGGAAAAGGATATTGCTCACTCTGGAATTATATACACAAGCCAAAGGAGGGTGGACAGAAGTAATTATATAATGTTTGGGACTTAACATCAATAGATGCAGTTATACCAGTAAAGCTAGGTAAGTTCTAAATTTTATTTGCTTGTTTTAACCAGAATGTACAGAATGGTTAAAGCAAATAACCAGTGACCAAAAAGGAAAAAAAAAAAGGCCTGTCATTCAAGTTTATTACATGACCAAAATGTTTATATGTAGGAATTTTTCAAACAAATGCAATAAAATACTAACCCACAATTTTCTTTTGAGACCAAAAAATCAAGGTACTACTCAAAAACCAAAGTCTGTCAAATCATTAACTCGGCAAAGTACAAATGAAGGCAAAATACACAGGCAAAAATAATTTGACAGAAGACACAAAAAACCAGAGTGGGCTACATCACCTTGCAAGGCTTTTTCAGAGCTGGTGGAGATCACAGCAGAGACAAATCAGGTCCACAAGCACTGTGAGAGCAACTCTTCACAGCATCAGGGCAGAGAGCTGCAACAGAACTGTATGAAATATCAACATAAAAATATATAGGATACAAACTGATTTGAAGAAGAATCCAGACAGAACTATTAAACCATTTCTATTAGCATTCAGGGGGTTACTGACAATACAGCATAAATAGGCAAAGCTAATAGCTCACTCCAGTAATGTTTTCTCCTTTGCAGGAAATTGATATGTAGACTAACAAGATGTATTGAATTGAAAATTGAATAAAATATTTCCTCATCCTATTACACACAACATTATCCAGTTTTGTCAAGCCCTTGATCATTTCAAAAGAATGAAGACACGTAACAGCAGAAAAGAACACGACAGAGGAAAAAAAATCTAAAAATAGTTCCTGGGGTTGAAGCTCTTTGTTGCTGCATAAATAGGGCTTTTTTCATTGCAAGCAAAGTGACCCAGGCTCTGCACTGGCCTGGACTTACCTTGCCCAGAGCTGGGCTGGGCTGATTTCAGCACCAACTTCAGGGCCACGTATCTGTTGCCTGCTCTGCCTGAGCCAGATCTGTGCCAGTGTCCATGAGAAGGATCTGACAAACCCAGGGGTGTCTGCCCAGCAAAAAAGGGTCTCTGGAGATCAGCCCGAGCAGGCTGCAGAGTTATGCTCACACTCACCTGGATGCAGCCAGAAGGCAGCAGCCTGGGGCAAAGAAACTTAAGGCAATACATACCAGGAGGTCCTGGGACTAAAGAGGAAGACACCTCTACAATTAATGTCTCTCTTCTCCTAGCGAAGTCCTCCAGACAATGAGAGCTCATTAAAAATACACCACTACCTGTGTGCAGGTACCTACACCACTACATTTTTTCTTAAGAAAACTTGAAGTCTTTGCCTTAAGAAAACTTGAAGTCTTTGCCTTAAGACCTAAAAGAACACTGAAGGGACAAGTACAAGATCAGGGGAAAAGGTAAGTACTAGGAAATTTTGGGGTGTTGGATGGAGTGGGGATTTTTTGTTATAACAGTTTATACTGGTAATGATGCCTTGGGAATGCTGACCTGAAACAGAGACTGGACAGAGCTAAAAAATAAAGTAGGTATTTATTGAAAGGCTTCTAGGATCCACCTTGGGCAGGACAGGAGCCTCACCAGGGCTGCACCCAAGGTGGACTAAGAATGGTCACAAAATGACAGACTGGTCACAAGATTTTATATTTTCACAAGTTTTGGTCCATTTGCATATTGGGGTTTAATTGTCCAATTACAGCTTCAGGTTGTGAGGTCCCATCTTTCTTGTTTTCCCTCTTCAGTCCATTGTTTGTGCTGTTGGGATGAAAATTGTCCTTGGTTCTCAACAGGAAAAGGATTTGTTTTGTCTACCTAATCTGTGAAGAGTGCTCACTAACACTTAATATGAGGCTCAGAACTACACCCCTAGGCAGCACAGAATCTCCAAATATGGAAACTAAAGCTAACACACTTTTCCATGTTAGAGAATTTTGACTATTAGTCTGTTAAAACACTAATTGGATTAACAATAAATCTTTGGCTCTGTAGACACAGTGAATTCTTTCTTGCCTAGTACCAGGACTTGTGGTGTAACAAGAGTGCACAGGTAGAGATGAAAGAGACAAACTGTCTTAAAGTTTATGTCCATTAATAAGTTCTTCACACTCTAAAATGAAAGAGAAACAGGATAAGCTTCTTGTTACTAGGGAGTAACTAAAAGAGATAACTATGTGTAACCTTGTTGGTAACTGTAAAGAAAAAACGGGGATATCTTTGCTTATTAATAGACTCACCAAAATAAAAGTATATACTCTTTACAAATAAATAGTTTCCCCTTGCTAGAGTGGGAGAAATTCTTGAAATGACAGCCAATATCTAATATTTTTGTGTGGCGCATAGACAACATTTTTAATAGCAGACAAAATAGTATATAAGACTCAGGAAAATTGCAAAGTACAATAACAGCAGGCTATTAAAAACTCACAAAGAGAAATTTATGCATAATAGGTACTAACAAACTATAAGTACTAGCTTATTACTATATACATCAAACAGAGAATAAAGTTCTAGCCCTTGGTTGTTGAATTTTTTTTTTTTAATATTTATATAAGTAGACAAATTATCAGAAAAATGGCCATATGGTATTTATTGCCACTATCAGAAAATAATGCCACTGCTTGGCAAACAAATGGCTGGACTATTAAATAAAACATGATATATTGGTGTTATGGTGTACCATATCATGGCATGTACACATAGTACAACAGTAGTGGGACAAAATTCAGAGATAAGAGTCTGTAGATGCCATGAAAATGACAGAGTTATCAACCAAGACCAGCAGATTTATGAGTTCTGATCAAGTGCACATTGGTTTACTATTTTGTTATTGTGATAGACAAACGTTAAGAACTTTTCTTCTTGTCTTAATGCCCTTTGTTGATTGTTAGTCTCTCTGCTTTAGGTATGGAAAGAAAGAGATGAGAAATTTGGCTTTGAAGAATCTCTAGGGAGAATTTCCTGTATTGTTCTTTCCAGATCCGTGCCACATGAGAAGTCACTAGTGGTCAGAAAGCACAGCTGTGACTGACCCACTGGATCCTGGTTCTTTTGGATTATACTTGACACATTGGATCATCCAAGCAGGCCTCCTGTAAACAGTCAAGTTAATTTTTGTAATAGCTCTCAGAGTAGCAGTCTTGAGAAGTTACAGAGGATTCAATTCCTTGTTTGCCATTCCCTATCTCCCACCTCTTGGGATAATGTCCATTGAGGAACAAAAGATTTTCTATCAGGTACAATTCCCAGCTCACCATTTAGAAACCAAAACAGTAAAGAAAGAAAACCTATGAGAACAATGTGATGACTAATTAAACTCACTAACAAAGAGGAAAACAAAGGAGAAGAAAGAAGGCTTTGCCCTCAGTCTTCCTGCAATTTATGCCCAGTTTAGAGTTTATGAACATGCATCCTCATTCTCTCCTTGGTTTGTTTACACTTTATGCAGGTCAGGGGAGAATGAACATAGGCTCAGACTCTGTAGTCGGCTCCTCAGATGAGTTAAGTGGAAAAACATCTCATTCCTGACCAGAAAGGCTGAAGAATCTCACCTGTGTGCTGAATACTAAACTGAACATTTTTGTTAAGCTATAGAATACCCTAAACATGTATGAAAGATTTTGTCAGCACATCTTAGAAAATTAAGAATTAATTATAAATTAATTATAAACTTATATAATTATATATCATGTACCTAGCCTGAATCTATCTTTTTTTAGTTTAAAACTATCACTTCTTATCCTGTCGTAACAGGCCCTACTGCAAAATCTGTCCCCATCTTTCTCATAAGCCATGTTTAAGTACTAAGAGGCTGCAGTCAGGTTTTCCTGGAGTCTTCTTCACATTGAACAACCCTGACTCTCTCAGTCTGTTCTCCCAGGATAAGTGCTCCAGCCCTCTGACCATTTCCTGGGCTCTCTTCCAGGTCTGCTCCTGCAGGTCCCTGCCTTTCTTGTGTTGGGAGCTCCAGAGCTGAACAGGGTATTTCAGGAGGGTTCATTGCTTAATTGCTGAACAATTAAGTAGATTCAAGGAATTTATTTTAATTTTTTTTTCCTTAGAAAACATGGATTTGATTTAATGGAGCCTCCCTGAGTTTCTCTTAAATATTGATCTCTGTGGGTTATTCCATCAAACTGATGAACAAAAGTTTTGTAAACAAAGTGTGGTTACTTAAATAAAAATTCTCAGCAAAATAAATAAATGTTTTGCTTATGGTAGAAATCCTTATATTGTTGACCACAGTTTTATTTTTCGTTAATTTATACAATGATTTTAATTAGAATGGTCCAAAAAGGAAATATAGAGTATTTCTTATTTAGAATCCAAAATACAGTATTTTTTGCCAGTACCAAATTATCTCTTTTTCTTTCTAGGAAATGAGGCAAAGGCAAACAGATTCCATGAAAGAGCAAAAGAAAAGTTTCTAATTAGAATAACTCATATATACATACACTTCTATAGACTGAGAAATATCAAAACATTTGCAATTTTTTTTTAGAGCAGGCTTTTCAATATGGTCCATATTCTTATATACAAATGAGCAGGGAAACAACAAACAGCATTTAAAATACAGAGCACAGATTGTCATTGATGAAGAGTGATGTAAGACTGAGAGAGGAGTTCCTGTAGAGACAAGGAGGGGGAAAAATCCCAATCACCCTTAACAGGGTCTCCAAATCCATTTTCCCCACCTTCTGAAGCAGAGGGATGGTCCTGCTGGTGACAAGCTGAGATTCAGTCACCACCCTTCACAGGGCCCTCTGTGTTCATTGACAAGGCAACAATTAATCAGTGCACGCCTTTCCCAGTGGATTAATGAAGAATCACAAAAATTACTGCTTTCTTCCCTTACCTGTACAGGGACCTGGAAGAGCTGACTCACATCAGGCAAAATTGCCACCAGGCTATGAGAGCTTTGTGCCTCTCTCAGGAGATGCAGAATCTGTCTCCAGATTTTCTTGTCACATGTCCCAGGATCCCATTTGAGGAGCTTCCAGTCTCAGATAGGGCATGAATTTGCTATGAAAATACAAAGATTAGTGCTCTATTTGCTGCTTCAGTAGTATACAGCTTTCACACACACAGCAAACAAAATACCATGCTAAGCAATAGAGGTTACTCTAAAAGTTTATACAAATGATCAAGAAGTTGGGTTTTTTTAAAGCTAGAATTTCATAACATTTCTGTTTCATTTTATCCTGATATTTTATCAACAATTTAAAGATAACTTCTGTCCAACACCACCCAGCTACATCAGCTGACCAATAGAAGGCACAAAAACATCCTCAGACTGTGCCAAAAAAATACTTACTCTTTCACTGTGAATCCATCTTACAGTAACAGGACTGTCTGAGGGGTAGCAGAAACAGCTAGATTTACCTCCTGTGCTTGGGACGTTTTCATTTGTGGTGAGTAAAACCACATCATCACCCAGATAAGGCAGGAAATTTTAAAATTCTTGTAGGTATTTTGAGGGGAAAAATCTTTTTTCATATGTCTTCTATGTTTTATAAACAGTGATTTGTTTAGAAATATTTCTTGCAGTGAAGTTTTACAGCCAGAGTTTAGGCAGTGCTTCTGTTGATAAATGGTTAAGAGCTATCTTTCCATAAATTAGCGAGAGAAAACCCATAAAATTTGTCATCAGGCTTCAAAACTGTGCTATTTTCAAACAGTACAAATTGTGACTGGCTCGGCACCATATGGTATTTAATTTTCTGTGATGTATGCATGTGCACAAATTGCATTTAGGTAACTGGGATGCTGTCAGTCTGAAGATAATTCTGCATACACTCTAACAGGTAGAAAGCAAAGGTCTTTGACAATATCTGAATCATTTCAAAAGATGCACTCTGCATTCATGCACCGTTCAAATAAACATGAAGAAATGTTAGGAGCTGACTTCTTGGCTAGATCTGAGACTTTATTTCTGAACCATAGCTTTAGCAAAAAAGAAATGCTAAAAATAAATATATGTGGTTTATAAATATATGTGGTTTTCAAAACCATTTTTCTGGATTTTTTGTTATATACAGCCTTCATGGAAACCTGATGTCTATATTGTACCTTAACATAGTAACATGACCCAACATAAACTAATTTAGAAAAAAATCTATGAGATATTTTCCTGCTTTAGGTGTGATTACTCTGAAAATATTTGTGCTGTATTTCCTTCCTTTTACTCTTTGAAAGTTTTGGGAAGTAAAACACAGAACTCAAGCTGGGCTATGTAGGCATCACTGCCTTCTTTACAATCACACTCTCATGTACCACCTGAGGGTTGGCTTCACAACAATGTGTGGATATAGGAACTGACTCCACGGTTTCTATTTACTTTAAAACCCCATTTTTGTTTACTTAATTACCTAGTAATGATTTGAGACTAGCCAGTTAAAAGTGCTCTCTGAATAATATTTTATAACTAACAGTTTTCTTTCATGTAATTTATATTATCTAAGTGTCCAGAAATCATTAGTGTGAGAAAATTACTTTGCTGACTTAAGAGGGAGGATCATGAATGACATGGAGCAATGTCAGTTGACTTTTGATTGCCTCTTTCACCAACTCAACCCTCAATTGCTCAATCACAAAATAAATGCCAGGAAAAGAATCAGAATTCGGTCAGAAAAAAGAAATGACATGAATATTTGGTATGTAGTATAGTGTTATAATGGAGAAGACAAAGGTGCAGGGGAAGAAAAAATCTTACCAGACGACTGATAAAGAGATGCTCTGCTTTTTACTTGAGACAGTTAGGAAGGAAGAGGACTTTGAAGTGTAGTAATGACATTTGTATTAGAAGCTATGAGCCAGACAAAAAAAAAATCTGAAGTCAGCTAACAAAACAAATCAAACTCTTTTCATACCATTTCTGCAGAGGGTGAAATAAGGGTTCTATACTGATGTACACAGCACATGGAGATATAAAGAAGCCCTTGGGAAAAAATAATTTTTCAAAAGTTGAATATATTATTTTAGCTTACATTCACCATTTTGTGGCAAAGGTTTTCACCTGGAATCCCTTGACATGTTTGGGAATTGAGGAATTTATGAGAATTTATTAGTTCTTATACTTGAACTAATGTGATTATGCAAGAGACAGAACGAATGTCAGCCCCTCACCAGAACAAGGTGGTGTTCACCTAAGAGCTCAAATGAATTCAGTGATGAAATATATAAACTACAAAATCTAGAAGGTAGCCTCTCACTTGAAGCTCAATACATGAATACTGGCTGATAGAATTTCTATTTAATAATCTTTAATTTTAAAAAGTAATTTAAAAAATCCTTTCATATGAAGCAAATCAGTAAAGAGAACTGGAAAGGATAAATTTACTGAATCTCTTTGTTAATTCTTTTGTGAAAATGAAATCCAGAGACTTCTATGAAGAGAATTTCTGCCCCCAAAGGCAATAATCAGAGAGACAGAAATTATTAAGTACATATAGTCTGTTTGGATTCCCAAGTTTTCACAATGATCTTTATTGCAAAGTCTTAAGGAAAACAATGAGCCATTGCATCAGTGCAGGGGGATTCTTTCATGGCTGAAGGTAATGAATGAATGGTTGAGAGAACAGAAATGGAAACAAGAGTGAAATGTTAATTCCTGCGGTGTGGGAAGATCAGTAGTCGAGTTCTGTGCCATTCAACATCTTCACAAGTAGCCCAGTAATGACATTGAAGAAATACCTGTGCTTCTGATGATGCAAAGTAATTCAAGATACTAATAATGATGGCAGATTGTGAACGGTCTACTGAGTAACTGGATATTCTAATAGCAGATAAAATACAGTACAGTTAGGTGAAAATTGATACACACAGGGAAAAGCAATATCAGATTTATATACAAAATGAGAGGCTCTCAGCTGATCAATGTCACCCAGAAGTAATTTTGGCATATTGTAAGCCATTCTATAAAAGCTATCAAGTGCTGGATAACATTATATAAATAAATTGGTAAATCAATAATATATGCAATGTTCTTGTTATCATAAATACTCTATTAGTATTCCTAATACAGCAGGTAAATCTGTATTCCTCCTGGCAAAGAATTCTGTGAATGTAAATGATTTCTCTGAGTTAAAAGGTTGACCAGAGTTTCTTGTAAGTGACATACAGAGGTCACCAAGAGAAACTGCAAGAGTCTCAGGAATCCTCCCCAGCTAAGAGTAAAAGTGTATTAGGGATCATTGCCATATACGTTTGTTTTCCTCTTACTCTTCCTCAGTGTCCTCTTCCCGGACATTTATATGTCTCACTAGATCTTTGGTGTGACTCAGAATGTAATAATTATGTTATTTTGTTTTATAACCCATTTAAGAAAAAATTAGAATGACAACACTGTAAAACAAATTCACGTGGCACTCTATCTAACATATTTGGAAAAAAAAAAATCCCTCAGGTTTTCTCTACTAGTGACTGCCTATGCTTTGAAGACCTGCTTCTCTTTTAGGTGTAGCAGGCAAAAGAAATAATTTTGGAGGTTTCTGACACAATAATTTTTGTTAAGAAAATACACAACTGTATATCTGAGAACTTAAGGTATGGATGGGATTTTTTAAAGAAGGTCAAGTGATAGAGGACAATATCTCTTCTCTTAAAAACACAGCTAACAGAAAATTCAAATGAGAAATAAAAACATGCTCAGCAGAGACTGCAACAGGCTAAAAAGGTCTTGAGTAAATGATCCTTTACTTGTTTTAGATGAAGCCTTGTTCTAAATGATCATGGATCTTCTTTAAAGAAAGTATGTCTTAAAGAAATCCCCTGACAAAACAGCACTTCCACTAAAAATTACATTGTGTCAACAAGAACATTGATTTATAGGAACTAAACAGTAAGATTCTCAGAGGTCACTGTGCAGAAGACTAAGTAAAGCCTAATGTAGTTCATACTTTTCTCTGATGTTTATTGCAAAATATACAGTCAGCATTTTATTCTCTAAAATATATTGGTGACCAAAGGCTAATGTCAGAAAGAAATATGAGATGATATAGATCAATATCAAGGCAACAATAGAGGTATTGCTTTTTTTAAATTATTTTCTCTTGACATCACTCTTTTTTTTCATGACTTGTGCAAAAGAGAAAAAAAAATGGAATATAGTATATCCTAAATACCATCCTTAAAAGCAGATTCACAGGCTGTTTCATTTTCCAGAGTTCAGAGATGGTGTCTTTGATTTAATATGCCTCTTGATTTTCCTTTTAGATTATTTTAAACCTACATAAACATGAACAAAAATATCTAAACCTACTTAGTATGTTCATAGATGTTTGTAAAATAACTTCCCATTGACAATGTTCTTTAACAGGCTGTATCTATCAAAGTCACAAAGCCTTACATACTCTAGAGTTGGTCACTAAAGACATACACAGAGAGCTTTCAAATATTATCCTGGTAGTGAACAAGATTATATTGCAAAGAAATACTCACAAACTTCAAAGACAATTATAGACATAAGCCTCCTAGGCTTAAATTTAAGGGACAACTCAGAATTATGAAAGTCACACCTCTTCCGATTCTGTTTATTTATATCTGATTACCAAAGGGATCTTGGACTAAATGTGTCTGATGAAGCTATTGTGCTTTGAGTTTAATAGAGTGAGCTCTACTTTAAATGTTATATGCTTGGCCACAATCTGGCTTCCTGATATATAAAGAGGACAGCACAACATGTTGTCAAAAGCAACCATAGCCCACACAAAGGAAAGATTTGTTGTTTTATTTGAAAACCTGTCAGTATGCGAAAGTCAAGAGATAAATGAAGAGTACCTAGAAAATATCTTTATCTCAGAGAAATGCTGAGGATTGGAAATAAAAGAAAAAATATTTCCAAATCCATTTAAATGCCTTGGAGAAAGGTAAATGTGAAGAGGACCTACAAGTATCTCTATTATTGCACACAGTGGGCAAGAAAGTCCTGAAAATATGAATTCATTTTATTAGAAACCAGTTAAAAATATTGCACCTAGAATGAAATCCTAATACTTAGGAAGTGCTGTAGTCCAAGAAAAGTATTTGGTTTGATGAAAATCAGGCCCTTTTCTTATCTACACCTAGGAAAAGGGCAGATAAGACATGTAAAAAAGTTGAAAGGGGAAAATAAGTGCCAGTTTCAGAAATACTGAGAACAGCGTGTCCATGTTTAGAGCTCCTGCTGAAAACAGCCTAACTAGAAAATAGTGAAGGAATTTCAATTAGAATTCAAAAAAAAAAAAGTGTCATAAAAACATCACTAAAGTCAAACATATGGGTTAACAGTTTCATCAAAATTACGAAGAGAGAAATGGCAGATAAGAAAATCTGTATTAACAAGCATTCACAAGAGAATATCAGGTTTATCTTGAGATAGCATCATCCTATCTGCACAACAGCTGATATACAGCACCAACAAGTTGATAAAAACATTTTCATTGAGAACAAGGACAGGTCCTGGCAAGCCAGACTACAGACTCAATCAACTGAATTGAGCAATTTCAAACCTTATACAGTAGCTGCAAGATCATACATTTACCTCTTACAGTAAACTGAAATAGGGGATGTTTTAATGAAAGAGCAAAGAAACACTTGCAGATATTTTGAACAACTGCATGATGAGGTGATGATGGCTGTGCCAGCCCCAGATGAACAGAGACACTGAGGAAAATGGTGAGAAGGACACAACAATGATATACTCAATTCATTCTGAAAAGATGCCACCCATGGCAAAAGTATTCAAACACACAGGATGCCTATATTAACCAAGCCACTTAATGAACCTGTTAAAGCTGTAGCTGGCTGGAGAGCCTACACAGCAGTGATTCTTGAGATTTTGTTGTACAAATCTGTACACAGTACAAATTTGTTGTACTGTGCAAGAAAAACAGGCTTAATTGCTCATCTAAAATAATTGTTTTGGGATACCACAACTTTACAAAAGTCATGAAAGAAACAAAGTTTGCCAAAAATAAGGGCAACACTCTGCCATGTCCCTGTTGTTAAAGTCTGATCATTTCTTGCCACTAATAAATACTTTCTATGGAAATCACCAGAAAAACAAATCTTGAGATAAGTAGATGTGCTGCTCTAGTGTGACTCAGCATGCAGAACAATTTCTACATAAAATCTTCATGATTTCTTTTGTCTAATTGCACAAAATAGCTGAAGGTTTCTTTTTTTGTTCAATTGGTTCTGTTTGTTTGGTTTTGCTTCTGCCTCTGCTTTGACATATAATACTCATTTAAGAATTTTTTTCCACTTTCCAAAATTTTAGTCTCCTTCTGACATGTCAGTCCGTTCTGCCACTGCTAAACAGGATGTTCTGTCTTCAACACTTGGAATCCCAAAATAAGTATTGTGTAATCTCCTTGTGCAAGCAGACAAATGCTTGGCTTATTATTTTAAAATGAGAACATTCAGACTAATTAAATGACTGAAAGATTGTTCAGATGGTACAACCTATGATTTGCAATATAGCTGGATCAGAGAGCAGAAATATTCAGACTCGTTCAAACCTGAGAAATTAAAAAAGATGGGTAGGAAACACTGTCCTGCCTGGACATTAGGTGATAGAAGAGGGCTTTTGCCCTGATATTCCTGTTATTCCCACTGACTCCAAAGAGCTTATGATGGCTTAATACACTTATGATAGAGATTGAAATGATAATATGGCCAGGCAGCACAGCAACAGTCTCTTTCATCCTGAAGATTAAATCCATGTGGAAACTACATACACAACTGAAAGTTACAGCTGGAATGTGAAGGGTACACATCTACAAACTAGCAGCTGATACTGGGATAAATCAGAAGAGTAAGAAGTACATCAGAAGTGCTTGTGTCTGAGAAATGAGATGATTCAGTGAGACTTACAAAGGAATATTAGGCGCATCTGAGGAAAATCAAGAGTTAGATGTTCTTGCCAGGTAGTGTGGAGAGTTGCCGGGCATTTGGAGCTGTTTGGCTGTGTTATCTACTTTTGATTGACACAAAGAGCAGTTAATCATAGTGCTGTCTCAATTAATGTGATAAGACAGGCATGTCTCAGGCTAGATAGTCAAGGCACTGGCAAGCTACTCAAATGAATGTTTTCTAGGAACATAGAAAAAAATTCCAGTATATTGTCCAGTATTTTCTTTAAAAATAGCTATGAGAAATCACCAGAATACTAAAGTTAGGAGAAAAGTCTTACATGATTTAGGTGCTGAGTCTTATGCACTGTGGTACTGTTAAAAGTTGTTACTCTCTGCCATATAATAGGAATCTATGGTCCAAAATTAAATAGCCTCAATATCACCAGTTCTTCACACAGTGAAGGTACAACATTTGAAAGCAGACAGACTCTCTTCCTTTTTTCTATGTAACTGCTGGCAAGTCTGTGGCCATAAGGAGATGCCACAATGTGCAGACATCATAATTTAAAAAAACCCAAACAACCAACCATGGCTTCATCCTTCTTGAAGGACTTTATTAGTTTATTTAGTAACAGTAGCACAATCCAACCAACAGAACACAGAACTGTGATTCCAGACTCATGGTCTATGCCCTTTTCATTTGGGCTAAGGGGTGGGTTTCCAACAGTGACCACAAGTCAGTACTTTCAAAAATGTTTACTGTCTTTTTCTCTAAGGCATAATTTGGGATATTTTATGGCCTTTAATTAATGCAAAAAATGCAATATTTTCAAATACTTTGTAAGGAACTGAAAATTCCACAAAAATAGTGAAATAGAAACTTTCCACAGCCAAACAAAAATAGTGTGTATGTCCCTAGATGCATATATAGAGATGGAAAAACGACAAGAGGATAGAAGATAAGAAAAAATAGATACCGTCTGGGATGGGGGAGAGGAGAGGAGGGAGGACAGGAATGCGATGGTGTTCCAGGGTCTGTTGCAACCAGTAAAGAAAAATATTTAGAGGTGTCAGAGAAGTAGAGGTGTCAGAGAATTAAAGGTGTCCCCAGTAACATAATCATTTGAATTTTAAGATAGAGTATCTGAAGGCAGTAGGAGATGTCAGGAAAGGGAGTGTGAAAGAGTTAAGGATAAAAGGAATTGCTCAGGATGGATCTATCTGTGAATTTCATGAACACAAATTTGCTGCCATTTTAAGTACTCAGCCATAGTTTGAGATCAAGTTCCTGTAAAAGTAGGTATTTAAGCCTGTATGAGGGCATTATTCACACAGGAAGAATTTGAGCTATTCCTGCGAAGACAGGCAGCTCAATATTTGAGATATAGAGTGGTTCTGCAAGAAGATCTGTTTTCTTAGACTGATGGACTGATGGAATATAAATATGAGTATGATGTTTCTTGTGACACCTATATCTGGAAGTTTACAGCAACCCTGAGATAATGGCCCTGCTTCAAAATTCAGGTGTGATGTCAATGAAGTACTAGTGCAGGGACTGGAGAAGCTGCTTACCAGTATTTTCCTAGGAGACTGTGCTGTGTGAAATCATCTTGGATGAGTGTTTCATGGGGTTTTCCATGTCTGTTCCTGTTGGGAAGGCAGATTGCCTCAGTGAGCTGAGAAATGAGTCATGAAGGTCACACAACAAAGTGGGCACAAAATACTTCAGTTGGAAATGTCCTACAGCAGTCATAGAATCATTTGGGCTGAAAGGGACTTTAAAGATCATCTAGTTCCAATCCAATCCAATCTAGTGTCCATGGGCAGGGACACCTTCCATTAGACCAGGTTACTCAAAGCCTTGTCCAGCCTGGTCTTGAACACTGCCAGGCTTGGAGCATCCACAACTTCTCTGGACAACCTGTTCCACTGCCTCATCAGCCTCACACTAAAGAATTTCTAACATTTAATCTAAACATACTCTCTTTTGGTTTAAAGCCATTTCCCCTTTCACTGCATGTCCTTTTACAAAGTCTTTCCAGCTTTCTTGCAGCCCCTCTTTAGGTACTGGAAGGTGCTGTAAGGTTTCCCCAGAGCCTTCCCTTCTCCAGGATGAGCAACCCAAAATCTCTCAACCTGTCTCATAGGAGAGATATTCCAGCCCTCTGACCATATCCATGGCCTCCAGCAGTCCTGTGTCCTCCTTAAGCAGTTCAGCTGCTTGGACTAATTCAGGGCTGACCAAAAGGTTAAGAATGTTATTAAGCTCATTATTCAAGTACCTCTTAAACACTGACAGGCTTGGGACCATCAATCACCTCTTCGCCTCTTTAGGAAGTCTGTTCCAGCATCTTACCACTTTCTCAAAAAAAAAAAAAAAAAAAAAAAGCTTCCTAAACCCTAAACCTCATCTGGATCAGCTTTGAACCATTCCCATGTGCCCTGTCACTAGGTACCAGGGAGATCAGAACTTTTCTACCCACTTGTCTTCCTCAGGTATCTGTAAAGAGCAAAGAGTTTGCTGCTCAGCCTCATTTCTTCCAATTGCCAGCACTGCTGGGTAATTACCCCTTTTGACCAATTAATCATGGTGTGTTTTATGAGCCCCATCATGGGGTTTGCTGGGGGCACATTGCTGACTCCTCTGGAGCCTGCTGTGAGCCAACACCCCCAGGTCCCTTTCTGTAGGGCTGCTCTCACACCTATTGGTTTCTGTCCAAACCTATACTTGTGTCCAGCTTTACTTTTTTTAGTGTTAACCTCGACAATTCTGCATAACCAGCAGACTCTGCTGATTATGTCTCCACATGCTTCCCCTAAATTTATTTGGCCTATCTCAGCTTTTTTTCCATGTATCTACTTATCCAAATTAGAGGATACATATGAAAATATTTCCCAGCCTTGTTTGTATATTTATCACTGTCAATATATTGCTTTGAATTGAAGAAGTATTTCAATAAGTTAAATAAAACTGTCAGTATTATACAAGGCAAGGAAGAAAAGCAAATTAGAGGCAAAAGTTGGTTTTAAGGGCACAGGTAAGTAGGGCCAGTCACATAGGTTAATTTTGATTTCAAGGCCATGACTTTGATCCAATGCCTGGGATTTTCCACAGAAGCATTCAGTCTGGCTTTGATGACTTTGAGATATGAGGCATCTACTCTTTTCTTCAAGTCTTGCTTTACTGGATGTTCACTCCATATGCAAAAAAAAAGAAAAAAAATCTTGATAAGTATTTTCTGCCTGAATTCTTACATCTTTTGTACCCATAGCATTGTTTGCCGCTAGATTAAACACTTCTTTAATATCCTGTACTTTTACCCTGTGAAGGCAGTTAGAAACTATGATCACATAACCCCTCAGTCCTCTTTTTGATAAGTACATTGATTTCTAAAAGATTTATTTAAAGAGTAAAATTGGGGGGAGAGTGCAATGATCATTTTACTTGCATACTCCTGTAATTACCAATGCCATGGGAAAGATATTTATTACAACAATATGTCTGGAACTGTACAAAATATAGAGAAGTGTGTGCTCTCAAAATTTACTTTGATCATCTCAAGGTTTTTCTAAGATTGCATTTATCTTTCATTGCCTTGACTGTCAATACATCATTGCTTTTACATTCTTAGAGAAGCAAGAATGGAGATGCTCTGAGATGGCATTAGAATTCCTACTGGGATTTCTTCCAATGCTGTTCAGCATAAGTAATTGAAACCAAATATTGTATTTTTATATACTCTGTAGCATTTCTTCCAAGGGGCAACTTTCTATTCATTTATTATTCTGTAGGTTATAAATGGCATTATGCATTTCTTCTATCAAAATACTCAGCTAGTTGTATTTAACTGTAAAGAAATATATCCTTGGGCAATGAATGCAGTCAGAAATTACTAGGTGAATTTAACCAAGAAAAGAATGATCCCATATTGATGTAGTGCATAAATTTTTGAGTGTGGGACAATGGCCCCCATTTATTAACATTTTATAACCACATTGAAATGCCTGACCTTGCTTCTGCAGTTTTATGACTAGCAAGATCTTTGGAAGTTCAATTTTTCCCTCTAGAAAAAGAAAGCAGCTATATCAATGGGAATAAATACAATTCAGATGGGTTTTTTTTTCTGTTTTTCCTCAGATGTAGCAAAAACTTTAATACCTCTGTAGCATAACAAATCTGATAATAAAAAGGCCAACTGCTATAAAAGTGAGGAGAGGAAATACTTTGAAATGCATACCCCATTATACACCAGTGAGGCACTGAAAGTAATTTTTAGTTATGCAAATGCCTAAAGTATAGGTAGAGATTTCCTACTATTCCTGTTTCAGATGAATATCAGAACAGCTGGGCAGGCATGCAGCAAAACCTTTGGACAACCAGTGGTATGCAAACGAAACTCAGAAATGTGGGTTTAGAAAAAAAATTCAGGAAAAATAAGATTCATATCATTAAGATCCAGAAATCTTCAGTATTTGAGGTAGTTATTGGTAATTATCAACTCTCACGACCTTTCATCAATTTTAAATTGGATTTAAAGAGCAAATAACCATGAGGGGAAGAGTAAGAATTGCCAAAAATATCTTCCTAGGGAGGTGCTGGGCGTGTCCGGGCTGGAAGAGAGGCCAGGCCTCTGCTGGA
The DNA here is from genome assembly GCA_013398615.1 of Brachypodius melanocephalos. Lineage (NCBI taxonomy): Eukaryota > Metazoa > Chordata > Aves > Passeriformes > Pycnonotidae > Brachypodius > Brachypodius melanocephalos. Next base: position 3,019,562 of record VZSR01001299.1, on the reverse strand, counting down.
CTGGACCTGGATCCCAGAGCAAGGTAATCCTGTTCTGGAGGAACAGAGAGTCTCAGCTGCCCTTTGCCAACTCACACAAGCTGCATGTCAGAGCTTTCCTGTTCTGCATACAGGAATGTATCTAGAGCACCGATGCCTAGTTTAGCGTGCTAGGAATTGCTCTCCAGAAGTGGGTGCCTGATTTATGAAGCACCATACTTCCCACAGCTTTTGAAAACCACAGGGGCACCTTGAAAACAGTAAAGCAACATGAATAAATCTAAACTAGACAAAATGTAACAATGCAGAAAGAAAAAAAAAGAAGAGTCCCAACATTACACAGTAAGGAAAATAAATTTGATATTTTATCTGAAAATACAGAACTCTTATCCACCAGTGAAAAAGAACAGTACTTTTACACAAAAAGTTAATTTAGCATCACCACCTGACAGATGGACTCCCCAGCAGGTACTCTGTCTTCTTTTTTCTCTCCTGTTTCACAGACCCACACAGTTTTAAAACAAGTCTGAGACAGTGAGAGGTGTCTCACCTCTTTCAGGATGAAGCAGAGAGCCAGTTTCCAGACAATCAAGTATAGAGGCAACTTTGTAAGTCAGGCTATGACAGAATAATCAATGGGATTTTTTTAAGTGATCTGTGCTACAAAATAGAGGGAGAGACTGTTTTTTGTTCTGCACATTGAAAATATGTCTGAAAGGATTAAGAATTGCGTACTCCAAGTATCACCACATTGTTCCTTTGGACTTGTTCCTTCCAATGACTGTTTTCTTTAAATAGAAACAGAGGCTGAAACTGTTTAAGGATCCTTAACACAGCTGTTTGATACACAAATCTAGGGCATCTATTAGTTCTGAGACTGCCAGTGGGAATCATAATCTGTTGACTGTAGACAGCCAGAAAAAAAAAAAAATCAGTCTACGTGATTGTCAAAGCTTAGAATTTAAGAGTGTGCATACAGGGCAAGTGAGTAGTCCAGGACAAGTACATAAAAATGTCATTGTATAGGGAGAAGAAAGAAAAGACACGATTCACAAGAAGGACTAGAACTGCCTGAAAATGTCTCTTCCAGAAGCTACCATCTGGGAATTAGCATGTCGCTGATCTGGTACGAATAATTCCAGACTTCATTGAATAGCCTTCACTGAAGGAAAAGCTACAAAAACTCACTGAAGGAAAAACTAGATAAACTAGGCTAAAGCTAGATAACTCCTTAGCATGAAAAACAGGTGTGATAAAAGTCTACACAATCATGAGTAGCAGTACTCAATAAGTGAACGGAGTAAAAAGTTCCTACTTGATAAAGCAAACAAGTTAAACTAAGTGGTAGTTTCAAAATAAGTGAGACTTATAAGAGTCACTTCTTCACATGATGATGATGATGATTAAATAATGGAATTTTTTTCCACATGGTTCTTGATTACTAAAAGATCACATGGTTTCAGGAACATTTTTAGATACATTTTTAGAAGAATGATAATTCAAGATTATTAAACCCAAAGATGTTATCATCAATATGTGTAACTTTGAATCAAAACTTTGTGCTCAAGAAAATATTCATAAATACTTACATTTCTATATTCATAAAATCATAAAATCATTTGGGTTGGAAGGGACCTTTAAATATCATCTGGTCCAACCACCTTGCAATAAGTAGAGCCATTTTCAACTAAATCAGGGTTCTCAGTGCCCTGTCCACCTTGGCCTTCAATGTTTCCAGGGGTGATGTACATATGTCCTTCTGGGTAACCTGTTCCAATGTATGAACACCCTCATTATTAAAAAAAAATAATTTTATTTCTTCCATAAATATAGTTTGAAACCATTATCCCTTGTCCTAATGCAAGCAGGCCCTACTAAAAAGTTTGTCCCCATCTTTCTTATAAGTCCTCCTAAAGAACTGAAACGTCACAATAAGGTTTTCCTGGGGCCTTCTTTTCTGCAGGCTGAACAATCACAACTCTCAAAGCCTTTCCTCATAGGGCATGCATTCCATCCCTCTGATCACTTTTTGTCCCTCCTCTGGACCTGCTGTATCAGATCCGTGTCTTTCTAGATATTAATTTTGGCTGCTGTCAGTGAGAGTAGAAATACTTGTTTACTGGAAGTGTAAATTACTCTGTCTTATTTTGCAGTATGTACCACAGAGGCTGCAAAATGTTAACAGGGATGGAGGATCCATACTAGGTTTTAAGATGTCCAGAGAGCATTGAAAGCATCTAACCTGAAATATAGCCAAACAGGTCTACACACGTAGTGTTCCTTCCACAATTTAATTAAAATGGAGCATCCAAAAACATCCAATACAGAAAAAAGGTTTCAAGAGCTGGATGCTTCTTGAAAAAATGATGAGCGAATTCAGCAGATTTTCTACATGGAATTTTCTACATGGAATTCAGCCCTAACTTGGTAGCTTATTCTCTGAGGAAATAGCTAAACATTACAAAGTTAGTCTTGAAACACTGCCATGAGAGCAAGATTTAAATAGGGCTAACTATGCATTTTCTCACAAAAAATCTTTATCATGGAGAGGCCATCTGCAGCAATACTAACATGGACAGATCTCAGTGTGCTTATTTTGATGCCAATGTTCTTCTGAAGATGACCCATTGAATTGCATTGGCAGAAGGCTGGACAGAGTGAGAGTTTATCCTGTGAGGAAAAGCATATTGAGAATATTAATGGCATTATTTTGAAAGGAAATGGGAATATGGTAGAATTAAATTGTGCTGTAAGTTGTACTCTTGATTAGAAATAAGATAACCTGCAGTTGCTTTTGTGTTTCAAAAACAGTATAAGTAAAAATTACTAGAAACCTGAGAAAGAGAAGTAACACTGACGAATGAAACTGTTGGAAATAAAACCAACCGCTTGAAATTTTATCTGGCTGAACATCCTTTCTCTAGACACCATCCTATAATGGGAATTTCAAAGACTGTTTGGCAGAAAGAAGCTTGTATTTAGGGAGGAATGCTCTCTAAACCATAAGAATATTACCATTAGTATACTCTTTTAGTCCACATATCAACCTGGGCCAGTAGTACCCAGTTTTTAACCATGAGTAGCAGGAGATTCTTGGGAGAAGGGGTCAGGACAAGCATATGTGAAAATTACATTCACTCTCAGTTGTTCTTCTAGTCTTCAATCCTTTGCTGTTCTTGAGCCAGAACTTTTTTCTTGCATAATTAGTAACCTCCTTTTACTGCTCCCATTTGAATCTGTTTAATCCTTAAGCATATTTAAGAATTTCTAACAAAAGAGCTAGAATGAAGTATATAATAGAATATTTTAATAATTTAGCTGCTATCCCATTTTTATATATCAGTTCATCTTAGTTTGGGGGGAAAGTAAGACAAAATATTTACAGAATGAAGATTCACATACACAGATATAAACTGTATCTCATGTGAATAATATTTTGTGTGATTTTCTCATTTGTTTGCCATTAACTTTTTTTCCACTGACACCCACTAAGTCATCATTGGTAAACTGATGCAGAAAGCAGATGTTCATGGACATTTAATACTGAGCTCTTTCATGTGTGACTATATAATTTTACTGACTGGAATTTAACATGGTCCTTCCATGAGAGAAGTTTGCAATCTGGCCTTCAATAAGACACCTTTCACCTTTACTCATAATAAAATTCTGTGCTTACAGTGCTTACCACTTTAATAATTATCAAGTTGGAAAGGTGGTAGGATCAATGAAATTAAGTTGTACTTAGAATAATATCAGCTACTTAATCTAGTAAACATTTTGAAAATACTTAAAAAGCATTTTGATAAACTGATTTAGGTAAAAAAATGGCGATGAGCTGTGTTAGGATTGCAGGCAAATGATTATGGCACATCCTTGTCCCTGGCTGGAAGCCAAACCAATAGGATTGGGCACGGAAAACTACTGGATAGGAAACTGTTGGGCATAACAAATAACCCAGAGAGAGGCTGACATGAGATGTAGTTAGTACCACAGGGGTTGGCCGGATTTCATAGGTCAAAGGGAGAAACAGTCAAACTGCAGAGATGCTTGAACAGAAGAATTGCAGACCTGCTGGGGAGGAAGTGTTGCAAGACCAACTGGCCAGGAAAGTGTACCAGCAGTGCCATATAAAAGAGAGATTGGTAAGGTTGTCAGAAATAACAAATTTAGGTACAGTTGTAGCACAGCTGGAAAACAGTGAAAAAGTAAGCATGGCTATATTTTAACTGGGAGGACACATATAAAGAGAGTTAGAACAACAGGGAAAAGCAGGTCAAGATGTGCAAGAAAAGGACAACAAAGTATGCAGCCACATGACCGGTTCTGTCTGGGAGTATCTGTGGAGCAGCCCCGTGTAGGACACTGGAGGTTCACTGGCTCAAAACATCCATGTAGGAAGTGGTAGGGGAACAGGGTGAGCTCTGCATAGGTGGGATGGTGCTGGCCCCCCTCCCTATCCCCTTGAGTCCTCTCACACTGCACTGTGTAGCCCTTGTGCATTTGAAAAATCAGACATTGGTCTGCACTGTAACTGGGGATCCACTTCATGCACCTGCCAGGAACACTGTCTCTGTGTAAAATGCAGGCACAAATTAGGCTTTGCCAAGTGCACTGTTCCATCAGAATGTTCTAAAGATTGCAAATAAATTTCTTTTTGAACCTCCTGAGACTTTTGTTGTTTAGCCTGGAGTAAACTTGCACAACTTGACTACCTTGACTACGTCTTCTTTAATAAATTAGAAGAAAAATTATTTTAAATTATGGAGATCACATTATATAGACATCTTTACTCCTATTCATATTTTGATGGCATTTGAAAGTTTTTGTATTAGAAACAAGAAAGGCATGATATGGATTAGTTCAGATATATCATGCATGGAGCAGTGCACTCAAGCCTACATTTGGCTCCTAAAAACTAGCCTGGTTATTATCCACCAAAATCTGTAAAGAATAAGGAAACTGCTCTTTAAAAAAATCAATAAAATATAATTTAACACTGTTTAATATGTTAAAAGGGGAAAATAAATCTATCTACTTTTACATAAAGAATAAGGATCAAGTACTATTTTAGGCATAAATTAATGTCCAGAAGACTAATTTGAAAACAATTTAATTTCTAAGACTAGCAAAAATATTATGTATCTTTTTTTAAACATAAAAGGACCTGAAAATAAAATACATGGTATTAGTCAATAAACTGATTTTTCATACATGTTCAGTTTCTGGAATAATGGGAGAAAAAAATGCTGCAAGAGTGCCATTATTATCTGCCTGTTCCCACAGCCTCAAAAGGATCAAATCTTTTTGCAATATTGCAGAAGGTGAAATGAGAAAAGATGAATTACAACATAATATCCCAGGCTTCAAGCAAGTGGTTCACCAGTTTATATGAGGAGTAGTGTTAGAAAAATATCGGAATATGTGGTGTGCAATTGTTATCACTGTCTGGAAGCCTTATATCAAAAGAATAGAAGTTAATTTAAATAATTGGAGGTCAGTATATTAAGAATAATCCCAATCCCAACAAAAGACAAAGGCTGCTATATGCAAAGTTTGTTTCAAAAATATAAAACCTAGAGAAATAAATATCAAAAAATCTTTAATTTCGACTTCCTGACAAAAAACATTGACTTTAAAAAAGATTTACTTGAAGTCCATCCATACATAGAAGGAGTCTAACTTACAATTTAAATAGGAAGATATTTCAAAATATAATTTAGTAAAGTTCTCTCAGTTGAAAAGGATTGAAAATGGTCTTGCCATGGCAGAAGAGCCAATGACAAAGTAGAAATGTTGCTCATGAAGTAGTGAACAGAGTTTTGGCATTATTAAAAAATTAGAACTGTGGTAAAAATGGGCAAATATTTCAAGGAAATTTTCTTCATATAAATAAAAACCTCATTATTAAAATTAAGGAGCTGTACATTAAATAGTGTGATAAGGAAAGAGACTGACTTCTCCTGTTAAATCCTAACTCACATTCTGGAAGTCAATGAGACAGAGAGCAGAGTTGTATCACTGAGAAAGAAGGCTATGAAAAGGAGCATTACACCAAAATAGCAAAGTTTATAATGAAATAAGCTGAATTAGGGTTATTAAGTGAATATGAGTAACTAGCAAGCAAACAAGTCAGCTTCCATATATAGCAAGGAAACAGGTAAACAAAATTAAAGTGCAGAGATGCGAATCAAAACACCCAGAGCATGAAGTCAGCACTTATATTTGAAACATGCAAGACTGAAAGTAACTCAAGCTGCACAATCTTATCTATGGCATGTGTCAAGCTCTGTGACCTGCTGCACAGGTTTCATTATATGACCATATTTGTTCCTAGGAGGATGAGCCCTGAGAAAAGATAGGCTGAGTCTTAGAAAATCGTTGTAGTTTTGATTGAATAAAATGCTGGCATGAGGACAGAATAGAAGCGACAGCATACAATTGGCGCCTCTTCTCATTGTTATATCTAATTCTGTATAAATAATGCAAAAAGGCAAATTGAAGTATTTAGAATATAATTTCTTGTATGCATATTTGTAAGGGGAAGAGGCACATATAACAGTTTCAGAGGAAGCCACAGATATTTTGAAACTCTGAAAAATTATTCTCTCTTAAATTATACTTACATCTTAAAAATAATCACAGAGTAATTAAATAGTCAACAAAATTAAATTAGTTTAAAAGAATCTTTAATTTGTGAGCTGCGGAAGAAATGGTTTCATTTAACTTATTTCAGGTAAAATACTTATTCTCGATCTTATACCAAACATATTCTAATAGGCTCTTTCTACCCATTTCTGATCCAATTCCAAACTAATTTTCTATCTATTATTCAGAACAGCATACTAAATTTAACTATTACCTTCAAAATAAGCTCACCTATATCATTATCAGGCTCATTAGAAGTTCTCCAAATCATGTCTCCCTACCATTTCTTCACCAGGTTTTACAAACCTTTTTAATTTACCAGTTTTGCCATCCTTAGTGCATTGAGTTTTGAATGATCTCTAATTCTCCTCAAGTCCTCTTAGCTTCTGGAATCCAGTTCCTTCTAGGAACTTTTAGGTTTCTGGTAACCTTTTCCTTGCAAGTGGGATTCTTTTCTCCTGAAGTTTTAATTATCCACAGTTACATCTTTTGAACTATGGATAAAAATACATAGAAAGATAGCTGTATTTCTTTCAGACTGCTCCTAAATGAATACATGGGTTTCTTGGGTTTGTTGTTGTTGTTGTTGTTTTGGTTTTTTTGGGGGAGGTGTTTAGACTCTCAATTATTTTCCTTAATAATTTGTTTCCTTATTCTGTGGCGTGGTTGATTCTCAGAGCTCATATTTAAAAACGTCACTGGTCTGAACAACGTGGGACATAAAGACAACTTTTATTTCATCAAATAGATATGTTTCTGCAAAAACATTACAAATGGAACTACTTCAGAACATAATTTACTACCTACTTACCTACCTACCTACCTACCTACCTACCTACCTACCTACCGTTCATAATGATAATAATACCATAATGATCCTACCTACCATTCACTGTTTGAAATCTGAAACATATTTTCTTTCCCAAAAAAAGCAGAAGAGTTGGGGAAAAACATGCCACAGATGTCCCTTGCTTCCTGATTATTTTGTACTGTTTAATGACTTTGTGCAAATTTATAAGAAATCCAGTAACTTCTAGTTAAATCTCTCAATTCCAAAATTTAGTTCACCTCCTCAAATTTCTTTGGCATAGAATTTTTCTTGTGTTCCACATGTGAAAAGTTAATAATTCTTTCAGATGTTTTATAATAAACTGGCCTTTTTTTTTCCATCTGGAAAGCATATAATAAATTCTTCCAGAGGTTAAAAAGCCCTTGAAACTGAAGCACAAGGAGAACACAGAACACTGAGGCAGTGAAGATCTCAATGGGATATAGAACACTACAGTATGCAAATCCATATGCCTTGATTTAAATAAGATATTAGCATATTAGTTTGGCATAAGTATATAAATCAAAGAAAACTGACCCTTAACTTTATCTATTATCCTTGAATACTACAGAAACAAAACATATGCCCTTGCAATTCCCTTTCCCAATTCCCACACACACTTTACAAAAAGATAGAATTTTGTAAAGCAGTTAAATTTAAGACCATTCAGAGCTCAGCTACCTGAGGCTAAGCTCTGTCAGATTTCAGAATTAAGCTCATTAAGTTGCTTGTAAAAGCCCTTTTCTCCTCTAGTAGGATGGTGGTGATAAATGGTTGTGTCTAAAGAACTGCAAGTGCCTTTGATGGACAGCCTACTTCAAATGAGTTCAAGTTTCTTTCTTTCTTTCTTTCTTTCTTTCTTTCTTTCTTTCTTTCTTTCTTTCTTTCTTTCTTTCTTTCTTTCTTTCTTTCTTTCTTTCTTTCTTTCTTTCTTTCTTTCTTTCTTTCTTTCTTTCTTTCTTTCTTTCTTTCTTTCTTTCTTTCTTTCTTTCTTTCTTTCTTTCTTTCCTTACCCTCCTGCCTGCTAGGGAGAAAGGTGTTACAAATAAAGTGTCCTCTCCATCCTTGTACAAACTCCTAGACAGTGGCCTTGTTTATTTTTTCCCTTTCATTTTTATGTAGATCAGATTAAAATTAAGAACCAGCATTCTCAAACTGAGAATGATACATATGAAGGCATAGAGAAAATTATGTCAAAAAACAAGTTTCATATTGTTTACTTGAGGGGGAAATTTTCCTTTAACCACAAGTCAGAAAAATCCATATTTTCCATTCTGGACTCATGAAGTTAAACATTTTTTGGTAATATTCACACCTTCTTCAAATGGATGTGCATATATATACACTTTGCCCTTGAATGCTATTTGTCTGTCAAGGTACCAACTATGTTTGCACAATGTATTTATTTGGACAGGAAAATTTACTTTACTTTCAAAGTCATAGTACTGCTTGACTGAGTAGAAATTTTGAATATGTTTTCTGAAATAAAGTGATCTTTACAGAGCAAGTTTTGTTTTATGAAATTTTATAAGACAAAAATGTACAAAATCAAAATTGCCTTGTGTTTCTTCCAGTAATGAAAATTCACAATATGAAGGGCTGTTGGTGATGTATTATAGCAAACTATGAAACAGATTCACACAACATTATTCTAATAACGTATTTAGGGAAGAAAAAAAAAAAGGAGTAATAAAAGCTCTTTTTGTGGATTCCTGTTTAAATTATAACAACGGATGAAGGCAGATGGGATAGTGAAATATTTGAAGATTCCAACTACCATCTGTCCATAATTTATTATCCATCTGATTGTAGGTTATTATTGTTTTCTTGCCATCATTAAACACTTTTTATTTATCTTGTTACACCACTTCTGCATTTAACATTGAGACCTTCACAGATTTGAGTGCTGTTATCTCCAGTGACCTATAATTTATGTAAGTCCTTTTGGTGTCCTTACTTCTATTCACCAAGCATCTAAAAGCAAATGTTGCTCTCAGCTTAGATTGCTGATTAATTAATTTCTACCTTCTATATCCCTGCATTGCAGCCTTGGGTTATGAGTTTAAAGTAATAATTCACCATTGCATATATTTTGTGATGTTAAATTCCACAAACTTCTGAGAGAGTCCAATTTCCATGCTACATTTAATAGCTGCACCCTTAGAAATTAATCCCTTTCTATTTGTGATTTAATTTTTCTTCTTCTTAGTGACAAAAATGGATTTTCCTCCCTGATCTGCTGTGACCTGGCTGCCTTTCCTGCAGTATTCAGTGTAAGTGACATGACTCCATCTGCTATTTTTTATTCCCTGGTGGAGTTTTAGCTCTGAAGATTACAATGCAAGTTGGAATGTCATAGCTATGGGTGGCAAAATTACATCAGCTCTAAATAGTGACTGGTGGCAGTGGCCAAGTTTGAGTACAAACCTAAACACTCCCCATATTTGTGCAGATATGAAATTCCTCATCCAGGCCCTAGACACAGTGGGTCCACATATCACCCAAAAGCCAGCTACGCTTCATTACTATTTTCAGTAGCTCAGTAAGTGATCCATAAATCCTCTGGGAATTATTCTCTTTGCTTATAATCAGCCTTCCTAACTTTTCCATTTGTATAATAGGGGCCATAACTAAAGATCTGGATTTAAAATGCTTCCAGTACCTGTGGAAGTATTTTACTTTTCAAATTCAGTTTCATCCTTATTTGAGATAAATACTAAAGCTACTGACACCTCTAAGAGAACAGTGTACTCAGGAAAATTAATAAACTTCGAAATATTTTGTTTATATTTTTTGAATTAACTCAGAATACGACTACAAGTTGGACATCCTCCCAGAATCTCAAAAATGTATCTCCGAGAGTGATTACTCTCATTTCCCATGGTTCACTACAATTATTTCAATAAGGATAATACCACAGTGGAGAAGACTTGTTTGTGGCCTCCAAGCCTTATTTTCTTACTTTCAAGTCTAACAAGTTTCTTGTTCCATTTTATAAACTAATACTCTGTCTGTCAGCCCAGACCCTTTTCCTCAAGCTTTCCACTCTTTCTCTCTAGTTCTCATTTCTGTAAATCATTGCCACTCCTGACCTTCCTGTCCTCCTCTTCAATAAGGAAAACTATCTCATTCTGCACCAATTTCAAATAACTAAACAAAGAAAATTTCTGAGCACAATGTGCAGCACATCAGTATGCTAACGTTTTTGGAACACTAAATAGAAAAAGAATATAATTGTATTCTTAGACTATTGATCTTCAGATTTGATTGCTTATCTACATTTTACAAAAGTGAATTCTTTCCCCCAGAATTTTATTTTTTCGTTTCATGGAAACAAATCTAGCTCTACTCAAGACCTAAGCAACAAACTACAAAATATAAAGAAAACTTCAGAAGATGTTTATCCATTAACTATCAAAGTAGTGACTCCAGCAGTCTCTGGCTAGCATCTCAAGCTTCGTTTATTATTGTAAGGTAGGAAATTGGTTCTAAACAATTTATAACCTCTTGTAATCAGTAGAGATAATGAGAGTTCCCAAACCACCACACAGATTAATTCTTTAGGTAGAAATGTGGGCCTTGTTTTCTGATAAAGTTAGGACATTTGGCAGTCAGGACTTCAAAAGCCACAGAGACAGGAAAAGGTAAGAAAAGTAACAGTGATCAAAACATTAGAGCATTTGGTTGTGGATCTCTATGCTCCTAAATCCTCATTCCAAGATTAGAATGATTTTAATCTGATATACAATATGTTTATACACCTAGGAACAACTACTAACTACATAATCCTAAACAACTATTGAAATTTTGATTTTTTAACAACATATTAATTGTATATATATAGCATTTCTATCTTCTTACAGAGTATAGAAAGCACATCAAGATCAACTGGTGTCAATGCAATAGTGTGTTGCAGTGATAATACAATGTAAGTTGAGGTGAGCTTTTATGGAATACTGAACTAAAAACTGAAATCTCCTAAAAACTTTTTGCTGTTTATCATAGAATCATAGAAATGGCTTGGGTTGGAAGAGACCTTAAAGATCATATAATTACAAACTCCTGCCATGGGCAGGGACATTTCCACTAGAGCAGGTTGCTCAAAGCCCCATCCATCCTGGCCTTGAACAGTTCCAGGGTAGGGAAGCTACAACTTCTCTGGGCAACCTGTTCCAGTACATCCTGGTTTCAGCTAGGGTAGAGTTACTTTCTTCTCAGTAGCTGTTATAGTCCTGTGTTTTGGATTCAGAATGAGAATGGTGCTGATAACACACTGATGTCTTGCTTTTTGCTAAGTCATGTTTATCCTAAGTCAAAGACATTTTTCCTTGTGTCATGCTCTGTCAGTGAGGAGGTGTACCGAAGAAACTGGGTGGGAGCACGGCTGGGGCAGGTGACCTAAAGTGACCAAAAGGATATTTCACACCATAGAATGTCATGCCCAGTATATAAACTGGTGGTAGTCAGCCAGAAGAGGGCCTGACCTGGATTCAGGGAGAGGCGTCTGGCATCAATGAGCAATTGCATTGTGCATCAGTTTTTTACCCATATAGAGGATCAACTGCAACACTTAGCTTGGTTTCATCCACAAACATACTAAGGGTGAACTCAATCCCACCCACACTCTCAGGTAGAAATCTTTTATTTGATCTCTTTTTTTTCCTCATATTTTAAGTTCTGTTTCCTCAGTCTACCTGTCTGTTATAGTCTGAATTTCTTTTAAGTGTTGAGGTTATTTTAGGACATCCATCCTTGGGGATGTTCAAGGATGCCTACTGCTGGAGGTTTTCAAGGATCAACTATAGCATCCACTATACTAAATTCTGATGATTTGCAAGAGTACAAGTCAACTGTTCTATTTTAGGAAGTAGGTAATTGTGGGAATCCAAGTACTGTTTTGTTTGATGACATAAATTAAAATTGTGTCATTTTACCCAAGTATTATGGAGCTATCTTATTTAACTCTTTTTCTGGCATGGAATTGTGCAACCTTCCTTCAGGTTGATTCAACACTAATTCAGCAGCATAGTCCCATTTTACTCATCCATGAGGCTTCCTTGGTTTGAAAGGACATAGTCAACTAGTAAAGAGTCTGATAGCAAAAGGGTTAGATTCCCCAGACCTGTGGCAAAGCTGTTTCATTTAGGTTTTTCTATAATGAAAAGATACATACTTTTTGTGACACTTTAACTTTATTAGTGTGCTTCTACTTTATGCTACTTTGTGCAGTTGGGGAATACTTTATATTAATAACAATTATAATAATGCAGAATGGTGTAGTATGCTTGGGCATCCACACTATGTATTCTGTGGGAAACAAATTGTGGTCAGGATGGAGTCTCCCCTTAGAAAGCACTTGAGCAAATGGTGAAAAATGCTGCATTCTGGAAATAAATACAAAGCAGGTGGATGGGGCAGCAGGAAGCCATATTGAGGAGAAATGGGCAGCTTCAGTCTCTCATTGCATATTCATCAACTCCACCTGTTTATGTGAATAACAGGCAGATATTATTAAACAAATGGAAAGACTGACTTCCCCTTAAAACAAAGATGTTGTTCTGAAGCTGTATATGAAATTTCCAATTTCCAATTCCCAATTTCCAGTATAAAGATCTCTTATATACCTACAAAACATTTATTTTGAAGAAGAAGAACTGTGATTGCATTGTCAAGGTAAACACTAAGCTATGGAAATAGTATTCTGATGAAGCCTAGTTAAAGATCCTGTTGCTTTTTACTCTTGGCCACATTTCTCCCTTCCTTTTGCCAGGGGCAATCTGTGCTCAAATTTAGTAGGGGTGATGATATTTAACTTGTTACCACCAGTGATCTGATTGCCTTTCAAGCCTTTCCTAATCTGCATATTCACTGCATGAGTTGTATTCTTCCTGGCACAAACTTTGAGAGCAGCTGAAGCACTGGCTTCCTGAGTGCCAGTACCTCAGATTAGATTTAACTGTGCTCTGTTTACATTTAGAGTTTATCATTAGTCAATTAAACCAGCAGACATGGATTAGAGCTCTGTATGTATGTCAAATTATCCACACAGTATAGCCATTTTGTTTGTCAGCTGGTAGATGGTTTATTCCATTACTCACCTGAGACACCTGCTTTACCAGTTAATCAGACAGTCATTTCGTATTAGTTTTTAAGCCATAGACAGTCCTTTCAACTTTAGTGGATCCAAGTTGTTTGCTTAGAAATTTTTCTAGTAACAGATCCTAGAGTTTTCTTGGAGGTTTATCCCACACCTAATTAAGATGTTTTATGATTCATTTCTCAAGGCTGAAACACAAACTGCTTTACATCAAAGATACCTTCTGGGGAAAGTGAGGCCAAATTCCACTTACTCAGCTGAAAGAACAACTTACTAGTAACTTGGTCTGGCAGAAAAATAAAACAGGCTAAATTCTCTCAAAGTCTGGAATCAAGTGTTTCTGGTGTTTGGAGGCATGTTATTAATCACCCTAAATCAGTAATATTAAAAAAAAAAAAAGTTTATAAGTAATTTTAAAAACCTTCAAATGAAACCACGAATAAAAGGACAACAACAAATTTTTCTTTTCAGATTGGTCTTCTAGGCAAGACAGCAACATCAGTGTGTAGTAAGGCATCAAACCATAATCCCGAAGTCAGTTCTAATCCCATCCATGTATCAGCTTCACCTGACCCATCCCAAGCAAATTGTACCACCCAGCCTCTTGCCCCATAAAGGAATTACATGACTGAGAAAGTGAGATCAACGTGCACAGTTGGGCTATTTCCTAGGTATTTAAGAAGGAGTTCGAAGGAGTTCAAACATGCACCATCAGAAGAAGGAAGAGGTAATACCAGAGGGAAAACACATTTATTCTGCCCCCACAGGGAGCAACACTCAAGGACAGATTAAGTACTTGTACAAATTTGCTATTCTCTAAAAGAGGAAAGCATCAGTTTTTTTCTTAAATTACACTAAAGTTCCAGAGGAGTCCTTGAATTAAGCATATATTTTGTCATTTACAGAAACTCTATCAATTATCCAGGTAAAAATAGTTAATGAGCACTGAGGGTGGGATTCCACTTGATATAAATTTCAACAATAATTTCTTTCCTGTTAGGGCTAATGCTATCACACTTCCACAGAAACTGTATGTAAAGTCAGTAGGAATCTTGACTGAACTTCATGACTAAGATCAAACCTCTAATATCTCTTTCTCTCGAAAAATTGTATCTAAAACTACTCATTGATTTGTTTTTACCAGTCAGGATATTAGTTATTGTATCATGATGCGCTGCCATTAATCATTATTTAAATGAAGCTGGACCTTTTTTTTTTTTTTTGTTCCCCTGAAGTCTGCTTCTATTGCTTAGAACAATATTATATATCACATTAACACAGCACCTTTTTTTCAGTGTGAATGTCAAAGTCATCTTCTAATATGGGGAAAAAAAGTGCTAAATCTGATAAATTGCAAGGTAACTTTCAATTTCTGCTTGATGGTCTTAAGTCTAAAACAGAAGAAATGTCATTGTTTCTACATGGACATGCAAATCTAAGCATATTAATGTTTTTCTCAATGTTTCTGAAAGGCTTTCACAAAACTTCATTTTCTGGCAGGTACAGAAATAAAAAAGTTACCCACAGACTGGGTCAGTTTGGAAGGGTTGCCAATGGTCATCTGGTCCAACCTTCCTGCTCAATCAGGGTCATCCTAGAGCACATTGCTCAGAACTGCATCTATAGACATTTCCTGAATAATTCCTGTGAAGGACACTTCACATCTTCTCTGAGCAACCTGTCCCAGTAGTCACCCACACAGCAAAGAAATTCTTCGTCATATCCAGGTGGAACTTCCTGTGCATCGCTTTCTGCCCATTGCTTCTTGAGTTATTCCTTGGCACCACTGAGAAGATCTTGCCTCCATTCCCTTGGCAGTTTCCCTTCAGACTTACAGACATTGATGGGGTCATCTCTCAGTCACCACTTCTTGAGTCTGAACTGATCCAACTCTCTCAGCTTTTCCTCACAGGAGATGTTCTCCAGTCCCTGAATCATCTTTGTTGTTCTCAACTGGCCTTGCTCCAGGAGCTCCATAGCTCTCATTAAGAGGAGCCCAGAATTAGACCCAGCGCTCCAGATGTGGCCTCACTAGAGCAGAGCAGATGGGGAGGATCACCTCCTGCATTCATTGGCATCAAGACTGCATTCTCCCCATGCAAAGCAATTCTTTGTCAGTATTAATGACCCGAGCAGTTTAACCCTTCTGAGCTCACATAAGTGGCAGGCAGCTGTAAGCATATCTTTGTTAGCCATGCAAACCAGACACATCTGCCAAGACCATGCACACCCATGAAACTTTGCTTATGGTAAGAAAAGGAGTTCTGGACATTGACAGTTTTGATCTTTTAAAGACCATCTTTTTGAAACAGTCTGAGACATTGTCAGACCAACTACCTTCTGTAATTTGCAATGCATTTATATTACTTGTCAGAAGTCAGTTTTTCGTATGGACATATTTCTATACTCTCAAGTCTAATCTACTACTTACTTCTTTGTTCAAAGGATATTACATTTCCTTTTCAAGGGGATTATCTCAGGCTATATTATGTCACATCTCCATGTTAATTTTACAAAATTTGGTTTCCTTAAAGCTCCAAAGGTGACCAAAGGTGTTTTTTGGGGTTGGTTTTTTTTTGGATTTTTTTTTTTTGGGGCGGGGGTGAGGGCGGTTGTTCTTTTGGAGGGCGGGGTTGGTTTTGTATTTTGCTTTCTATTACTCAGGAAACAGATTTTCAGTTGATTTTTTTTTTTTTTAAGAATCATCCCCACTCCCTGCCCCCCCAATTTATTACTTTCATGGGGATTTTCCTCTGGTTGTGGCTGGTTTTTTTACCAGATCCTCTAAAAAACATTTGTTGTACTTGTTGATTTTATTTGTACTTGCCAGTCTCACTTCGAACAGAAATATGTAAAGCATTTCTCATTTGAATTTTTTCCATACCTACAAAATCTTTATTTTGTATTGTTATTGCTGTAATTTAAGTTCTCAGGCAGCTTTAAATTAAAATATTTAAAACTTGGAAGAGATGGAAAAGGAAAAATATCACCCTTTCCTACTTAATTTAATTTTTTAGCATATGTAGCAAACTCTAAGTAGAATCCAAGTCCAATGTTTTAACAAGCACCATATTGAGACTTTCTGTCCAAATTGAGTCATTTTTTCTTTTTATTTCTGGCTCAGTAAACCTGATAATAAATAAGTAGTTTTGAAAAGTAGAAAATAGTGTTTGGATTGAATGAGCTTTTTAAAGTCTTTTTTCTATCATGACTATCTATACTTTTCCAGCATGGCTCTTTTCCTAACATAACTTTTGAAGAAATATTTTATATGTTTTATTATTATTAAAAAGGAGATACTCATATTGGTTTCAAAGAAAGTAGAGAGAAAAGCTTTGTGATTTAAAAAATTTCATTTTTCAAAGCTTGAACTTGTACAAGTAAGCCAAAACCTATTCTTTAATATTCTCTCTGGCCATAAATCTCAGCAACTTTTGATGTAGACTAATGGAGTAATGAGATAAAGACTTTATGAAAATCACTATCTGTAAGAAAATAAAAACTTTCTTTTTTTTATTTTATTTTTGAACACACAAAAAATGTTGACCATTACCACTGGTTTTTTTTAGACTGGCAATGAGCAATCTAAAGCAGATGGAAATTGATAAAAGTGTCCCCTCCATTGATCTATTGAAGGATCTAGACAGGGAAGAGCAGGTGGTTTATCTTTGCTTGGTTGGCTTTGGGGTTCTTCTAGAGCCCAAGCTGCCAACATATGCCCAGCATGTGACAGCCCCATCCAGCTTTCCCAGAGTCAATTCAGCCATCATCTGAGTCTGCCTGTACTGCCCATCTGACCTTGCAGCAGGCTACATCCAAGCGGCTGCAGTAAAGTCATCATGGCATCTCCAAGATGGGATCAGAAATTGCTCATTGCACCCACTAAACAGACTGATGACTCAGGTTCCATAAAGACCTCATGGATACAGGAGCTGTGTTAGCAGTCAAAACTAGCCTTGAATACATTCCCATGGATAAGTGATATGCAAATTTGGCTAACCTGGCCTGAAGCACTTCCTTTGAGCTGTGTGCATAGCATGACAAGCAGGGAATGGCTGATAAAAACAATCTTAAAGAAATTTATAATAGGACATCTGTCTTAATTCAGCTCAGGATTAGGTAGAAAAACACAATTTTACATGAATATCAAAACCAAAACTGAAATAATTCATAAACTGAATGTTTTTACAGATGGCCACAATACCCATAATTATAGAGAACAGAAAAAAGAAGAAAGAATTATAAGCAAAAATTCCATACTCATAGACTCAGTATTGCCACAGTCTCAATGTTTGGCAACCTGTCCCTGTCCCTATCTCATCCCTAGTAGGGGGAGTTTATTTGCCATCTCTCCTCTAACATCATTCACTGAGGCAACTGAGGCATGTCACAGAAGATGAAATGATGCCAGAATGCATGGTTCATACATCTGTCAAAGAATCAGTACTGTACAACCATAATCATAGGTGCTTCTGGAATGGACTCTAGTGGTTATATAACTCATCAGACTGTTAAAAGAACCCCCCAAACAAAAAATGAATAAAAAATAGGGACTGAGACTTTTCTGGTGGATAATTGAACTTTTTAAGAAAAAAAAAACATAAACACTTCCTTACACTTGCAGCTTTCTACAAATCTCTTATTTTCAGGGCCTTAAAAATGTTTTTCATTATATCTGGAGTTTATGTCTGCTGATATTTATTTAAGATCGAGTGGGAGAAAAAGTGGACATTATGCCACCAGTAACAGATTGCATGAGTTTTTTCCAGCTCTTATCTACCACTGACAATGTGTTGGTGGGTTTTGATTGTCGTATCAGTAACAGTGATCTTAACTGAAGAACAGGTATTATTCATTTTAATTGATCTCCTCTTGGTATTTTGCCTTTCTGTCTATTTTTCTGCTGAACCCACCTCTTGGTCCTAAGGTGCTACTTACAGCATGCGATCAATAGAACATCTATTTTGGGAAGAGGCAGATAAATCCATTTCCTAACCCCACCTCTGTTTATTTCTCTGAAATCATCTGAGATGTTGCATACAAACCTGGCAACCTGTGGCAATCTACTGAGAATGGAAGAGTTCTTCTGGATATTGAATCAAATTGAGAAAGAAAACGAGTGAAAAACTGGAATTTTAAGGCTGCAGAGAGAGCTTACTATGTTATAATATATTTAAATTAAATATACAGTATGTGTTTATGGTATCTGTGGTGGTTTACCACCAGCTGGGATTTAAACTCCAAATAAGCCACTCTCCTTCCCTGCACCCCACACTGATGGGAGAGTGCAAAGGCAGAGACAATGGGTTGAGACAACAATTTTCTGAAAGCCAACAGCAATGGAATAAGAAACTCACAGCAACTACAAAAATATTAACAACAAAAGAACAGAAAAGAGAAGGTGCATTTCACACAAAAGGTGTTCACAACTTCAACTTAGTTCTGTGTAGCTGCTGAGATGAACACAAGATTGCAGGTGCTCCTGTGGCCAGTGTTTCCTATCCCCAAGCTCCAGACAAAGAAAAAAAATGATGGACGAAGCCCCAGAGAACTGGGTCATCCACGTTGCACAGCTCCACTGCCTGGGACTGCTCTGCTTGCCTGGGCTCAGGCTCAGCTCAGGCTTGGTTCTTCTCACCTTGGTTTGCTGCTGTGTTTTTTTTCTGGAGCTGCAGCCTGGAGCTGCATCTTGGATGGATTTTTTGCATGTCAGAGCCACGTCTCAGAGGAATGGAAAGGCTGAGTGGCAGCAGTGGAGGGACAGAGTATGCAGTGCTGGGAATCCACAGTGCTACCACGGTTTCCTTTCCTGATCAAGAGGGTAAATTAAATGCTGCACTTCTGGGGATGGGTTCCTTTGTTCTTCCCTCCAAGGTCATGGTCCCCAGCTATGAAATGAGTGGTATAGAATAGCACTCTGGCCATGCTCACATGGCTCTAAGCTCTGCCCCAGCGAGCAAACCAATGACAGTGTTGAAATGTGATTTACTGAATATATAAGGCTTGCTCTTATCCCATTATTAGCAATCTCACACCAAAAGGCTGCAAATCCAATATTTATTACATGAAAAGGGGTCTACTGTTTGGTGTCTCATACAGCACAGTTCTCCCACATGGCCCTTGACATTAGAGATAAGCAGTAAGGCTCAGTTAGAACAGGATGTGGCTAATCATTAAATAATTCTGACACTGCAACTCCCCAGATTATGACTAACACAAAAATAATTTAAATTTCTGCTGGTTAAGTATACAGGCCTTGCAACTATTAGGAAGGAATGACCTGAAACTACTGCATTTAGCCTTTCTCTCTCTGACCTGTTCTCAGTGCTAAAATGAGGTGATAAAAAGTCAGGAGTGGAGTTCATTTGTGCTCAGCCATTGGGCAGAGTCACTCAGTTGTTTTTCTGCAGTGAGCTGCCTGCAAGTAGAAGCTAAGGCAAGATTGCCTATATTTTTTGTTTGTTTGGTTTGGTTTGGTTTTTTAGTAGAAATAAGGAACAGAGTATTAACCCATTTTCTTCTAAACACTTCCTGACTGTTTTAAGGATCCTCACTGGATTCACCCTGGATCTACACTTCTACTCCCTCCTGTCTCTTAAAGTACAAAACTATCATTTCAAAGCAAGGGTTTAGATTCAAACCATTAATTAATTACTATATTACAGAAACCTCAGCTTTGCCTAAGGCTTTTTCCAGCAGTTAATAACTTCACTCAAGCTTGAAAACATCCTTGGTTTGCATTTTCTTTGGTGACTTAGCTCTTTTTGGAAAAGTATGTTCCTACCAAGAAAAACTGCTTTGTCTTGTCCAGTCACATGCCTAATCCTTATTCATGAACATTACATGAGGATCAAAGTGAGACAGCGGAAAGAGAACAAGTCAGAGAAAAGACTTGCATCTTCCAACTATGGGGGATGGTAAATAAAACTTCCTTCTAAGCAGCTGGGACACTATTATAGAGTGTTTTGTTAAAGAGACATAACTGTAAACATTTTGAGGGGAGCTGGAGCATTCAGAAGTCAAAAGGTATTTGGGAAATCATATTTGTGAATCTGAGGCCTGGCTCTTTTTGCCCTTTGATACTGCTGTTTAGTTAACTCACTCTCCTCCTCCTGCTATTAAATTAGCTAAGAAGTGAAAGTGTACTTTTCACAATGGTTTGTCTTCTTTCTATATCCTCATGCATTGCAGGCAGGGGTAGATTTTATTTAGGAGTAATGGGTTTAGCCCCCACAAGAAATTTATATCCTCTGAGTTTTAACTCACTCTTGCAGAAGCATTAGAGCTGCTGCTGCCTGCAGGCATATTTAGCTTCATTTTCACCAGTGTACTAACTCTTGAATCCCTGTAGTCCTTCTTCCCCTCATTACTCTGTGTTTCTCTTCTACAGCTGGTTTCAAAACTGCTGGGTTGTGCATAACGATATGAGGCCCTTCCTCCTGGAAAACTAGGTCACTGGGATGTAATATGAGTTTCTTCTACTCTTATGAAAACTGCACATGGTGAAAAATACAGCACGGTTACTTTAAAATATTTTTTTATGGTAAACAGGATGGAAGCCTGCATTTTTATTAGTCCTGCTCTTGTCCTGTATCCCGGTCACACTTCCTTCTCCGTAACTCTTATTTGTGTGTAACAGAACCTGCACAACTGTAAAGCAATATTTTGGTAGCAACCACAGCATTATTTCAGTTGTAATTTTTTGGTTAATGGTAAATGTAGCAGGTAAGAAGATTCTGGTCAGCATAATTACTATTGAGATAAAACATCAAGAAAAAAGGGATCTCTGCAGGCTTTATCTGGCTACATGTTAACAAATATATATGTATATGTGTTTGTATGTGAGTGTGTGTATATACACCATATACATACACACACACACAGACACACACACACACATGCTGAGAAGTTCCTGAAACTGAGAATTTGTCACATGTTTCAGACTGTCATGATGATAGAGGAAGGACCCTAAGACTAAAGAAAAATCTTATTCAAAGTAAATATTTCTGTCCTTTCATGTCTATTTCCTTATAATTTACACAGTAAAATCATCCCATGGTGACTCCATCCCATGCTCTGGGGCAGCAGTCAGCTTGTATTCTACTTAAGAGTTTCTGAGATTGTTAGAAACACTGGCACTGCAGATTTCAGCCTGGCTCAGCACTGAAAAACCTTTAAGCACAAATAGTCTCAGGAACATTATTTTCTTGCATTTAAAGATAGCTTTACTTTGTAAACTATGCATAAGTCTGATAGCATACCATGAACAATGAAGAAAGTATACCTAGAAAACTAATAACACATCTAGAAAACCTCTTGAAATGCAATTCACACCAATGTAAATTTACAACGGTTTTACCTCTTGTACTTTTTAGAATAGATGATCTTTTAATCAATAGCAAGACTACCCAATGACAGAATTATCTCTGCTCTAAATTCCCATCTGATTATTGCATGGGTCAGAACTTCTTTACTTACCAACATAAATACTAGCACATAACTCTCTGGGCATAGTAAGGGGCTTTTCCTGTAAAGCTTATTAAATCGTGTAACTTGAGAAGCAAAATAACTGCTTCAACATCTCTGGTCTCTAGTATGACACAGCAAATCCTACCTATCTTTCACATTCTTCAGCTTCCAAGAAGAATCTATTAATAGTTAAAAATACAGTAATTTTTATAAGATGTATGGTCAATCGTTTGTGTCATGGCTGTTTTACAGTAAGAGAAATTCCAAGGAACTTCATAATATTCAATTGTGAAGTAACCTAGCAAAAAGAACTTTTCTTGTTAACTTCATAAATTTGTGATTTACTTGTGGCTTATTAAAAAAAAGAAAATTTATTCAGGAATTTTAATAGAATTAGCAGCAATATGATATTCAGCATAAAATCTTGTATATTTTTATTTGGCAAAGCTTTTAGGAGCTACTATCAATAGGTCTTGCTCCAGAATTTGCTTTGAGTGTTGTCATAATCAAAGATCTTCTCTCTACTGTGTGGTTGAATGCTGAAATGTTTTCTCTTTCCTTCCTAGCTCCAGCTAGGGGTTGTCTCATCTTAAGCATTTGACTAATATAGAAGAAGCTGTCTCTTAAAGAAAGGTTTTATGAAAGTGTGTATTGTTGCTCCATAAACTCTAAGCTTTAGCTACTGTAAGTTTAATAAAAGAAAATGTGGAAAAAGTACTGAATAAAGGTAAATTTAAGCTATGTGTACAGCTCAGCATATAGTCACCTTCATTCGCAATGCTCTTGACTTATATACTTGAACTTTGCAAGAAATTAGCTGCAATGTTACTTAAAGAATTGCATGGTTAATTTGCCATCATCTCAAATTTCCACTGCAAGTTGGATAAACAGGAATGGTGTTCTAATTGATGCCTGCTACTCTGAAGAAATGGTCTGCATATCAGGAGTCATCAACTGAAGGGCCATGCTGTTCCTCTTCCTAAAGTAGTTGAAGGCAAAAAATCAAAAAGAATTACCATTATTTATAAAGTTTTAGTGAACTTGAAAGGGTTTGAGCTAATTTTCCAGTGACAAGTAAGAACTTCTTCTTCCCTCTGGAACAGTCTAAGAGAACTGATGGACACTTCTGGTTAAGATGTCATCTAAACGTATAGTGACATCAGCATCTTAGAGATCTAGTTGCAGTGATTTTTCACTTGCTGAAAATTCTGACTTTGCTAAAAGAATAAAAACTTTTTAAGTGCTCTGCAACTTCATGGAAAGGGTTGTGTAATGCAATATGGGAGATTTTGACTTACATTACCACTCTTGTCAGCATAAATTGAAATATGGAATATTGCATCTGTCATGTCTCTGAATCCTGTGCTCTAAGCATAAGAGTGTATGTATATATATATATATATATATATATATATATTTACTGAGTGAAAAATCTCATAGGAAAATCTATGCACTGAGATTGAATTTTCACTTAAATGTTTTTTAAATATTGTTTTTTTCCAGCCTGAAATTTAAAAAATGTCAAAGTCTTAAATGTTACTACAAGAAAGAATTGGCAGCTTCTGCAAAACTCTAATCTGCCATATTCTGTTTAAATTATTTGCAGAGGATGGATAGTTTGGCAATAATAATCACAGAATTGTTATGGAATCAATATCTTTATCTGCAGATATCTCCCAATAATAAGCCACTTTCAGACCCTTAACTTCTAGTCTCCTGTGAAGTGACAGTCCAGGATTTATAAAATATTCCTAATATAAAATTATACATATGCTTATTATAGAGAATGTGATTTAACCATAAAAACGAATGTTATCCTTTTCAACTAAGCATATTGATAAAAATATAAATATAGATTGACCTGGTATTTGGCAACACCCTTTATTACTCTGTTGACTGATAGGTAAAGTGACATATTGGAAATTGCAGTTTCTCACTGCATTTGACTGGATGTGAGGAAGTTTAGCCATGTTGAAAAAGTATTATATTTATAATCCACTTAACTGTAGTATTTAATTGCATGGGTTTAATGTCCCAATTGAATCTCATTTATAATGTATACAGGATATAATACAGAAA
Organism: Brachypodius melanocephalos; assembly: GCA_013398615.1. Taxonomy (NCBI): domain Eukaryota; kingdom Metazoa; phylum Chordata; class Aves; order Passeriformes; family Pycnonotidae; genus Brachypodius; species Brachypodius melanocephalos. The sequence continues at coordinate 2,995,464 of VZSR01001299.1, read as the reverse complement.
CAGAAAAAACATGTATTTCATATATAGAAAAATGAGATAAATGTTAAATAAACAAATGAGATAAATAGTATGAGTGCTCAGTGTAATTGCATCCTAAACATTTTCTTAGTAACCAGACGTCTCTACAGAATGTGCACCATCTGGGAAAGTAGGAAAAGAAGCTCCTAGGGTGGAGTTGAAAGGAATAAGGATTCAGATTTGCAAAGAAACACCCTTTTGGAAGTCCTAAAGGAAATGGGGAAGCTGGTCATCACAACACTGGAGAAAGTTGTTCTGAAAGGATATGTGAGAGACAGAGATGTGCTGATTTATAAACGTTTTATTTCTATACGGTCTCCTTCAATTTCCTGTTATTTTACAATGCTAAATGCTTTAGTTTATTTTGTGATGAAATCTAATCTAATTTAAAGACTCTGCCTGAAGAGTCAATTCCATCATAAGTATTTCTGTCTTTTGCTTGAATGCTGGAGCCCAGATTCACATTCCCACTTTGTAGATGAGATTGTCTTTATTGTGGACTAATACCAGTGTATCTAAGAAAGAGGAAAGAAAGAATCATCATTCTCCTTCCTAGTATATCACTTATTATGTTCATGCCTTGGGCAGTTACTAATATCATTATATAATAAGTGTCATAATTTACACCACCATTATATTTCTGAAGTAGCTAGTGATTGTTCTCTTATTGTTTTAACTGTTCTTAGGTGACTAACTTGAGCTATCTGCAAAAGAGTATTCTGGAAGCAGTCTTTTTTTTTTTTTTAAGATACAGGAGTTTTTCTACTACAAAAGTTGTAATTCCTTTTAAAATGATTTAATTATGGCAATGGAGAAGAGCAGTGCAAGCAGCAGAAGTGATATTACACAAAAACAAAAAATAATACCACAAAAAATTCTGTAAAGGGACTTACATCACAGTATGTTTAATATTTACCTACAGGTACAAATGAATTAGAAGGGTTTGAATGAGTCACAGTTTGAAAGTTCCATAGCTAAAGAATTGATATCGATTATCCATTTTCAGTGCCATATTTCAGATTTTGATACTGGAATATTATAATTTGCACTAAATTATAATGCAAAGGATTGTATTATCTATTTCTAGAGAGACAGCTTTACAGTCAGAGAAATGCTGATACTGTTTTAACAGACAGTGGAAAAGTCCAGCATACATGCTCTTAATAGGTTCAAATATTTCATTCTTATTTCATACTATGGATATATATCATTTAATGGATAGCGTTCATATACATAGAATCCTGCAAGGTTGTTTTCTTTTTCCCTTAAAATCTTATTTTTAAATGACTGGTTAAAATAAATTCTTTTCTATCCTAAGTATGCAGGCAAAAGTTATCTTTCTGCTCTGTGAGACATCTCATTTCCATTGGTTAATGTTAGCTGAGGAATCAACTGTACTTTGACATTTTTCAATGGAGTTTGACAAAAGATAGTGGCAATAAATAACAAACTTTCAGAACTAGGACCTTATGCAACAGCAATATTGTGCTCTGTATAAGCTTCAAAAGACCAAAACTACACTTGATTCTAGTGAGAAATTCTGTCACCTCACTAATGCATGTTAGAAAAATTCACCAATTCACACACACCTACAGAACTTTATCCCTGAAATTTATCTATACATGTGGACACAGTGGTCATTCAGGGGAGAGGATGAATTTGACTTTTTTTTTTGTGCAGATTTAAGTTCTCTTGCCTAAATACCATGCTCCTCAGAAAGTTGTGCTCCTGCAAAATCATACACTTTTTTTCTATTAAGAGATTCCTTTTACTAAACTGATATTTTTAAACAAAGGCTTATTTCAGACTCATCTATTCCATTTATTTCCCCCTTCCAGCTCAATTCCTGAACCCAACCAACATTTTAAATGACTTGAAAATTTCACCAATTTCAAATTACTTTAAAATTCATCTGGTTTCCATGGTATTTAAAAGCAAAAGTAACAGAATATACAAAAAAAAATTTGTATCTGAAGTGAAACCTTTGTAACTATTTTCTAATTATTGTTTATTAATTCCCTCTGGATTCTTACTGCTTATTGTTGTAAAGTTGAAAAGCTCCGCTTTCCAGCAGGACCTAAGTAAGTAAAGACTTCACCCCTTCCAAAGATAGCATGAACTGAACACTCAGCTGAACTCACATATGAGGGCAATGAACTTATTAACAATAAACAGTTACTTTTTGTTATACTTCACTTATCATTTCAGCACTTCTATTCACTCTAGCTTTAACTAGTACTAAAGTTAACATTTGTATTTTATTGAACTTTGTCCTGTATGCAGTTCCTTAGCACACAGAGTTTATTGTGATGGTGTTACCAGAGAGACTGTTTCGCAGCAGGTAAAAATGTTTACAAATATATGAGAATTTTGTTGAACATTTTCTGCTGCAATTAAAACATTTTTGATTTTTTTTCAACAGCTTCCCTTAGGTTTAATAAAAATTAAAATATTAAAAAAACCCAACCAACCAACCAACCAACCAAAAAAACCCCAAAACCAAAATGCATTTTCATCTCAAGAGCAAAAACATTGGAGTACAAGTTCCTGGCCATGGTTCAGCCAAAGGCTGAAGCAGAGTTAACATCCCTACACAATTGCCCACCATGAATTGTGCTCCCTTAAA
>VZSR01001299.1:2905187-2992720 GCA_013398615.1 Brachypodius melanocephalos | reverse complement strand
CACCGGAAGATGTAGGATCATGTATTTCTCCTAAGCATGTCAATAATTTTTCTTAGCTCAATTGTTTATATAAACCTGAATGGCATGGCAGAACTAGAGATGAAGTTGCTATAGGCCTAGATCTGCCTGGTAAAAATTTCTCTGGTCACTGACAAGATCATTCATCAGAAAAAAGAAAAGGTGCTAACAGTGTACTTAATAGAGACAGATTGAAGCTGAGGTGAGAATGGTTGAAAATGTTGTGTTTGGATGCAGGCAGAGTCAAATCAACTCCTGTTTTGGCTGATCCAGAGCAGACATTTGTATTCGCTCACCAAGTTGCTGAATAGAATTTTTTGAATCTGTCCTGTCTCCTTTTGCTTTTATCACATACGCCTGAAAAATAGTTTAAAGAAAGGTACAGATTTTTTGACCCTTCCAAGAGAGGCAATGTGAGCACATTAAGACAAGGCTCTTGCTGCAGGAGCAAAGCTGTTCTACTCGAAGTAGAACAATGCATCCAGCTGTTTGTTTATTGCAGCCCCACGTCAGAGCAATGAGATTGACAAGAAATGGAAACAGCGGGCAGTGATAAGAATTGTGTTTTTAAAAGACAGTGGTGGTAGTTGAGCTGGAAGAGAGAAGAAATTAATCATTAGCTTTCCCACCTGTTTCTGTGCTAAATATTGGCATTAATTTGCTCATTCCAAAATGCCAAGCAGCTGAGCACAGGAGGTTTAGTCTAAGTGGTTTAAAGTGCTACCTGGAGTTTTATAATGTTTTTCCTTCAGTAAGACAGGAAACTTTAATAGGAACACTCTAAAACATGCTTAGTGTTAGGTCTCTCAGTCCCATATCTTCATTAAGAGAGGATTTTCCTGCTCCATGCTTTTTCAGGTTGGCTGATTTGTTTTTCACAGAATTGGCTGTCAGATTCATGATCTGTGACAACCATGCTTTAAAAAAAAATTTTCTGAAAAATATTTTTAAATAGGATTCTATTTTTGAACAAAGGAGAAATTAGGAAGAGAGTACCTACCTTTTCTCTTCATAATTCCATATATTTTTGATGTTTCTTACCATAAAACTTTTGCTGTTTGTTTGGGTTTTTTTCTCCGTAATTAGCTTTAAACTTTTTTTTGTTTTTCCCTACCAATAATCATAAGCTGATTATCTTGAATAAGAACTTTCTCTGATCTAACTCTTATTAGTTTACAGCAGAACCTCCTGTGGCTGTTACCCTTTCAGTTTTGCATTTCTTTTCAGCAAAGTTTAAAAATGAGCAACAGTCACAACAATAAAGACTTTCTATTCCTGACCTGAATTAAATTGAGTTTTAAGTAATTGAAACGTCATTTTGACAACACAGATGGAAATCCACAACCCAAACTATTTGGATGAAATGCAACAAAAGCCTGAGTAGCTATATACTGCTTCTAAGTTTCTAGCTTTTTTTTTTTTAATATATTAAACAAAATTCAAATCTACAGGTTTTATTTCCAGTTATGTAAACTGGCATACTTTGCAACAGCTATTAATGATCTCATAATGTTGTACTGGTAGACAGACCCCCAATATTAGTAACTTCAGAGACCAATAGACTCTACTGCCCTATTCAAGCTGTGCAAAGCAGTTGTTTGGTTGAATTGTGCATCTAGTGCTGCTTTCAAGAGAACCACAAGAGTGTTGGTTTGTTTTTCCATCTCTCTGTTGTTGTCACCTTCAAGTTTGCTGCTAACAAGTGTCTCAGACTGAGGCACAAGTACAAAGAAATTATATGTTAGTGAACAAGAAGAGGAGATAAGGAGCAACCAACCATGAATCAAAGTATTTATTTTTTCCATTCAGTACCATAAGTGGCAGACTTGGATTCATCCTTCTAACAGATGTAGGAAGTTATTAATCTGCTCTATATGGATTTCCTGGTTTTTAATATTTTTTCATTGGTTGGTTGGTTGGTTGGTTGGTTGGTTGGTTGATTGGTTGGTTGGTTGGTTCTCTGGGGATACTTTGAACAGAGCGGAAAACTTTTGCTCCTGCCCCTTTTGATTTGCTTTGAGGAGTGGCCATACTGCCCTACAAATACAATGGTTAGATTTGAATTCTGAGCATCAGGTGATTGTTATTTGAGGAAGAACCAGAAGTTTATCATTTTCCAAAAGATATCTTGCTCCCACTAGTTTAATATCTCCTGACAGTAAGTGGAAATAGGAGGAAATAAGCCATTGGGGTAGTCATTATCAAGATTCATGCTGATGCTTTCAATTTTTCGTTAAGTTTTTGGCCCCAGAAAACCACATAGCCTGCCTAGCAATTATTTTATATTTGCTGCAGGGTGAGGTATGTTCATCAATGCTTCAATTAGAAGTGCAAACCTATAATTACTGCCTCAACAGACAGAAAAAAGTGAAGTTTCATTTTTGATGATGAATATGCAGCTCTTTTAAAAAGTTCCTCAGTTTATTATTAGAAAATGAAGGAGAAAAAGAAACAGAGGGGGATTTGTCTGACATTTATACTAGGGAAATGGCAGTTATATTGAGACATTTTTATCCATTTTAGCAGCAAAACATCAAAGAATTTATACCTTTCCTTCAATGTATAGAGCATGAGAAAAGAGAGTATATATAATCGACTTATGATAACTTCATTATAAAGAACCTACCATCTGTATAGAATAAAAGAATATTAATGGCATTGAGATGTGCATTTATGCTTTTGTAAAGAAAAAAGGAGCATGCTTCTGTGTAAGAGTATGTTCTAGCCATTGGCTAGAGCTGGGAAATTTTTAAGTATCAAATATGTTCAGCCTTGGGGTATTGCCTTAGAGTTTTACAGTTCTGAAGAGAGCAGTCTAAAGGAAGAACTGTAGTTCAGAGAGCTCCAGTTTGATGCTCCCATTTTCAGCTCAGAAGTTCCCTCAAGGAGGCTGCACCATGTGTCTGCCCCTCACTATTGCATGCTTGAATTCAGCCAGCCAGAAGCCTTTGCAAAGCTTTGTGCTTCTCTGACTGATCTGACAGTATTGAAGTTGTTCCTGCTGTACATCAGCGTACGAGATACTTTTAGACCTCAGCCAGTGGGCACTGCTCTTGATCTGATCTGGGAATGAAAGCACTTAGACCACAGGTTATCCCCATCACTCTCAGGCCCAAGCTCTGCAAAGAATTAGAATCCTCTTGGCTTGCCTTCTTTTTCTAAATCTATTCTAGGTAGAACTCCAGTGACTACTCTTTTCTGCAGCTGGTGGTGTCTAGGAGCAGCTGGTACATCTTGTTGACTTGTTCTTTGACTTATCAGCTTCAGAAATTCTGAAATAATTGTTTCTGGTATGGTGTAGTCTATCTCATACCTTTATATTTTATGTACATATGACAGGACAGGAGGTAACAGTCCCAAGTTTTTCCACGGGAGATTTAGATTACATTGGAACAGATTGACCAGGGACGTGGTAGAGTCCCAGTCCCCAGAAATGTTTAAAAATATGTGCATTAGCACTTGAGGACACAGTTCAGTGGTGGACTTGGTAATGCTAGTTTAAAGCTGGACTCCTAAGTTAAAAGTTAAACTTTTCCAAACTTAATAATTCTATGAATCTACTTAAATTTTATTCTGCAAAACAAAACTAAGCTGTGATTGAGCACATCCAAGATGTAGCCAAAATGAGATAGTGGAGAAATGCTGCAGCAGAGCATGCGTGTGTAGAAAATAATGCTGATTCTACAGAGAAATTCACAGTTCACAACAGCCAGGTACGTGTGACTCCCATGCTATTTTCTAGTTGGCCTCTGTTAAAAATGATCTGTAAGTTTCTGCTGTTTGAGATATAATGGGGAGTATGTGGTATTGAGAGGTTAATAAAGAAGAGGCAGTGAAAAATTAAGGTTTTTGAGTAAAAAAAGTTATTGTCAACTAGATTTAAAACAGAAAAGTTACTATTGATAAATAAGTGGCAGGACTACATCTCAGTAGATGGAAAAGACTGTTGAAAAGGTGGACATCACTTAATTCTTATTCATAAATTCAGAATTGTTAAAATTCAGGCAGAAATACTTTGCAAAGGCAATTATAACAAGTGAGAAAGGTTTTCTAGTAAATAGGGAGAAAAGTGGAGTAGCAATATGTTAAAAGTGGGTATTGTCCTAAAGATAATATAGATCTGGCTCAAAAATTGAATGCTTCATCTCAATTTTCAATAAAGAGGACTCTATAACACAGTGGCAAAGGCAGAATGGTAAATGAGAATAACTATATAGAAATGCAAATTAAAATAGCTGAGGTGAAATTAAACTCAGATGACTGTTGAAGTCAGGAAGACTGAGTAATCTTTATCAGAGATACTGAATAATTGACAGGTGAAACTGAGATCAGCAGCATGGATTCCTATTAAATCCATCAACATGTTTTGCACTTAATGATTGAAAAAAAGCAAAATTAGTATTTGCAATTCCTCTTTTGCAATTTGCAAAAGGAGAGGAATAAAATGTAAGAAAGGAGCTATAGGAAAAGAACTATGAATACTTTGGGTTTGATAAAATGTAAGAAGAAGGGTACATTAAGGAAAACATCTATTTGGCTGCAGCTATTAAAATAAATCCTGATTTACCAAATATGGATTTTATCCAACCAGTCTGGCATTTTCCTTCAATTTTAAGTATTTGTCTTAATGAGGTTCTCAATATTTGTTAAAAATATTTTCGTGCATAATCAGCTAATTTTAATAGATTTTGCTTTAGTCATGGCCAACATTAATAGTCATACTTATTTTATTGGCATAAACATATCACACTCTTCAACTCTACTTTTCAGCAGGCATTTTCCTCTTTGTAAACACTACCACCTTTATCCCTTTAACATGAATGGATTGTTAACTGACAGCAAAATTTTAAGGACAGGAGATATCATTTTAATTTTAGAAACAAATGTGAATTATCACAGGAGGTATAAAGAAGAGAAGGAGAGAGGAGAATAGGCCCAAGAGGATGGGCGACGAAATTTCATATGAGGCAGTGTTTGAAAGAGGAATTCACTCACTTTCTTCTCTCCTAAATCCTGCATTCTTGCAATTGTCATATAGAAGAAGAAAGAAGACATTCTCTCCCAGTACTTTTCTATTTCCAAACTGATGACATCAAAACAGCTGTATTTTTTTTCACTTGGGTTAGGACATAGCAGCACTACAGTCCTTTCCTGCCAGAAATCTATGTGAATATGTGCTCATATATAATAATTCCAGTACCAACCACAGAGCAGCTGGGGAACATAGCACTTATTCAAATCTCACCTGAGAAGCTGAATTTGTATCAAACACACTAATACTCCAGTGATTTCAAAAGTATCTGTGTAAAGGAAAATTGACATCACCCAAAATGAGGTTTCCACACATAAGCTAAGGTTGGATCACTATCCTAAATGTAGATGTTCTGGAGTATCTCACTTGGTTTCCAGTTGTTAGTCCAGAAGGAAATTGACATCTCAATACGTTTCATGCAATAAATACTTTGTTTTGTTTTCTTTTAATTTGCAATTTAAAATTAAATTTTTCCTTATTTATAAAATACAGAATTTGTTTCATCAGACATGGTTCTCAAATTCACTAACACGCTCCAGCTGAGAACATGAGCATACTAGACATTTCTTCTGTAGAAGATCAATAGCAGAAAAGCAAGTACAGACTTCTGGGAACAAATTTGGTTCAAAAATTTACTTAAACTTTTGTAAATGGAAGTTAAATTCCTCAGAATAACTTTTTTCCTCAGAATTCTGAACATTTGGGGAAAATATTAGATCGTAAATGTTGACATTTTCTATGTTCCGAGTAAAATACTACTTAAACTTAGACTTGTAGTTCTGTCCAGTTTGTTTTGATATTTTGAATGTTCATTTTGAGCATATGAGTATTCATTTTGAAACTTGAGTATTGGAGACTAGTTGTTGGTCACTTGAAAGCATGAAAACTGCTTACTTAAAAGTGCTGCTTTAAAAAGTCCTGTAATTCCTTTAGCACTCCTTTTTTATTCTTTTCCTGGATGAGGGTCTCTCCTGTGTTTGTGTGTAAGGGGATGTGACTGCAGCCAGACCACAGGCTGGAGGGTCTGTGTGTCTGTGGTGGCAGCAGATGCCAGGGCTCCAGTGGGTGGACTTCAAAGCCAGAAACTGGAGTGGCACCTTAGGTCTCAGGGACACAGATGTCCATGGTGCCAACCACAGGAGCAAGTGTGTAAACTGAGTGTGTGTGTGCCAGCAAACATCCAACCAGATGAGCTATCAAGTCAGTGCGGTGATCTGGGAGCCTGGGGGCGAGTGGCTCTCTAAGAGTGAGACCACAGGGATGGGATCTGGGGTGGTTGTTGGCAGCCAGGAGAGCCCAGGTTTGCTCTGTGTGTGAGAGCATTTGTGCGAGCAGCTAGAGCTTGGCACTGTGTGTCCAGGTGCCAGCAGATGGGCACATTGAGTGTCTAAGCCCAGCTGTGTGCAACCCACTCTGAACATATGCAGATCTCCATCCTGCTCAGCATTCATGTCATCTTGCTCAAGTGACTTCTCTGTCAGTTTGTTGTGTTGGTATGTGTGGCCAGACCTTTACACCTCTGGTTTATACTTGTGCTCCACAATCCTCCACATGTGTATCCTGGGAATGAGCTCAGCCTTGCTACATTTTGAACCTGGCAACAGGGAGCTGAGGAAGCCTTGTCTCTCTCAGGCTTTCAGATCTAGTCTAATTTTCCCCTAACCAAATGAAAAAACACTAAGACTTACTTTTTGGACAAATGGAAGTTTTCTTTGGCATAAGACTGGGGCTTTTCTTTTTCATAGATGAATTTGTTGTACCAGAAGTCAATACTTGCACTACAGCTGCTAATAAATAGCTTTTTATTTTTGTTAAGCCCTTTCCTTTCTTTGGTGCCTGTTTGGCATTACCAGCTGATGGAAATGATCTTTAATTGGGCCTCTCTCTGTCTGCACCAGCATTAAAACCACAGACCAACACTAAAATACATTAATCATATGCAAAGTGCACTTTATTTCAATCAGTCTCAATCAGTCAATTTTGTGTAACTAAAAGGTTGAGATTGCTGATCCCCAATCCCTTCCTTGTAAATGTACTGTAACTTCAATTCTTCCCAACTGCATTCCAAAAATGCAACTTTTAAAAGTTTTTGCAAGAACCTAGAAACAAATGAGAAGGTTTGAAATCAAAAGATCATCAGCTGATGAACAGGTGACAGAGCAGGCAAGTTGCTCCACTATGACCCTTCCTGAAGAAGTGGTGTAGCAGTTGATGGGGGAGAAAGGTTAGAATTAGCAACCCGCTTTTGCATCATCTTCCTCTGACATGTCAAATAGATATCATATTTACTGCCAACACATGGTGCTGGTGCTAATGGTGAAAGACTGAAGACCTATAAGGACATCTGTGGCTGCACTGTCTGGAATGGAATTATGGGGTATTTTTGTAAAGAGTCCACTGGTATTCCAAGTGGATTCAAAATATAAACAGTGTTTCTGCCACACTAGTGCCTGATTATTAAAATAAATTTTATCTTATCCTTGCTTTTCAGAGATTGGAATTTACAATTTGCCTTGGCTTGTTGTCATATGCCACACCACATTTAGAATGGATTGCAATTTTACCTTTAGTGAATTTCTTAACTGAAAAAGAGACATTTGGTATACATGGTTCAGTGTTGTCATTTTGAAACTGCAATGTCCTTTTGAGCCGAAATGATTTTATATGAAAGGATTTTCAAATAGACTCATTTATACCTTGCACGCTCAATATTTTGGATTTATGCTAAGAGAGAGCCAAGGTTTCTGAATTTATAAATCTCTATCATGGCCTTAAAATGCCAAATAGAATTCACCAGTCAAAACCTTGATTCTTCAAGACCAAGAAAATGTTTGCCATTGAGTTTAATCAGCCCCAAATTTAATCCTCTATAATACCAGCTTTCTGTTTTATGACTACATATCAAAGGTTAACCACACATTCATGCAGCAATGTTGTGTTCCATGAATATTGTTCTGAGCTATAAATTTTTCAGTTTTAAAATTATTTCCCTGCTATGTGACAGAGTTGAAAGTAAGTGGAGAAAGGAGAGAGGGAGAGAGTGCCACTCCATCAAGGCAAGATGTGTTCTCAAAAAATTCAGACTATCTCCTCTTCTGCCATAATTAGATTTACGGGCCTAACAGGTAGCTGTACAGCACACATTTATCAAATTCTCAAAGTCAATTTTCATAGTCCTTTCACTCACTCAGACTCTAAAGTTCACATTTAACTTTTAATTAAATCTAGAGAATATAATATTGAATAAAAGTTACATTTATCAGTTTAATTTTGGAATGCTTACTGAATATACATTATTGCACTGTTTTTCAATTGAATTTAATTTATTAAAGACCCTTTTTCCTGCTGTAACTACTTAGACTCCCTTGGCTTCACGATTTCCTCAAAAAAGGGGTTTGATTATGTAAGCAATAAATGGTCTTCATTCAGGTTGTAAAAATATATTCTAAGATTTCTTTGACAGACTATCCACTTTTTGCTCTATATCTGTTCACCTGTAGACCTCCGTTGGTAATAAGTTTGTCCTACTACAACGAGAAACACATTTAATGTTTTCCAAATAATTCCCACATTGACCAATGACAGACTCCCATTTTTCTGTAACATGTGCTGTTGGAATCAATAAATCAGTTATTAGTAATCAGAGTTTGCAGAGAATTAGGCATGGAAATGCCAACCTATAGATAAATTGTTTGTATATTATTTTATATTTACATTTATGCCATGAATGCATGGCAGCTAATGTATGCTATCTAGATGAATGAAGAATGAAAGGCTAGTGTGCAATGGAGTATCTCTGCTTGCTCAGCAAAGAGGCACCTGAGCTAGTTTTGGGTGGAAGTCATCAGCAATAAAGCAACACGAGCTGTTCTAGGGTGTTGTTTTCTCTGGGTTCCCAGTTTCTCAGGCTTCTCAGAGTACTTAATTAGCTTCCTGTTGTGTTATACTGTATCAACACTGCATGTGTCTCCTGAGACCAGTGCTGTCTTTCTCTATCTTCATAAGTTCCTTTAATGGTAGATGTACCTAAGACAAATAGGAAGATAAGAGTAACCAACAATAAATATATTTCATTTTGATCTTTTGTGAACACAATTAGGATTGTTCAAAACTGCCCATATTTTGACATCACTTTCATCTTTAATGGAGCTGTGAAATTTAGTCTAAACGTTTCTCTTGCACTTCACTCACTCACCTATGCTTCTGGACAAAAGCTTAGTGGAAAGAAAATAAAATTATCTTTACTTCTATGTAGATTAAGGGGTTTTTTTTGTTTTTGTTTTTTTTTTTTTTTAACAGGCTTTTTCATTTTTATCTTCTTTCCTTTTTCAAGGACGTCAGGTTCTCTCAGTACTCTTGGAGTCAGAATGTCGGGTTACATAGAAACTTATGGGTTGACTTCATTCAAGTAATACCAGACTCAACCCTCTAGCTGTGGTGTATTGATTAGCACCCACCTACCTACAGTCTCAGTGTTGCTATGAACTTGTTTCTACCAGCAGTTGAACTGTGTTTATGGTTATTCTTGGTCTTTGCCCATCCCTAATCTAAGGGAAAAAAATAAATTAAAGGAGAGGAAAGGGAAACACCCCCCTAAAAGAGCCTATGAAACAAAAAGACTACAGAAGAACATGAAAGTTGCACTTAGAGATATTTTAATTAGCTGGATATTGTCTTTTCTAAGTTATTGCTTTCAAAAAATATCAATTTAGTGTCATATCCTGCATTCCAAACAGATGAGGAATGAGTCATTGTAACTCAACTGCAACAGCAGAAAGATCTGCTTCGTTGAAGACTATGAAAATAGTTGAGATAAATAAAACAAAAGATCATCCATCCTGAAACATATTTTCAAGGAAATAGAAAATAAACAAAGTAGAAAAATATGTGTTCTCTTGCTGATTCTCCTCCAGATTTTAGGAACTTCCTCAGATGTGTTTTATAGATAAGAACTTAATGCTTTTCAATTTTTTTTCTTTTATCTCATCTTGTTCTCTAAAAAAACTGTGGAAATGAGTTTTGCAATAAAAAAACTGCCCACAGCAAACAAATATTCTGGAGATTGTAGATAAGGGGTTTTTTCTGCTTTTGGTGGGAAACTAATTTTTGTTATCCTCTGTAAATACTGAATTGAGATCATAACCTGGGTGTCCAAGCTTACTAAAAGTTGTTTAGGGTCATGGTAGGAATTCAATTTCATGAAAGAACACCATAGTCAAACTATAGTAACAAATCTAAATTGGTAAAATTTCCACAACAAAATGTGATGGAAAACAATTTATTGATCAAGTCAACAGTCTTTGTTTAAAAAAAAAAACACAGAAAACATAAAAATAATGAAGAAGATTCAGTTTTTGTTGTCCCCCATTTTGTTTCTCCACAATTTTGCCAGTTATTCAAGACTTGCACCAGCACACATAATACTCAATTTTTACTGCTCTGCAATATTTTAAGTAGAAGAATAATTTGTCAGCTAGCAGTTGTGAAGTCATATCTCTGCCTTGTATTTTTGTGCTTTTAGAAAATTGAATTATTAACAAAACAAAACCAAAAACCGAACCAACCAACCAAAAAAAGCCCCACCAACAAAAAAACCCAAACAGCACCCCACCACACTTTAAAAATCTTTGGCTTTGTTCATCTGTGTAATAGTAAAATTTCAGAATTTTGCAGTTACAAAGACAGGAAAATACTTTTTCCTATACTTCGTGTGGCTGAATTTGAGGGTATATTAACTTGTAATTAGCACCCAAAATATATCACACAATGGACCATGAATTACTTGACTATCCCACTGAAATCAGTCAGTACATGCAAATATCCTGTCCTGCCCCACTTGAATTTTACCAATTCCCACAGACACCTAGAGGACCTTTTTTAAAAAACTTCACTGACATTTGTATTTCTCATCACACCAATAAAATCTATGAATTTGAAATTCATATAGCATGCATGCATCTTCCTTTGAAGTATAAAATGATGGGTTTGAAACTAATGCATAATACCAGAAAGATGGCTGAACTATTTAGAAATTTTTTATAATGCTGTCCTTTTTTTTTCATTTGTTTCTGTTTGATAAAATATGAAACCCTTCTGTATTAAAAGAGCCAATCATCTACTCACTAATTGAGGAGGGTTTAAATTATGCCCTTTGGAAGATCAAAAACTGTTTGCATGAGTAAAAATACATACTCTTAATAATTACAGTCTAGCATATATCTCATTATTTCACCACTATCTCCTAAAAGGAGTATTTTGATTATTCAGCCTTTTGTTTTGTTTGTTTCTTTTTAACTTATTTTCTTATCCTATTTGCTTTGGAGTTACTGTCTTAGATGATAAATTAAGTTTTACTATTTATAATCAATACTAGTTTTCCATAAGATTCTAGATAAGACCAAAATGACCCATTTTTCTTATTTGCATCCAGACATGTTTCTATCTAGACTTATCTGTGAATTGTTTTCTATTTTTAAAATATATGTATTTACAGAGCTGTAAAAGAGATTGTAGGCAAGTTCAATTAAATCATACAGCAGAAACAGACTGGCTGGAGGAATATGATAAGGGTAAAGGCAGCTCCTGAGCACCTTGACAAGTCATCATTCACCCATTTGCACACTCTTCAGGCTTTGTAACAGCTTTGCATGTTAACAATTACTGAAATGTATGAGCCATTAAATCAGTATTATCCAACAGGAAGGGTTTTCCATATTAACTGTAAGCATTGAAATCACTGACAGTAAGTTAAGATTTGTAAAAACATTATGGTTTTTTGCTTGGTTTGTGGTTTGGATTTTTAAAATTATTTTAATAGAGAATGCTACCTTAAATAATTGTCAATTTTTTAGCTTCTCCATATATCTTCTTTCTCACCACAGAAGAAAAGAGGAAAGAAAAGAGAAAAGAGAATGAATGAACTAGCCATCGTCAAGTTCGGTTTTACTTCTTTTCTAGTCAAGATGACCAAATACACTGATAGTCAGCTTTAGGGATAAGAAAAAAACAAACACAAAAGTCACCAGATGCCTGAAAAAAATCTTTGGGAAGGCTATGATATTTGGCTCAACAAATGTGTCCAAAAGGCAAAGTGACAATGATAACTTCCAAGGCACCTGCCATTTTTCCTGCTGCCGATACTTCCCGTCAGGGGGTTGGGGAGAAGAGAAAGACAAGATAAAAGCATGCACATTTTATTATTGTGACCTGAAATATATCAGTGATAATTGGGGTTTTTTTCAGTTATTCAGGCTGGTTGCCTTATGGTGCATTAGTTAGTTTCAGTTGGTTCTATTCAGACCTAATCTAGTTTGCATCCTTTGATTTGTTCTATAAAACAAAGCAAAAAAAAACCCCAAAAACAAAATTAGATAAGTATTGACATAAATATGGAAAGTAAGATCTTGCTCCAAAATGTATAAACAGTGTAGCCATCCCTCATGTGGGTCATTTAGAACAATTTTTTTTTTATTTGACTAGTTGTGGACTTGTATATATTCTTTGTAAAGTTATTTCTAATTTGAAGAAAAAGGATCTGGAGTCATATTTTCTCCTGTCCTGTTTTTGTATGAATTGCTCCATTCATTACTCTTCATCTAAAGTAAGAATTTAGGTAAGTTATATTTTCGTTCTTGTAAACTTTTAAAATTGCCTAATTAGAAGTTGTGTTTGCTTTGAACAAGTTCCTATCATCCATGGTAAGGCCTCCTTTTAGTTTCACTTCTGTCAACACTTAATCTATAAAAACGTTTTTACATTTTCTAAATGTCCACATGTACAAATTCCAAATTTTGAGGTGATAGATTTGAAACAGCAGGAGCATTTTTTTTTGGTGAGTTGATAATCTAATTATTAAAGTGTTTTGAGAAGGAAAAGGAACAAAAAACAAACTAAAATTTGTAGCTAATAATGGATCTATCAGCATAAGCAATGAAAATAAAATTTACTTAAAGAAGCATAATTATATGAAATATGCCATCATTTGTATTTAAGAGCTGGATGGAAGGTAGGTCATAGCTTCGAAGCAGAACTTAAAGTGAGCATACTAAAAAAAACCTCTTCCAAATCTCTAATGCTGCAGCATAAATGCCCTAATGCAAAGGAAGCCTAGCTCCTCACAAAGGACCTCCTGATCCCAGGGGATTTGACTTCCACTTCAGCTTTGCTGTGGTCCCCAGTGGGATGCTTTCTCATTGAACTCTCCAAGAACATCCATGCCAGAAAAATGGACACCAATGGCTTAAGCCTGTGAATAAGTCCCTAAAAAAGATTCTTATACCTTGAAAATGGCATGTTGGGTTATTTCTAATAGTTACATATGGAAAGATTATAAAAAAAGGAGAAATTTGTAACACAGGTAAATCGTAGACTTTTTTTTTTAATAGTTCAGGACTTTTCTTTGGTTAACAATAATAAACTCTCCTGCTGAACAAAAGATTTTTTATGTTATCTGGACTGAGCAGGCTCTTAATGGCATATGACACATAAAAGGCACAAAGGAAATGTATGCAGTTACAACTTAGCCTTTATTTTTGCTATTAAAGCACATTTTTTATGAAGCACTGTTTTGGAAAATCTGGATTATATTAATTGGCATGAAGCAGAATCATTATTATTATTCCAATGAAAATTTTCTTATGTCATTTGAATGACATGATTGGAGTTCTGTATTCAATTTTTTTAAAATAGAGTCAAAGTTTATAGATGCTAAATGTCTTATAGAAAGACTAAAATAGTCAAATATAAAACATCTGAAGTGATAAAGTCTGAGGGAATAGATTATAATAGCATTTTTACAGGGATTCATAATAATGTAATAGTTTTCAAACATCTGCTGAAAACAAAATCAAATCTCCACATGTGGCACATTATAAATTCATTTGTTGAGAGATTAGGAAAAGAAAATTAAAAAATACCACTAGATGTGACTCACTGCATATGTTTATTGTTTTTTATAAAATGTGATATCTTAAAAGCACATGGCTTTGTGATTATTTATTAATACTGCATGAAAACTACTAAACTTAGATAATTGTGCTGCTAGTCTTAACTGTAGAGTACATCAAGAAATCTAGTAAAATTAATATTTTAGTTTCAAAAAAACCCTAAAATTTAAATACTTTAAATGTTCAACCAAAAAGAATACAACCTATCATCTATAACACTGAAATCAAGGAGAAAAAAAAATTGTGCATTATTGTTAATGGAGAAAATTTTATCTGGTATTGAGTATATTTCTGATTAAATGATAAAAGGAAGTGATAGTACTTGTGTAAGACTTCACACAGACAAAGGAAACTAAATGTAGAGTGCATTCAAGCCTTCTTCAAACTATCATCAATTTTGAATAATTTTGTGAAACCCTGCTATGAACAAAGCCACACAAAGAATGTTTGATTATGTGAGAGAAGGGAAGGGAGTCAGAGGAAAGCATGGAATACTTACTTTGTTCAGAAAGAGTTAAAGGCTATTTGTGAACAAAGGAACAAAAATGAAAAAGGTCTGGAAGACAAGATAACAAAAAGACTCACAAAATTGAACAAATGTGGTACCAAGACATACTTAAAGCAGCGAGTTCTTTTCCTATCATCCAGTCAATATAGAAGGGAAAGCAGCATGAAAACCAAAAATATGCAGCAGCAGGATATGTTATAGTCAGCTTCTAGAGTTTTATTTATACCAGTTTCCAAGGCCAGGCTTCAAAGCATGTAATAAATTTCCCCACATCCTTCTCCCTCTGTCACTGTGTCCCAACAGAACACATATTGAGAGGAATTCTTAGTGCTTTTTTGTCCACCCTCACAGGTCAGTTTAGTTCTGGGTCTTCTGACATCAGCGAAGAGACACAACAAACAGGATCTAAATAACTCAGGTGAATATACTCAGTATTTTAAACACAGTAACTTGCTGAGACTTCAGCTTGTCAGTAGAGAAGACATTAATAGGCTCCACTTACCCAGTGAGACAGGTGATGAGGATGGGTAGGGTTGTCAGCTGTCATTCCAGATAGGAAAAGTTGATTTTCCCTGTACTGGATTGATCTTTCATGTTGCTGTCTTACTCTTTTTTGATTCACTGTTTTTCTTCTTAGGAGTTTGCTTCTTATATCAGTATTTACCTTGTGAATCCATCTGCCAACAATTCCCAACTTAGCAATTCTATGGTTTTACTTTTCTTATACTGCATGATGTGGCTTATGTACTCTTATACCTTTTTTTCCAGTAAACAATGTTCACAAAAAAACTGAGCCATGGACATATGCCCATGCTTTAACAAAAAGGTGTTTGGAGAACAGACAACTGAACTCCAGAGACAAAGGTTACGTGGGGAAGCCTTGCTCTGTTCCCACATCTGTCCCCACTCCACTGCAAAATCACTGGGGCTCAATCGCAAAAGGCTTCTTCAGTATCGAAGCTAAGACTATGATTAATTTCTTAACTAGATTGATGTTTTTAAATAAAAACATTTTATAGTAACTTCATTCCTTTGGTTTTCCCACAGACTATCAAAAATCCTAGGGTTCTTTATTTTTCCTACATTTTATGGAAGTTAGCTGTGAAGCACTGAGATATAAACACATACATATTGGGTTTCACAGCCAGCTTATCATGTGATTGACAGAAAACAATTCATTCATCATTCATTGCAGAGAGCTTTTCTGACTTGCAAATGTGATAGTGGATTGGAACTGAATGTGGAGATACCTAGGCTGATTTTCTAGCACTGGGGAAAGATGTATGGTTTCTAATGGAAACCAAATAGAAATCAGTGAACCTGACTCCCTGTCCTACCATAACAGTGTCTACAAAATTACACTTGAATAAATTCAAGTCATCAGGGTGGAGGATCCACCTCTATGGGTTCCACTATAATTTTCTTTGACTATCTTCTAAATACAAAGTGAAATATGAGGAAAGACCTAGAAATGAAGTCCATGCAGGTCAGAGTAATAAAAGTCACAAGAAACACCAGTGAATGTAAACTAGCAGGTTTCACATGTCTGTCATCTTGAGCTGAAAATACTTATTTCTTCTGTATGAACTAATATCATAGCTTTTCTATTAAAAAAGGAAGTAGAAAAATCTATGCATATCAAAGAAATGTAAGTAATGTAGCTATCTATTCATATCACCTCTGAGCTTTCTCAAACTTCACCTATAAGTATAATATGAAGATCTGCATATTTAATTTTAACCTCAACAAAAAAAAAGTTTTAAGGAGAATTTTATTACCACCTTTCAATACGGGAGTGAGAGAGATTAAGAAGCGGTTATAAACTACAGTTCATTATTATAAAGTAGACAATCTCCTCACAAAATAATAATAATAATCAATCACTTCCATCTTCAGATGCAACTGCACAGTTGAAGCCTACACTTTGTTTTAGTTGGAAAATATAGGTGGAAGATGTAGCATAGTTATTAAACATTTCCAGATTTAACACAAGCATACATTTTCTGAAGTATTAGCTGTAGTTTATACAGTTTGTATAAACTTTGTCTTATAATCATTTCTAAAAATATAACTTGTGATCTGGTGAGAGTTATCATCATCATTGTTGGATTTCTTTTTTCATCTCAGTTATATTACAAGAGTTTCTCCTTAGAGATTTTTTTAATGAGTTTAATGGTTATATAATTTATTTAGCATTATAAAATATGGTAGTTTATACAACTGGAAGAAATGTGAACAAATTGTGTAAGACATTTTAAAAACATATTATTTATCACAGAAAACTTTGAGCTAATTCCTTAATAGTTGTCATCAGTGCATATATTTTCCTCTATGGAAAAACTTAGAATATGCCCATTCTTAAGCAGCATGTTTTAATTTCATGTTCTAAAAAACAAAATACTTTTAGTTTTCAAAAACACTTGTGTAGTGTAACATTTCTGTTCAGTGGTCTAAAAGCTGTTATAATTAAATCACTCCATATTGCAAAAAACCCATGAGATGTGGGTTTTTTAGAGAATAGAAGAAAAAGATCCATATCCTTGGAAATTCTGGTATTTTCATATTCCAATATGTCCTGGAAAAAAAGAATGTATGTGATGTTTATGCATAAAGAATTCCTGTAACATTTCATTTCATCAAATAATAATTTTGCCTTTGCTGTTGATGCCAGAATGGCATTTTGGGAGGTAAGATATAGAGTGTTATCTGTATCATCACATTCTCACAGTAAGATATCGCTGAAACAATCCTAAGTTATCCTGATAACCCACATGGCTCTTTCTCATCTCTTTATTCCTTCAGAAATAGGGAATATACAAAGGGAATTGCTGTGTGATCTAGTTGGTAAATTTTCATCTTTTCTGTTACTGAATTTGGTTTTGACAGGCATCTCAGGAATCTGTGAATTCTTTTTTTAATTTTCAAATATGCAGTATAGTTCTGAAACTGGGATCAGAACATTTAAAATGCAGAGCACATCACTATTGCAGCACAGTTGATATTGTTGTGCGAAATAAATAAGCTTTCAAATGTATATTTGAACGTCTAAACTTATGACTTTGCATTTTTTTTTAAATGCACTGCCATACACACTTAAGAACTTTTCTTATAACACTGCCAATTATGAAATGATATTCAAAGCATAAAAGCTAAAAAAGAAGAGTATTGCAAGAATTTCGAAAAATGTACCTATCATCATTGAAACAGAAAACTAAAGGAAGTCAAGGCTTCACATACCCAGTAATTTTATAATTAATTTAACTTTAAGGTATTAATTCTGGATGTTCTACACGGTCTTCCTCTTTATAGTCCCATGACAAAGCCAAACCATTGGATTGTTCTTACCACATACAAAGGCTCCTAAGCCTGAACAAAGATGGTTGTCTCTGTTTCGTTCAGTACAGATACTTTTAACCAAAAGAGTGTTCTTCACTCAGCTTCCTTAATGAACAATTCCTGGCATATATGCTTACGGCAAATCCAGGAGAAGCTCTTACCCTAGGAAGGATGGATGCACACTCCCACCTGAACTTTACAAATCTCATTAAAATCTTTGTCCTGTTTTTATAATGACATGAAGGGGCCAGCACAATGCACTGGAGGTTTAAGCAAAAAATATTATACAAAATAAGAACATGAATTATTCATTGTTGATATAACACTAACAGCAGAAGACTGTGTACTCATTGCTCATTGGAAAACAGAAAAATGGCCAATACCTGGTCAAGGACTTTGTAACTTTCTGGCCTATGTTTCCCTGTTTCTGTGAACCTTGAATAGCTATTTTTTTCTGGACGGTCATGCAAAAAATTTTGCACCAGTCTGGACATCACGCAACAGAGAAAGTACTTAACAGTCCTCCCGGGTAGTATACCTCAGCAAGGATTTTTCTAGGCTTATTTATTGTGCCTCCCTTACTTGCTCCTGAATTTCCTTTGAATATTGTGTCCAATTAAATTTCAGGTGAGCCTGCCTTGTAGCTCTACTTGTGATTTGGAACATTTTGAATTCTGGGAACAGGATCAAATAAAGCACTTTCTATCATTAAACTCTATTTCTTTATTGGTCCTATGGTGAATATTGCTGCACAGTGTTTCCATTTACATCTCGTTTCCATGTATGTCGGAGAGCTGTATCAGCCATGGTGAGGGCCAATTGCACTTGACAAGACACAAAAAAAGGATGTTTACTTTCAAAACAAACACAAAGAGAAGATGTGCCTGATCCTCTCTACTCCTGACTAGTGAAATCTGCTGGCAGTTTGACCATATTCCCCTTTTTGTTAAAAAAAAAAAAAACCTTGGTAAGCCAGAGTAGATGTTCTTTCCACAAAATTATCTAATACTTCTAGAGAATTAAATGTTAGCATTTTAAGATAAGAAATATTTTAATTTTGTGTTTTGTAACATTTGCTCCCTAAAATTAATTTGGCAGTATGTAGACAAACAGACATAATTAACTTATTCAAAACAATGTTATACTCTAAAGTAGGTAGTGTCTGGGTATTAGAACATAAAATTGTACAAACAGGAAAATTCTTTTAATATATCAAGTTATTCTAAAGGGTGTCATTCTCTCTTATTGAAGTTTCTTTGGTCAAGTCTATTGCCACAAGTGGCAATGTCCTAAAATTGAAGAACATAACTATATTAGAAAATTTAAATGCAAAGAAAGCCCATAAAATATCCATGGAACTATTATACTTCATTGGCTTACTAATAGCAATACCTCTCATTACTCCTAATCTGTTCTCACAACCTCTATTTACTGGTAACACATTCTGGGTGAAATAGTGACTGACAGGAGAGCTAATACTGTGCCGAGAATGTAACATGAGATTTACCTAAGACTTTAAAATTCAAGCCTCTAGCTCCCTCAAAGCAATCACAGAAGGGTAGGAAAAAATTACACTGCAATATAAACTGGATTTTTTCTCTGTGTGTTGCCTTTGGTTCTCCTCCAGAAGATTTGGGTCACTTTATTTCCATGTGAGACTTAAAAGCATAGAAAACAAATCAAAACAAATATTCTGACACACAAGTCATGAGTCCGACTTAAAAAAACCTAAGTGTTCGCTTTCAGGTTATGTCTTTAAAGCTTTCTTTTCCAGTCAGAAAATAAAATATGAGAGTCTTATTTTCAAAACAATTCTTACATGTGTTGGAAAAATCATCTGAAGTAAAAGGAAAGATATGCAAAGAGTTTTTCTGAATCTCACAAGTCTCATGCAGAACTGTGAGAACTCTCATCTAACCCAGTAAACTCTCTGTGTTGCAAAATTATTAGTTAGGATACTTTCAGTTAAAAATAAGAAAAAGGAAATTAGCAATAAATTCCTGGTAAGCAAACAAACAAACAAAAAAACCCATCCAAAAGATCTGTCCAAAAAGTGAGGTTTTTTAATACTTCAGCTATTTGGCACATAAACGGGAACTCCAACTACACAGAAACATAAAGAACATTCATCACACTGGTATTTCAATCTGTCCTGTTTCAGTGGGGCAAATTCTGGATTTACACAACATCTTTTATTACCTCCCTCCCTCCCTTATGTGGCTACTACAATGACATTACATGACTCGCTGTGCTCAGGAAAGTCTTACAGTAAATGAAAATGCATTAATGTCAGTAAGGTCATAGATATCATGGTGATACATGCAATGAAAACAGCTCCAAAGAAAGATAGTCAAAGAGACAGAAAGAAAAGGGAAGGAATGGAACAACAGATCCCACAAGTAGTACATTTCTGTGTGGAAGACACTGGGACTCGAGAAGCACAATATCAGCACTCAAGAGACAATAATCCCTAATTGCAGTGCTGCCAGTCATACTGAAATGACCGACCATTGATAGATCTATTCATATAAAACAAACACTCAGCTAAGAAAACATGTGTCAGAGCCTCACCAGGTATTTGAAAAAAAAAACAAGTGTACGTGGTGAGCTCATAGCAATTGGAGATAATTACATGCTCAAGTCACATGGAATTCTGCATTCAAAACTTGTGTCACAAAACATGTTTTTTTCAAAGTCAAGGATTTTAATAAACAGACAAATAAACAAATAAGGGAGCAGTAAGTATTTTGGTTAAAACACAGTAATAAATAATACTAAAAGATCCCATGGTGGTGCATTTCCCCCTCCCACACTTTTCAGGCCACACTGAAATCTGAGAAATGCTCCTTAGGCCTTGGCCTTGACAAAGAGCACCTGGGCTCAGATCTTCCAGAGCTTATCACAAACACTGCCTGCTCCCAGAAACTGCTGTCCCCGAGCTCCTGTTCTCCTTGTGAGCAGCCTTGGAAAATATTTTCCTTGCCTAAACGGCATAACATTCCTGTTCTCACTCTTTCAAAGGAAATGCCAACCCAAACTGTGGCCAGGATGAAACAATGTTGTGTCCAAAGCCTCTCTTGTGACCCTACAAGCAGCAGCCCAAAATGGGGTCCTCAGAGCTCTCCTGGACCACAGCAGGACCAGCAACCTGCAGCAGCCTCCCTGTGAGGAGAACAGCTCTGAGAGCCAGCAAACTCTCACATCTGCTATAGCTGGAGGATTATCCACAATGACAAGGCCTGGTCTGATACCCTCACTCCTCCAGGCCCAACCCTTCGCCTACCGGGAGATGCAAAGGCCTCCAAAGTGAGTATTTCAACCACCTTCAGGGGAATTTTTACATTCCTTACACTGACTCTTTATGTCTCTGTGCATGCACATACACATATGGTACTGCAAATCTGGGAGAAATGCTGCTTTCTTAGATGCTCAGTACTGTGAGGGTTTCAGCTTCATTTCTTCTCTGCCAAGGTCATGATAAACAAAGACAACACCCAAAATCCTCCATCTTGACTCATATATATTACTATACACTAAAACTCAAATTTCTAAGTTTCTAGGATTCCAGAAAAGTACCTTAGATGTCTACATAAGTTAGGCCTGTAAGTAAGCTTGTGACTTAAGCCTTAATCTTACTTAAATGCTGTAAAGTGGTTTTTTGCTAAGCAGGTAAGTATAACTTCAAAGTTTAATTAAATGCTATTAAGTATTATTTGTCTGTTCAATTGTTACAGTTAAGTTATAAATTAGGGTAGAAATTAAGTTAGGTGTAAGTGTTTTTCCTTTGTTAAATTATTAGGTTTAAGGTGTAAGCTAAGTTAAAATAGTGTTAAGTTTGAGTTTTATTAAACTTTATGGCCATATTTCTTTTTATCCTTGCCCTCACTCTCTTTTTGTCTCATGATGCTCCTGAACACACACACACCCACCCCCCAAATAGTTCTTATTTCTGTATTGTCTGGATTTTTTTTGGTGTTGTTTTTGCTTGTTTTTCCTTGGCATGCCTTGATTGTCTTGTAAGTAGTAGAGTGAATCTTGCCAATGAACTTTTGCTGTCACTTAATATTAAATCGGATTTTAGCTCATACTCTTGATTTTTTTAAAGCAGAAACATTTTGGACATCTGTCCAACTTTTGCAGCCATCTCAAACTATCTTTTGTTGATAGCTGCTAAGGAAACTGTAATTTAAGTCCTCAATATAATTTCAAACTAAATATTTACCTTAAAGCGAATTATTTGTGAAGAAGTGTAGGGGAGTAAGTTAGGCACTTAATTCTTTCTAAATTTCAATCCTTTTAAACTGGTTTTAAAATCTCACATAAATTCCATTCTATTCTCTGTATTACTATACAGCACCACAGTTTTCCGAGTCTGGGTACTTTTTATTCATACAGAATACTTTCAGTTCTACAGTGAAGGAAATGGTAAACAAAAATCTTCACTTTCAGCTATTTCTTTCTTTGCTTTCACTGCAACTTGTCATTTTTACTTATGGCCAAAATGCCCATGAAAAATTTACATGACTAATGCACAGCTTATTCAAGCAGGCATATAATATGCAAATTGTGCCTGATGACTGATGAACTGACTAAGCCAGGATGTAAAATTAAAAATCCTTCTCCAGGTTTAAATTTTATTTATTTAAAATAAAGATAAAAGATAAGCTGTTAGAACACACACACTGAACACTTTGTGAAGAATATGCATCTATTTATTCTACACCTCAAAATCCACCCCATGTTTTGGAGCCTGGTAGATACTTGCATGAATAGTCCTCAATCATGCAAGCCATCTAATTGAGATTTATAAGGAGTACTTTCCTGATTAAAATATATTCACAGTCATTAGAGGCACATCATGTTGAAAGGTCTTCTTAAAGAAAAATGGTTGCTGAAGTTAGCTGATGCTTTTACTTTTTTGAACTTCCACATTAATTATCTGGTTGTCTAAATAAACTGAAGATTTGACCTGTCATATATATAATAAACCATGTGATTTAAAGGGAGATAGGTTCCATCCTTTGTGAAATGATGTCCAAGTTTTGGCTTCTAACATTCCAAAGCTTAAGATTACTTTCTATCAAGGAGTCCTTGAGTGACGGCAATAGCTGTGAAATTTCGCTTAGTTTCCTCACCCAGCAAACAGAAGAAAGCAAGATAACAGTTTTATAAATAATGAATAAATTTTAAACTGAGGTGGTGGCTCGCTGATATGATAGTGATGACTGTGGATGACTGTGTGCAAAACTCTTGGGGTTGGTTTAACTGTTTTGGGTTTTTTTTTTTCACAAACTACAAAACACACCAAAACAACCTTCTTTCTAGCCTCTAGCCCTGTAAGTATCTACAGAAGACTGAAAACAAAGACTATATTCCAGATCTAATTTATGCTAGCATGATAGATCATTCCCATTTCAATCAATTGAGCTATATTGCTGCAACAGGTCTTATGGGCTAAATATTACTCTAACTATCCCAAGATAAATATGGTATAAAGAAAGAAGGTAATGAGATAACGATTTTATATCACTTAATGGGACAGAAAAAGTTCCCCCATGGGTTATATTTTATCATTAATTTATTTTACTTGCTTTTACTTTGAGTTAACTTATTTCTCTCACTGAAAGAGGGAAAAAATTTCTGTTGAATCTGAAGAGGCAAGTAAGTTACTTGAGACGACTTAAAGACACAATATGATTTTATTCAGTGAAATTCATTTGTTATTATTCTACATTTCTTTTTTAGTTACAATAAATAATAATAATAACTTTTCTCTTTTTTATTCTCATCTTTGTCCCTGTATCACTCCACACAAATGTCCAATAGGAGCAGTAATTGATTTGTAAATATTGAGAAAAATCACTATTAGGCTTAGGAAAGAAAATGCAAAAGATTGCAAAAATTCTGAGGATTTAAGAAGTTTCTTCAGTGAGCAAAAAATTATTGGGGGAAATATGTGAAGACTTTTTTCAACTAGAAGCAAAATATCCATGTTACATATGTCTGTATGAGATTATTCCAACACTTTCTGTAATCAATATACATTAGTAGTGAAATAAAACTCAAAATCTACTTTTCAATGAAGAGATTAAAAGAGATACAATACAATATGTTTTGACAATATTAATTTAATCACTCTTTAGAGAAATACTTGCAGGTCTTCTATGTACATATATTTTCATCCTCCAGATTGATTCAAAATTTTAATTTCTTATGTTCTTGTGGAGTTTTTGCACTGTGAGTTTTATATTACTCACCTGTACTATGAATTTGTGGCTTTCTATAATGTTTAAAAATGGAGGGGACTTGCCCTAAGTGATTCATACACAGGAAAAAAAATCACCAATATAGATGAAGCAATAGTATCTATACCAGTTTGAAAAATTATTTACTGTAAGATTTAGAGCAAAAATATTATTTAATTTCTTCTATGTTTGTTTTCCAGTGCACTGTAAATAAATCACTCCATATCACTGATTTTTATTTATTAAAATTTCATTAATTTATGGCAAGCATCCATTCTATTAACCTATTGTCTCCATTGCAAAACAATCTAGTTGGGCAAGAAGATTTATATTTTTAAGAATTATGTTTTTATGTGTAAATTTTAAGCATGAGGAATGCAGATTTTAATATTTAATATGTAGATTTTTAATATTTAATAGGCACAAAGATCATCTCTGACTCCAAATCTGTACTGTTTTGTGGAGGTGGAATATCTGAATCCAGAACAGCAATTTCACTGAATGCAGATCTCAGAGACTTTGGTGTAACGTGTCACTTCCATCTGCTTTCATGAAGTGTTCTCTTTTAATTTAGGGGTGCCATAAAACATTTGTAAGAAAAGAATCTTACTTTGAGAAGGAGTACCTTACTTGTCCAGATCTAAAATCAATATTTACCAATGCCATTCCAAGGACCTAACATAGAAATGCTTTTTCTTCAGTATAGGAAGGGGTTTTTTGTAAGCATAGCAGCTGCAGATTAAGTCTAAATCCTGCAGTATATGTTTTCTTCCTTATGGATTTACCTCACCCTAAGACGGGTTTACCTATAGTGGCTAGCACATTATCACTTGAGCAACTCCACTCCTTTTATTTACCCTGTGAAGCTGTTCAGCAATAGCACATTTCAAAGCATCATTATGTGAAAAAAGATCACTCAGATAGCATTTTATTTAGGAACCATTGATTTTTCATTTTTCTCATAACAGTTTGCTAAGAAAGCAAACAAAGCAAGAAGACCAACAAAGTATATGACATGCCTTACATCTATTACCTTTTTATATATATATATATATATATATATCACATATAAGCATACCTATGTATGCTTTTTCTAAATATAAAAATCACAAAACAGTGAAACTGCATTTAGAAACAGGTTAACTTCAAGCTTTTCAAAGTACGACTTAATGAAGTTACATTCAAGCTCTTTGGACACTTGAAGAATAAATTGAAAGTTTCTTAAATAAATAGCATTCTCAAAAATTAATTGTAAAAGAAGCTTGAAATATATTGTTAAAAATCAAGACTTCTCTGCTTTCTTTATAGAAAAAAAACCCAAAACATCACTGTCTTCTAAGTGTGAAGAAGTATTTGATATTACAGCAACTTTGTAGATTTTTCTTTGTTCTTTCTCAGCATTGCTGTCTACTATTTGTGTATAATGGCAACATTAACAGCAAACAAGTAATTTTTTATTCCAAGCAATGCAATATTTGGCAGTACTCCCAAAAATTTCTTTTCCTTTTAATTCTTCCACTTTCCCCACCATACTGGTGATGGGCTGATTATTTGTTTACACAAGATGAAAGAGTCAATAAGTAGGTTTTCAAATCTGCAAGCAGAGACATTTGTCATTTAAATAGGAAGTTCTATGCCTGCAGCAGAACTCAGTTTGATCAGCTAAAGAAAAAAAAATCTATTTGGTTAAATATGCTGCTGAAGATGCACACTGCCTCAGCAGAGGGAATAGATTAAGAACAGATATACACTTCAGCTCAGCTGAAAATATCAGAAAACATTATGACATATATTCTAGCAAAATGCAGTCTATACGATATTTCAAGGGAAAACATTACAGAGCTCAACATTAACATGCATCAAACACATCCCTTAAAATGGAAACAGAATGAGCAGAATGGTTTTTTCGTTCTTTTTTTTTTTTCCTGATGAACATATTGTCTTGAGTACTATACTTAAATTTAAGGAGATTTAGTGCTGTTGATGAAGGAGCCAGTACTGAATCTCCATTTAAGAAAACCAGCTGCAGATTTGATTAGAACAATAAATATTGTAGTGAAACATTGTAAATAAAGTAATGTGTTTCATTAAACAGTTTAAATGGGACAACAGAAATCAAGTAGAGAAAATAATTTCACTCAAACCTAACTTTTGTGGAACAATATAATTCTATTTTCATTTGAATTTTCTTCAAACTGAAGTCCTCTTATTACAACTTAGCATATATTTAGACTTTTTACAGTCTGAGAGATTTTCAAAATACATTTAATAGCACTGCTGACTTCCAAGTGTCAGATTTAATAGAAGATATAAGGAATGTAACAACTTCTTCAAGGAGATCCAAACCCCTTATTCTATTTCTTAGATGCCCTGTAGTTTGCATGAAAATTAAATTAGGATGGTATCCCATTAGGGTTTGTAGTGTACTACAAAGCTACACAGGTAGTGTAGGTGTTTGCACAATATTCTATGTGTAGCAAGAATACTACACTTTGGGACTGAGGAAGATTTTAGTGTGTTTCTGGCCATGAATTGAATGTAGGTCTCCTCCTAACTTAGGTTAGTAGTAGATGTGAAAATGATGTGACTTTATATGCTACATAAACATAGTAAAAAACAAGCAATGACTACAAAATTTTAGTCTCATTCAGCCTTAGAACCTGGAATGGAGTTTTCAGTTTGCTGTTTGAAATAAGGTGCCTGAGTTCATTTACAGGTCAAACTTAAGATTTTTATCTTTTGATATCAAAGTTAACAAAAGAGCTTTACCTACAAAGAGATCTTGAATAGATATTTCAGTTTCTTAACTTCTGAGGACATATGGGAGTAAAACTCAGGGGTGTAGGGAGGGAGGAGGGAACAGAAAGAAAAAGTGAGAAAAAGCCCATACGGATACAACAGCAAATCTCTGCTTTTCTGAGTTTTTAGATATTAGAAATAAATGCAGCCTAATTAGAACAGGAAGTGACAAGTGATCTCTTCCTTTTAAATGGAATAATTTCACTAAAGCATCATAATTGTTGAAAGCTGTTTTTCACTCAGAAAGATCTTTAAAGATATGTCTCATCAGACTCACTGTCATGATCCCACAGATTAGTATGGGGGGTCATGAAGCTTCCTGGATTTAGTCCTATAGAACTGGATATTGATCTAAAGGTGAAAAGTAATATCTTGAGAAGAATATACCCTGGATTTCAGCAATCACTAGAGTGATTACATTGATTCACGTCCAACCTATACAAGTAAACAATAAAGCTGATGGTAGTTACAGACTAAGTAATGAATATCACTGAAATTGCTACTGTAAAACATAAGTGATCCCCAAAGAGATAATGAATGTCTCCATCTTTGCTGGCAACTCTGCTCTAAACTGCTCTAAATTGAAATTTTGATGAAGGAAACAGAGGATAAATAAATCTTAAATTTCTGTTATTCAAAATATGAAGCTGACTATGGAACCCTTAATGATGTTCTTATTTTGTGTTTTAAAAGCTACATCCTGTGTTTAACTCTTTGTAATACCATAAACAAACATGGAACAGTGCAGTAATGACTTCTCTACACAGGTAATCCAAAGAAATTGAAACTTACTGAAATTCACTAATCAGTTTTCCTCTTAGCTTGGAAGTACTGTGTCTTGAAATCTTCATTCCCTGAAAATTCTGGTAGCAAACACCTATCGGTAAATAGAATAAGACAGTAACTTTGGTAAATGACACATATTTTATTTTAAGAGAGTAGCATATAAGTTTGAATAAGCTTATTATGGGAGTGAAAAGGGGAAAATCTTGATGACCAACTAAGTGACTGAGTCAACATTGACTAAACTAAATCAAAAGAGAAAAAAATAATTATTCATTTAGCACTGAATAAAAATGTCAAGAAAAATTTCACTATGTCACTATCACACATGAAAATGATACAATATTTCATGTCCTATATATATATATCTGCCAGAGACTGGCTTCTAAACAGTGAGAATTTGAGCTCATAAATTGCTCATTTATGAGCATAAATTCAATTGTGTTGATATTACTGTAAAGTAGTAAATAGAATCATATGATTAGAATACCAAAATCACAAACTAGAAATTGCTTAGGAAAGATTACAGCAACAAAATGAAAAACAAAACAAACGGAAGACCTTAACATATTGACAGTTGGATTCGATGATCTTAGAGGTCTTCACCAATCTTAGTGAGTCTGGTCTGGTGTAGTCTAGTGTGAATATCTCCACCCCAACAAAAACTCAGTTCCAAATATTCTTGGATACTCACAGATTGGTACTCCAGTGGATACAACTGAAGCTGTGCTAAAGAAGGTATGTGCTGAAGACCACAGCATCCCATTAAGAAAGAGATGTGCTCATTAAATACTCTTGATGAAGAAGGGTAAAAAAGCCACAAGGAATCTCAGTCTGGTGTAAGCCTGGAGTTGCTGGTTCATAGCTGTTCTTTGCAATTTGTAAATGCTCACATCAAACAATTGCTAAATCTGAGGAGAACCAAGGATCTGCATACTCTGTGACTTGAATTTTACCTCAAACTTCATTTCATGAAACATAGGGAAGCAGATCACAGAACTCTAAATTAGTTGTTGATTAGTACCAAGTGGCTGTAACTTGTCTGCATTTGCAAAGAGCCTGAAGTGCTCTGGGGAAAACATGCCAGTTTGTTTGCTTTAAACTCTAGGATGCTGTGACAGTCTCGCAAAGTGGAAAATATTAAATTATTAGCCAGTCACACTGAGAAAGAAGATAAAAACAACCAATATAATTAATATTTGGGATCTACTTAAAAGGTTTTATTAGATTCTCCAAAACTTTCATTTTTTTTTCTGGTAAAAATTAGCTTTTTCTAAAAGACAAAAAAAAAGTCCAATAAACTTGAATAAAGAGAGAACTTGCAATACTTAGTATAAAGCATTAGATGAAAATTTCAGAAAGCTCTTAAGGAAAAAAATATAGACAACATTATGGCCAGCAGAGCAAGAGAGGATGGTGAGGCTTTTAAATAAAAAATTATCAGTGGCTAATTATCAGATAGAAATAGGCAATTGAATACAATAATATCATTCAATAAATTTTTTTTTCTGTATCTGATGAAAGGACAGATTATACATATATTTATGCGTAAATGTTAAAAGGTCTTTGGGTTAGATTTCAATGTGGCAGTAATTAAGAACATATTGAACAGCAACTATTGAAGCTGGGCATCTCTTGATCAACAAAAGTGAGTAAGTTTGATGTAAGAGTTTTAAAATAATTGGCTTATGTCTGGAAAATTAATGCTGAATTTTCAAAGAAATGTCTTCAAATAATGGTGTATAGATTTCATTTATAAGTGAAAGAAATTCACTAAACCCTTTTTTTTTCCTTTTTATAAAGTGAAAAATTTGTGTATTTCAAAAATATGAATACTTAAAAATACCACCAGTAATGTCCTCAAGTTTTGCTTAAATCCTTCTGTTTGCTCTTTAGAACACCTGAAATCAGTCATTAGCTAAGATTTGATTGCTGGACTGGGAACAGTCATTTAAAGAAAAGGTAGAGCACTAATATTTTTAAAAAACTAATATTTCCACCAAAATCCTTATTTGGGAAATGTTCAAGAATGTAGATATTCTTTTACATCTTTAAAAGATATTCAAAATATTTTTGAAGGAATGCATAAATAGCTTTAGCCATCTTTCCATTCAAGATTAAAGTTAATGCTGGGCAATCATGCTGGTGTTATTAAAATATAAACAGCTATATTTTCTTTTTCAATTTAATTCTTGGGCAGGGACCTTTTTCTTGGCAGCTTGGTTCTTTCTGGAGGTACTTGCATTCTTCTGGTGAGTTTACTCTGAGAGAAGCTTGCAGTTTCCATTTGACACCATAGACTGAAATTAATTACAGTTTTAGAAGATACAGGTTTTGCACTGTGCAACATCTGACCTTTTCAGATTGCGACATATTGCCTGCCATGTTCAGAACTCTGCTACATTTCATTAACAAAAATAGATGTTCAGCTTTTACGTTTGAGCTGCCCTGCTTCTAATTTGTACTCTCATTTCAGATGGCCACTGTCTTACTGGCAGAAGCAATAAAACCACAAAGTTATTTTGTGTATTCATTACATTTAAGATGCTTTCAACATGGGAATTAGCATATCACTGCAATTAATTATCACAGAAATAGAAATCTTTCACATAATGAATTTTGATGTCATAAGATTCCAGACTGCAATGTGCAGCTGTGCAAATGTAGGGATATCCCAAATAAGCACCAGTAGCTGTTTTAACATGCTGAAAGTACCTGTAGCTAGATATTACTGTACCAATTTCAGCTTTCTACTTTTTTAAATCTTGGCTTTCTTTTGTTTCTACAGTTTTCTTGAACAGGTTATAAATTTATTCCGACTGTATATTTAATATATCAGCTGCTACATTCCTAGAAGCTTCCCCAGCATTAGTGGTCCTTTTATAATACATATTTCACAGGCTGTGGAACTTGGTAATAGCTGTTGTTTTTGGGTGAGATGAGTGCATCACAGATGGCTTATGCACCTGCAGCAAACATTTATCTCAGGCTGCTCATAGTTAGACTGTTTTGCACTGAAAAAAGACTCATGTAATGGAGGAAAGCATGCCTGACAATACCAAAGTATCACATTAGATTCTTTCATGTTAGGGTTTGGTGCATTCTTCCAAAAATGGACTTTTGGGATGAGTGATATTTTTACTCTACAAAAATCTCTTGCACAATGTAACTAAAATGTACAGTGATTTTCTTCCAATGTTTTCCACAATTAGATATATTAAGTTGTAAGAGATAATTTAATAGGGAAAAAATGAGGGGGGGATTCCTAAGTGCTGCCAGACAGTTTTTTAATTTCTGCAGAATTTTACATTTCAACCTATGAGTAGGTTTACACAATTTAAATTATGAGTATGTTCTTACCAAAACATGATGGTGTGGTTTTTACAGATATGGATTTTGACACTGATAGTGAAGGGTATGCAGTGTCAAGTAAAGATGAGAAGTTATACCATCAAAAGAAATTCTCTGAACATGTATCCCATGGCACAATTGATGTCCTGACCTTCTTGACTGACAGAAGACTTACATGTTTTTGTATTTTAATGAGTTAAGAAAAACCCAAACAAACACCACACAAGACAAAAACAACCAACCAAACAAGCAAGCAAAAATAAAACCCTGAAAACAACACAAAACAATCTCCAATGAAAATCTCCCAAACCACAAAACTTTGCTTACATCTTTCTTCCAATTGATAAGCTTAAGAGCTCTTTAGCAAAAATTATAATTGAGTGAATCAGAGGTTTGCCTAAGTAGAACCAATATAAAGCAGAACACAGTTAATATACTTCCTTAAAAGTATATAATAAAATGAAAAGTGAAGCTCAATTGTACTGAGTGTTGGATCATATTCATATTTAGGAGCTACATATATTGTTCTACAGTATTAATAATTTTAAATTTTATGTAAGAAAGGAACTATATTACTGTTTCATTAAAAATCAGAATTTTGAAAATCAGTTGTTCATCTAAAAACCTTGAGAACTGTTCATGTAAAGAACCTTAAAATTATCATTACTGAACACTTACCAAATCAAATTATATTATTTTTTTCTGGTGGGGGTACTACATCAATTATGTTTTTAAAATTATAAATTAAAATAAGTCGTGTTACTTATTTATTTCCTTGGTATGAATTTGTGAGACAATATTTCCTCTGGAGAATAGTGACTTATCCTGTATAGGCTTAAATAAGTTTGTGCTTCTACTCAGAACTACTAAAATTACATATCTGTATTCACTGAGTTACAAACTTACTTTAATTTCTTTCACTATGACAGATAATTTCACAGAAACACAAAGAATTCCAGCTTTCACACAGTTATTGAAAACAAAACCAGATTGAAGCAAATTTCTTTTTTGTTTTTCTATGTAATACTCTCTACTCTAGTAGACTTCAAAACTTCTAGAGGCATAAAGACACAGAAGGCTTTAATTGGGAAGACCAAGAGCTCCACCGCTGGAAACTTTGCTAACATTTTATTATGCCTGAAATTTTCATAGTTCCTCTGTGACCTGTTAAAGGTATGAATCTAATCTCAGAGATCAAGTAAGTACTTTCAGAAGACGATTTCAGACAGAGATGGAAATGAAATGCTTGGCTCTGATGTAGGAGAACAAAAGCTGTGCTGTAAAGACTTACAGAAAAAATATACTACACGAAGTTTAAAGAAATTTCTGTATAGATCTGCCATTTAAAACTAAGCAAAATTTATCTCTAATACTCACTTCATTAAAGTGCATCCATCCTGTGATTCAAGCATACTTTAGATTTAATCAAGTCTCCTCCCAGTTTATTAATTTTAAGACATCAGAGCATAGAAGCCAGGTCTCTGTCTTCTCAAAGTGACCAAGTGGCATTGCAGGTGACACAGGTTCAGTCTTGAACTTGCTCTCCAAAGCAGTATGTCTTGAATTCTTTTCAAATTGGGCAGGACATGGATAAGGGCAGTGCCAATGCAGGCAGGCAGGTACTGTTGGGAGTTGAGAAATAGATTTGCATTTACTTTAGCAAGTTAGAGCCTGCAGTGAAATCGGTTCTGTCTAAATGTGTATATAAAAAAATATTATACAAGCAGAAAATCTCCTCCTTTGACTTTATTTTATAAGAAAACATTAGAATCTTCTGTTCGCCTTAAAAGGCTGCCTTGTTTGCAGATCCCAAATAGATGGATGTGCCCTGTAGCCTGAAATAGATATCTGGAAATATATTAGAAATTGTTTTTAACCTTGTCACATTCTTGTCAAATGTGGTGTGCCAGTTTTTAAGTACTGATTCTTCAGAATGTCTGTATTTCAAATGAGACTTTGAAGTCCTAGTAACTTACGATAATGTTATTGATTCCAACCAGTGGTCATCATCTAAATCTTAGGATCATCTAGTATAACTATTAAATAATTTATTGACCTTTATGAAATCATTTCTCCCAGAAGAAGACACACACACACACACACACACACATTAAATATGATATTTAAAGACCTTTTCATGGCTAACCTTATGATTTGTTCATTTTCATAGAACAGCTACCTCAAAAAAAATTAATCAAGGTCAGAAACTGACAATTCATCTCATCATATTTAAACAGTTGGAAAACTAAAAAAACCCCAATAAACTAATCAGAAAATCTATTCAAATTAAGAACGGTTTGTTCAAAGGCCTTGGCATGAAATGATGGTCCCACAGATCCACTGTTATCACACTGCACTACTGCATAGGTGTACAGCTAAACATTTGGTTATTCCTGACTCTCATAAATCCTTCTGAAGTAGCTATTTTGAATAACGGTTAATAGGAAAATAGCTTCTCCACAGTGCTTTGTACTAATAACACTGCAACTACATTAATAATTCAGTTTGTAACAATAGCACAAGATTTTAACAAGTCCCTCAGTCATGCCCAGTAGTGATACAGCATTTCACTTCAGTAGATGCTTTAGTGTGCTCTAGCTAACGTTCTGCAAGAAGAAATTAGATGAGAAGTTTCTCTTTATCAAATGCTTTTTAGCACTCTACTCATTTTGGCTGGGTTAAGAGTTAAATTTGCTCATAGGAGCTGCTGTGGGGCTGTGTTTTGGATTTGTACCGCCATGTGGTGATAACAGATGTTTTCTTTACTGCTGAGCAGAGCCTAGAGAGTCAAGGCCTTTTCTGCTTCTTACCCTATCTGACTAGTAAGGAGACAAGGGGTGCAGAAGGAGTCAGGAAGGGACAGAGGTTTTTTCACTATTTCCCTTCTAATTCACTGCCCCATTGCACTGCAGGGAGGGAGGGAGGGAGGGAGGGAGGGAGTGAGTGAGTGAGTGAGTGAGTGAGTGAGTGAGTGAGTGAGTGAGTGGCTGAGGGGCGCTTGTTGGCATGACACACATCGATCTTTCTTTTGACTTTATCAGCAACCACAGGAAGACTGTAGCAGACAGCACTAGGCTGTGGATTGGCACTTTTAGGTGCAGATTGCCAGTAGGTGTTGACTGTTTTGCTCGCCATTGACCAGGCACTTCTGGAAGTTAATGAAGATGTGAGCTTAACTGTGCATATGCATGAATATAGCAATGAAGAAGGGTATTTAAAAGTTTTTCCTAAAAATATAATCACAGGCTTATACTGTACCTTTCTATGACCTAATTGTAATAATTTTACCTATTACATTTGGAAGCAATAAAGATAAATTTAAACTAACAGTAGATAATTATTCACCTTCCAGAGACATTATAAATGAAAGAAACAGTTTATTTCATAGAAATAATGAGATAAGACTACCTACCTCCTTTAAATCAATGCAATAGCTAATATTCAATTATTTTGATTAGAATCACCGTAACATTCAGGAACTTCTCAACCTTATGGTGAAAGCTTAAAGTTATTATAAAGAAAAAGGACTGTATGGATACGTTGATTTTCATAGACTAAGGAAATTATGTCTTCCTGTAATACAGGAACACTAGTTTGCTTTGACTAATTTTTCTACCTACTTTGTAGATGGAAAAAAGCTCTTCAAAATATTGTTTTCATTTCTTACCAACATATCAGCTAGGACTGTTACATGTAACTGCAATACAAGTTGGAGTTCTTTTGTTTGTTAGGAAAGTTGTTAACAGATCAGTGGTAACAGAATGTCATAGAAATTAATACAAACTTGTGAACAATTTAAGGCAGTCATTAACTCTGTTTGTTAGTCCAATGGGAAATTTCCAGGTTCAAATTGTAGGAAAGGATAACACAGATTATAATATGGAAAATATTCTCTCTACTGTCTGATTGTTTGCTGTCACATGCAAATAATCATGAATACATCAATCTACTAATTGCTAATCAGACTCCATGCTGTTTTAATAAATTCATCTACTAAGGTTGTTCTGTCAATATTTAATTAATGCAGTTTAATATAATGACTGTTCCTGTTAACATCTGTTCATAGCAAAAATGGGATTCAGACATTTAGCAACACAGCATTGCTTTTCTTCACAAGCAATTGGTGTTTAAACAGTATTTTCCTTTACATAGCAAATATTATCTAAGACATCCAACATTTTATTACACCATCCGTTTTTAATGTAGCAGCAGCTTATATAGCAGCCTTGAAGGTGCACCATTTTGAGTACTATAAGCATACTTTTGAATCATTGACTTAGATGTTAAGTTTATCACAAAACTTGTGTTACAAGTTACATAACAAAATTATATAACAGAGAACAAGCTATTCTATGGCATAATGCAACTGCCTGAAAATATGTGCCCATTTTTCAAAGTGCTTGCTATTTTGTCATGTGGTGACCCCCCAGTTTAAATGGTCAAATGAAGCCAAATAAAAGTAAAACTTTTGTGGTGTGGAATTCTAGAAAATTTGATTTCCTAATTTTTAATTCTTTTTAAATTCACTGTGTGTCTTTTACAGTGTAATTATGCAATGTTTCAGACTACATTAATATTTGTATATTGACCACATTAATTCTCCACTATATGTAAGATCCTTAGGATTTTATTCATTATAATGTAAACTCACTGGCAAACCATCAGTAAAAAGTATCAGATGTACTTCATTTAAAGTATATAAATGCAATTAATAACACTTTATTCACTCAAAAGATAAATGACTACAGGAAATCTTAAGGCATGATCATGATTTAGTTTCATTAAAAGTTTAACAATTGGAGAGATCATAACATCTAGCACATTCAGCAGTAATTTTTACTCTGCTAATAGAAATAGGAGTGTCTTTTGAAACGTAAGTTTATATTTATACTCATAATTATAGGTGGTGTTTTCATTTAAGTATACCACCAGATTTTAATGAAGTCATAGACTATATCATTGTTATTATATATATTTACATTTATAATCTGATGTACACGGGATTTGACCCTTCTATTTCCACATCCAGTTTCTATAAACTTTGTCTTCTTTTTTATTTCTAATTTTAAAAATAATTTTTATTCAATATACTTTACATGGATAATGGGTTTTATTTTGTTTTTACTACAGATTTGCTTGTTTTTTTCAGAACTGAATCACAGTGCACAAATCACAGCAGAAAATCCAACTTGCTTGATTTGGAGACAGGGTAGAAAAAATGCACTGAAAAACTTCTTTAACTTGCTGTTCAGACAGCCATCTGTGGAAAATTTAGACAGCAGAAAAATAATTTTGTTACAGTTTGATAGGGGGCAGGGTTGTTTATGTTTTGTTCTGTTTTGGTTTTTACCCTAAAGCAAACACAATATAAAAAGTAATGAACAGACAAGGGTGGTACTGAAGGAAAGGGTAAATGGGAATATGGTCCTGCTGCCAAAAGTGTCAAGTTACACAACTGCCTGCTACCCTTATCATATGTATGCAAAATAAATACTTTCTCTGTTAAATTATGTATAAAATGCTGTGTCACTCTTTAAAAGGTGAATGGCAAGCCCAGTTAGGCTCTGAAGAATCTACTGAACCAAACAGATAAATAAAAGAATCATGTGTCAAAAAAGCCTTCTGGGAGACAAAAATGCTGTATCTACTACATCTAACTGAATCAATTGAGTTAAAAATAAAAACAGGTATGTTAGACATGCTATGAAGTCCTCTGAAACAGAGAAGGAGGGATGATTTGTTCTGGGAAACTGAGCCCTCTGGGACTCAAGTAGCAGTTCCCCTCAAAGCTAGTTAAGTCACTGGACCAAGTAAGGAAGCACTGTAGTCTTTACTATTGCTTGTGGTAAGAGTCATTCCAATTTCATAATAAAAACTTAAATACTGGAATGGACATCTTCTGTAAATTTAGCTTGTACTATGTGTAATAACAGAGGTTAAATTGGAGAGAATAGTACACAGCATCTGTTCAAAACAAATCATGAATTGAAATCAAATGTTGTTGCATAACCTGAGATGTTTCCAATTAATTCCTTATTTGGGTGTCTCAGGAAGCAGTATTTGTTTCCTATCATTTTGAAACTGGGGATCAAGTTGTATCAATTATTAAGCAAAAATACACAGCTCTCCTAATAAACACTATTCACTGGGCCAGATGGAGGCAATTCAAGCAAGATACAAATGTCCAAAGAGAGAATGTATTTTTACATAAATAGGTATAGGAAGGTCAGCTAGAATTCCTACCCCTACTCACTACATGATGACATGCACAGTTCTGCAGTTGTTCAGTTCTCCAGTTTGAGAAGTACTCATTTTAAGGCAGTATAACTTATAACAGTAACTATATTATGTCATATTAATTTTTAACTTGTTAGGATTTAGTGATTTAGATGCATTTTTTAAGTCAATTTCCCAATCAACCTCCTTAACCAGGCTCACAGCAAGAAACGACTTCTAAAGATATAACTCAGATTTCTTTCAGAGTAAAGAGAACTAGGAGATGGGCTACTGGCATACAACCAGTGCATGCCAGCCACTATGAGCTGGCATACCAGGCTGGCATGAAGAGCTTGGCTTCTAGGCTATGTTCTGACAGTCTGGGATTGATGTATGCCAGATGTGAATCAACAGGATGTGTAAGAGCCAGAAACACACAGGGGTTTGACACCTAAGGTATGGAAATGGTATTTTCTAATCATATGCCTATGACCAGACACTGTGTCCAGTCATAGTATTTAGTTCTGCAGTGTCTCAAGAGCCAGGAGGTTTGCAGCAATTCTAAAAGCCTTTTCTTCTGTTACACTGCCATCACTTTTCTCTCTTCTTTCATCCACCATTCATGGCCATGAAAAAACATGTGAATCCTATTTTTTTAAGAGAGACAAAAAAGCAAACATTTTTTCATTAACAAAGAAGAGATTACTCCACGTGGCCACTAGGGATGGGACAAACATTATAACCATCAGCTCCTGCCAATATGAATGAGAGTTTGCTACTGATTCAAACCAGAAATGTAGCAGCCCAAATCTCTTTACCTTCATTCTTAAAATGATTCTGCTTGTTCTGTTTGCTTCCTTACCACAACCTCTTTGATCTTGACATCCTTTTTTCTTTCAGAGTAGTCAGCAGTAATGTGGGAAAATAGAAAGGGGGTTTTTTTTATGATTTTTCTATAATTTCTTCCTTGAGCCACCACTGAAGCAAAAAACCCTGCAATTTCTCAAAGTACTTTTATTTCCCCTGTCTGATAGAGTGTTGAAGGTCCTTCTTGTTTGGTTTTGTTTATTTCCTAAATCAGAGAAGCTCTAGAAGAAAGTGATAATAAAATCTAGGACTTTTCCTCTTGACAAAGACAATCACAAGGAAAATCTTGTAGCTACAATAATAGCCATTAGCAACTCTAAAGTTACTTTAATTATAAATCCTCAAGAACTGTATACAGATGGAAAGGACAACTCATACCTGTCTGCTCTTCCTGAGATCCAGTAAAATGACATCTGACTGTGTGAAGCCAGTGCATAACCTCAATACTCTGCTTATTTATATACTACTATCAGGAAAAAAGTTCTTCATCGCTTTGAAGTGAATCTTCTGAAATAGTGGCAGTCAATAATGCAAATTGAGGTTTCTACAGGTTTTTCTTCTGTGACCAGTTCATCTGTTTTATTCAGCAGGAGTTATCAAGGCTGATTTTTCAGAATGTGTTTTCCCATGGTTTTTAACAATAATGAAAGACCATAAGTTAAATGACAGAGGGTAAAAATGCACAGAGGGCATGATTCTTAGGCAACCTAGGATGTTAATGATAGATTTAAACAGTTTTTATACCTGAAGATCTTTGAGTTCTTATACAACCTTGAAAAAGAGTGATTCATTACAGTTCTTGCAATGGCAGCTTCAAAAAAGTCATCAATAACTTATTGGCAGTTAACACAAAAGAGGGCAGATAGCATGGTCTTACAGTCAAACAAACACTGTAAAACATGCAAGTTTCTCTCAGGAATGCATATTCAATTCTAAACTAATTAACTATTAAAAGATAATTGAGTAAGATGATACAGCTATTGTATTCATCTAGAAAACAAAAAAATTTCCTTGACATGATCTCTGTATTGCATGTTACTCTTATACTCTATGAAGGATTAAGTACTTCCATCTCCATTTAAATTCTCCAGTACATTGGAGTATTTGCTTAATTAGGACATCTCACAGAGAAGCTATTTGTCTGAAAGTTAAGGTGTTCTGCCTAATTCTTGATATGACTGCAACCAACAACATCCTTTTCTCACTGAAGAAAAAATTCCAGTGATATAATTTCTTGCAGAAATGTTTATAAAGTTGATAAGGAGTGAAGTAAGTATGAAGATTCTATACCAAAACAAAATGCAGGGTATAATTCGGTCAACATACTCTTGTTCTCATTGTTGTTAGCTCACTAAATTTGATGGGTTTTCTCTCTGCTGAGTGAAATGATTTTAAAAAAACAGGAAAGAGGGATATCTCTATTCCAATAAGTATATAAGCTGGTCATCAATTTTTCAATATGGTTGTGGTTTGTGGTATGGCAATGCTATGATAAATGTTTATAGAAGCTTATTCTCTGAGTGTCTTTAAGAATAAAATGACCTTTTTTCAGATAGTAGTTTTTCTTTATCTATGTTTTGTTTCTTAGGGAAGAATGATACTTCAATTAGACAAGGAATAACTTAAATTATTTTATTTACCTTAAAATAAATAATCTGAATACTTGCTGGAGCAATTAAAATAAGCTTCTGGCTCTTTTTTATAGACACACATTTATTTAGGATGATATATTGTCAACAAGTATGATTCAAAAATACTCAAATACTACAATGAGGCACTTACACAGAGATTAAATCCCAGTTTTCAGCAGTCTGATATGCAATAATGAAACAATAATCAAACTTTTTCCTCCCTATCTGAACTGTCATA
Source organism: Brachypodius melanocephalos (assembly GCA_013398615.1). Lineage (NCBI taxonomy): Eukaryota > Metazoa > Chordata > Aves > Passeriformes > Pycnonotidae > Brachypodius > Brachypodius melanocephalos. Next base: position 2,952,751 of record VZSR01001299.1, on the reverse strand, counting down.
CTTTTTGAGGTAGACGAACATTTATACTTCATGATTATCTTATTTTCTTATTGGGAAATAAAGTGCTTGACAGGAAGACATTGTATTTTATTCTAGTCTAAATTTATTTCAAATATGTATGCTTTTGAAGAGAGAGACTGGATAGCAATGCCAAGGTGAGTTCATACTTGATACAGGCAGAACTCATTAGAGCAAACCTGAAAGAGTCTTCCCCCAGACTGTTTTATAAGTGAGATTCTTTAGCTCTCACCAGGTTTATATATTATAGCGATACCTTTAAAACAGTGTTGTAGGCAACTATATACTATTAAATAGAATCCGTCCCTATCTTTTTATTGTGTAGAACTTTCTCATCATTTAATTTCTAATGTAATTTTGTTGACCCAGATAAGCCAGGAATCTGTGCTTTGTTGCTTACTATGCTTTTATTGAAAGACAGGTACCAAAATGGAAAACAGTTGAAATTCATATTATGTCCATTTGACTTCTGCTGTCACTTTTCCCCATGTTTCTATGCTGGGAAGAAGGATGGTGCATGGAAAGGTCATGACACATACACCCTTATTGTGGAGCAGAGAAGCAGTTAAGGTTTCTTTAGTTTAGACACAGCACAGTAGCCTCAGGCACAGGCAGCATGGCCCAAGAGCTCCCTCATCTGCTCCTCAACAGGCCTTGTGTTCCAAATCCTTCACCAGCTTTGTTGCTTTCTCTGGACATTCTCCAGTACCTCAATGTCTTTCTTGTAGTGAAGGATCCAAAAGTGAGCACAGGATTTGAGGGGAAGCCTCATCCCCTGAGTGGGAGTCAGGACAGTGCCAGATAAGGTACCCAGTGTCAGACATAGCACCAGCATGGCCAGGCTTAGATGAAGGGTCAGGACCAGCAGTCCAAGCCCAGGCACAGCTGCAATGCAGATGGAGCTGAAAGCTCTCTCCTGCATGGACTCACAGATCTAGATGAAATGGGGCTCCTGGGCCTGTGGGTGTGGGCTCCCGGGAGAGGCTCCTCAGTACCATTAAAACGCATTAGTGCCTTTGGGACACAGATATGAGTTCCGTTGCAGAGTGAACGAAGGGAAGGCATTCAGAGAGATTGCCTTGCTCTGTTGACTGGATTTATTCATTATGTTCAGCTTGTCCTACCAGCAAGCTAAAACATCTCCCCAGTCAGCACCCCTGCTTTCAGAAGAGTCTTATTCTCCTTATGCTTTCAACAGAAAGGCTTAAGAGCAGGAGAATGACCCCTGAAAGTATTTTATTACTGTATGGGACTGTAGGTATCCCCATTTCTATCTAGTTTAGAGAATTTATATGAAGGCATGACAAACCATGAAACTGGAAGTAGTGTTTGGGAGTCATGTTTTCAGAATTTTTTAAAATATCAATGCCTGTTTCTTTCTTTTTGCATTTACTATGTCATAATATTCCTGAGTTTTGCTACACAATTTTCAATGAAAAAGAAAGAAACTCCACAGAACTACTACAGTCACCAAAACATAGATCAGACATTAGTAAGTGTGAGGCCATATCTCCTGTATCTCCCAGAACTGCCCTGAAGGTCATCTTTTGTGTTGAGTTACACAGTTTTTCCTTTTGCTTACTTTTGTGCCACTGTGACTGTAGCAGGAGATGATAACAAGAGTCTTCCGTTATATCAAGAACAAATAACATTTTTTTGTTTCTAAATAAATAAGATCTATATTCTTATGATGTGGTTTTTTTTTTTTTCTAGTTTACTGTTCTAAGAAGGTTGTGACAGAGTAAGGATAACTTTCAGGTGTATTTTCTTCCTCTGAATATCTACCATTACTTTTTATGGCATAGCTTCTTGTGACTTTTTTCTCAGCATATTTTATATTTTGATTCTCTTTTTTTGTTAAAACTTCATGTTTAATTTTTTTTCTGAAAATGCATAAATGAAATTATATTTTTAAAATAGGAAAAAGTACTATATGAAATGATGATTGTAGGTAATTTTGGTCAATATTTGAACAATCTCTGTCTTTTATTAAACTAAACCTGATCATCTGTATTAACTGCAGATCATATCTTTTCCTTAGAAAGTACATCTTATTCAAGACAGATTTTCAGTTTACTTATGGGGATATACAGCTTTTGAAGATTGTAGAGCCAGAATAATTAATGGCATTAAACTCCACAGCCTATGGTGTGTTAGAGTACCTGGAGCAAAAAAACACTTGGCTTGGGAGTCATGGGCTACATTCCCACCTACAGTAGGATTGCTGGGTGAATTTCAACTGTAGTGTATTTACGTGCTAAGAGTTTGGTAGGGGGAAGCTGCAGGGGTTATTCTGAGAAGAGGCCCAGGGTCTGCTCCCATGCCAGACAGCTCCAGCCAGATACAAAATAAACCTGCCACTGGCCAAATGCTAGTTGTGTCTCTATTACAGCATACTTGAGAAAAGGTAAAAAACAATGTGCAGCAGCCGTGAGAGAAGGGTTTGTGGTCTGTAAGGCGCAGAAGAATGTTCCTGAAGGACAGTACCATATGGAAAGGACCTATGCTGGAGCAGTTCTTTAAGAACTGCAGCCCACGGGAAGGGCCCATTTTGGAGAAGTTTAAGAACTGTATCCTGTGGGAAGGAACCTGTGCCTCAGCAATAAATAGTGTAAGAAGAAAGGAACAGAAGAGAGGAATTCCTAGCACCTGATTGCAACCTCCATTCCCTTGCACTGCTTAGAGCAGGGGGATGAGGGTAGAGGAGCCATGAATTATGGAGTAAAATTGAGTCTGGGAAAAGTGTGTGTCTGTGTCTGTGTGAGATGGTTTTAGTTTTGTCACTATTTCTCACCATCTCACTTTTTTTTTTTTTTTTAACAAATTAGATTAATTTCCTCAAGTCAAGTCATTTTTTACCAGTGACTGTAACTGGTAAGCAATCTCCCTTATCTCAATTCATGAGGCTGTTCACATAATTTTCTCTCTCTGCCCTGTTGAGTAGCAGGACTGAGAGAGTCGGTGGATGGTGTCTGGTCATTAGGCAAGGTCAATCCATCACATGAACAAATAATGGAACAACTTGAAACTTGCAAGCTAAAATAAGAGATTATGTGAATCACATTGTCTCCAAACTTTACCATGTGGGCTCAGGATTGTGCCCAAGGATGTCTGGAAGTGAACCAGCTCTTCTTATCAAGCAGTCTTTTATTCAACCACATTGCATACTTCATATAGGAGCTACACATGATATCCAGTCTAGATATTGCATTCTGAAGTGTGAGATACTTATTCATCAAAAAGCTATGTGCAGTAAAGGTAAATTAGCTTGTAGTCCAAAGATTACCAGTTCTCAGATAATATTTAATTCTCATACAACTTGATTTTAAAATGTCTAAGCCCATATTCCTAGTCTGACACTTTTACTCCTTTTCTCATTTGTAGTATCTCAGTGCAAAACTACTACCCAGTGCCAGAGAGGACCTTGAATCAAATTTCCCAGCCTATACTACCTAAACTGCTCTTTCTAGTAAACTTCAAGCATGTCTCCATCTTACCAAGCTGTTTGCCAATTTGTCAGCTTTCCAGTTTGCCAATTGGTTTATTTGTCAGCTTTTGTTTCTCAATTTGTTCATTTGTCAATTTGTTAATTGCTTGCCACTTTCACAGTACTTATCCAGTTGAATTCATGTCTTCATTCTAGTGATTGTAGTGGATTAAAAAAAAGCAGACACTCAGTTCAGCCCAATACCTTAGAGTTCTGTTTAGAAGGACATGATATTGACATGCAGTATTTTAAACACCTCACATTGTAAGAATTTGTAAATATTTTAAACAATACATTTTAGTTTTTACTCTATATGAAGTTACCCAAGTACATCACACAAGCAATTATTAAATCCATGGCTTCTATATATTTGCATTTCATAATACAATATGCTTTGGCCAGTCCATTGTACGCCTCCATAGAAACTGAGCTGAATCTATGTTAAAAAAAAAAAAATCAGAAAAAATCAACACACTTATGACTGTAGTTATAAGATAGAATACCAAGTTTCCAGGAAATTTTAGTTCTCAATGAAAGACCCACTTTGATGTTTAGGTGTAGTAACAACAGCACAAATATTCAAAACAGGACAAGAAAGCATAGTGGAGAAGCAGAATCATTCCCTGAACGTACCTGTCTAGTACAATAAATTCCAAGTACTCTTTTCTTCTTTTTAAGGATTGAAATTCGCATCTCTCAACTCTTAAAAATGTGCTCTGGAGTTGCTCTGCTATTGTGGCATTATCAAGTTAGTCTGCTGAAGGCACTTTCTTTGCAGAAAACAATCTAAGATATATTTGACTTGAAAAAGTGAGTTTTGCTCTATAGTGCACTAGTTATAGCCCTTGCTGTAAAAAAAGAGATCATGAGTTGAGATTTGTACTTCCAGTCCTTGTTGTTCTTAAAAAAAAAGTAAAATCCAATAATGTTTAATACTGTTGTGACATGTGCTTTTTAGTTTTTTCTTGTTATTACTCTTTCCTTCATGTAATGTCAATTTATCTGAACACAGCTGTTACTCAAACTGTCTTAGCAGAAAAACTGTTTTTCATCTCATCTCAACATGATGGTCAATTTGATGACTTGAGACACTAAAACTGAGAAGCAAGATGGTTAACTTTATCCTACTTTAATTTGTGCCTTCTGATGTCATGGCATGTAACATAGACATGATTGGGACTGTTATCCTTGATGAAACAGACAATCGTAGCTTGAAATCCCCCTAGATGCCTGTTTATAACATCAAAACACCAATAAAAAGAGGGAATTAAGTAACTGTATGAGGGAGAGCTGGATATAATTACTAATTTTTAATTAATGATTCAAGGTTTATTAGTTACATGAAGATTAATCACCACGTAAAAATTTCTGAAAAAAAATTAATTTTGTACACTGAAAGTAGAATGACTGTGACAATGTTCAAATGCGTAGTCTGAGAGAAACTGTAGAACTTGGCTAACCGCCTTCTATTTTGTCCTTTTGAATATATTATATGTAATTATATACATTATATTCTGTGGGAATAAGGAATTGATTGTTCATTGTGAATACACCAGGTTATATCTTAATTTGACTGTTCTTGTTTTCTGTCCAATAATACATATCCTTCTTGAACTTCTACAAAGGATATTTTCTTAATTCTGGACCAATTTTCCAGACAAATATGGTCTAGTATCCTTCTCATAATTGTAGAAATTTGATACTGTATTATATTATGTAGATGATTGATTTTTCATTCCAGAATGCATTTGACATATTTAAAGAAATACAGTCATACATATTGAGCTATCAGATTACTTGTATCATGTTTATACTCAATTTATTGCCTCTGCTCCCTTCCCTGATGTTTACTGTATGTGCAATTTACCCTTTCCCCTTTCAACTTTATATTTTCAACTTAATTTCCAATAATCATAAATGAGAAAAACACAGCAATATTAGGAAGAAGTGAAATTAAATCTGTCAAAAGGGACAATTTTTTCAGACATTTAATTACTGTATTTTATTAAGGTGTGGACAAACTGTCCAATCTGTCATTTGGCCATCAAATAGAAATAATACAGTTCCTCAGAAAAGACACCACAAAGCTGGCCAGTGAATTGAGAAAAAATATTCTCATAATCTCCTTTAGTTCTAAGTTCCCTAGGTGTATTGTTCAAAAATTAACACATTTATATGGGTGTCTCTCCAGTGGTGAGAACGATAAGATCTTGGTGGGGGTTGCTGGAGGTGGTCCTTGCTTGGTGGAATGAACCAGGAACTAAATAACCCATCATCTGCCAAATATGATGTCAGCCCAAGGAGAATCTAGTGCTGCTCCTCATATTTGAGAGTGCCACACATTGCCTCCCTGAAGGAACAGCGTAGGATTGAGTGTAATCTGTGGCAAAAGCAAAGGAATCTGAGTTCAGGACATTAGCTACTTAATGCTTTTTCTGCATTAGAGTAAAAACAAAACAATAAATGAATGGACATTTAATATCAGTATGAATTTCAGAAAAAATATTTAATAGGATATAGGTTAACAGTTTACTCATATAGTTTTTCTTCTAGTATTTTACAAAGAAAATCATAATTTTTTCCAACTATCAAATAGGAAAGTTGAGATTAAATGATGATCAGTGATTTATTAAACATCAGTTACCTAGTAGCTGGTAACAGAATGTAAATCCATTTTGTTACAATTTATCAGCTCATCAATGTAACCACTAGTTTCAGGTAGCTTTATATTAGTAAATATAATCAAAATATATGTGTCCACAGTTCCCCACATATCTGATATGGTCTTGGAAGACAAACTACATAGGAAGAAAAAGAACAAAGATTTTCACTTCTTTTTTTTTTTTTTTTTTTTTTTTTTTTTTTTTTTTTTTTAACTGAGAAATTGAAGGTAAATTTATAATATTGAAAAAGCTCCAGTACAGTTGAAATTGGCCAGTGTTGTGTCAGAAAATAGGAGGATTTATAAAGTATGTTTAAATCAAGAGGGAGTCTAAGGAAAATATTGGACTGATACCAATTGGTATCAGTTTCTTCTGGCTGTAGCACCAAACCTTTGCCTTGATGATGACCTCAGTCATATGGTTTATGTTTAGGTAGTTCTACAAGAAGCAGATTTGGGAGTTGGGCTCAATGACCCTTGAGGGTCCATTCCAGCTTGATGTATTTTATGATTTTATGAGTCCAGGACAATGGAAACAGTGGCTTCCCGTTTGTGGACACTAAAATACTTGTATGTTCATAAGTCTGTATGGCCCAATGGTGATTCAAAGTACTTGAAGAGCTAGCAATGTTACAGCAGGAACATCCTTTATCTATCAAAAGTATTGGTGGTCTGGGAAAGTGCCTGCTAGCTGGAAGCTTGCCAACATTCTTCCAATTTAAAAGAAGGAATAAGGGAGCCAGGAAACTATAGACTGTTTGTTTAACTTCAGTATCTAGAAAAATTATGGAGTAGGTCATACCAGGAGCTATTGAGAGAAATTATTAGGAGATTTCAATCATCAGGCACAGTCAACACTGGTTCACAAAGGAAAAATCCTGTTTAACTAATCTGATATCCTCCAATATCAGGTCACTTCCCTAGTAATGAAGGGAAGAAAGCAGACGTAACTTTACTGGAATTATTAATGTTTTTGATACTGACACTCAGTATCCTTCTGGACAGGTTGTCCAGCTGTGAAATGAATGGGTACAGAGTGCACTGGGTGAAGAACTGGCTGAATGGCAGGGTTAAAAGGGTTGTGTTGATTTGCATGAAAGAGTTGAATGCACAACTAACAAGTTTCTTGACAATATTAAACTGGGGGGTGCTGTTGACTCTTTTGAGGGACAAGATGCCTTGCAAACAGACCTAGATATATTGGACCATTGAGCAATTTTCAATCAAATTTAACAGGGAAAAATACTAAATTCTGCATGTCGTATGGAGTATGGTCAGCCAAAAGTTTAGACTGGGGGAAAAGTGGTTGGAGAACAGCCCAGCAGAAAGGTTTCTGGAAGTCCTGATTGGCAGCAGCTCAGCAGGAGCCAGCAGTGTGCTTTGGCAGCCAGGAGGGCAAATCACACCCTGGGATGCATCAAACACAGCATCAGCAGCTGGTCAAAAGAGTTGATTATCCTGCTGTATTCAGTGTTGGTGCAGCATCACCCTGAGCATGGTGTGCAATTATGGACCTCACAATTTAAAAAGGATGTGAAGGTACTTGAATGTATCCAGAGGAGAGCAACAAAGCTGGCAGCAGGGCTGGAGGGCATGTCCTGTGAGAAGCAGCTGAGGACTCTGGGTCAAACTAGTTCGGAGAAAAGGAGTCTGAAAAGCAACTTTCCTCACCACAGGTTCCTGAAAAGGTAAAGCCGAGAGAGAAGTACTAATTTCTTCTGTCTGGTAGTCAGTGATAGGATGCTTGGGAAGACCTCAAAGCTGCAACAAGGGGATTTTTGGGCTGCATATTAGGAAGTATTTCCTTACTAAGAGAGTGATCAAACAGCAAAACCACCTTCCTTGGTTATGGTAAATACCCCATTCCTCTCAGTGTTTAAGAGTCATTTGGACAGTGCTCTTAATAATACAGTTTAACTTTTGGTCAGGCAGTTGGAATGGATGACTGCTGTAATCCCTTCTAACTAGAACTATTCTATTCCATTTCATTCCATTTTTAATTGAAAAATAAAGCCATGAGGAAAAAATTCACTAGATTAAAGGTACTTGCTGTAAAGTTAATGCAGAGTTTTTGTAGACATGTCTTGTGATGTATCATCTAATTACCTCTGTTCTCCTCAGGACTCCTGTCTCCACAATATCACAGTGTGTTTCCTAGATCTGTTCAATAATTCACATTGTCCTCAATGTCCACTGCCTGGTCACCTCCCACTAGCCCTCTTCCTTATTTTCTCCATAAGACTGAAAACCTGGTCTGGAGAAGGAATTCTTAATTTCCCCAGAAGTGTTTCCACAGCATTATCAGAGAATGTGTTACTGTTTAATAAACATTAATAAATTAAATTTCACATATTGGCAGTGTCACCATTTTAGAGAAAGAAAACTGAAACACCAAAGGACTAGGATTAAATAATCTCTAGTTTGAATACCCATGACCTTATTTTTCATATTATTTGCATTAATAGATCTTCATATATTCACAGCATAGCAAATCAACTTTAATTACATCTCTGAACAGTCAATATTGTTGTTACTAAGGAGCAATATGTTCTGCCTATAATGAACATGCACCTTTAGAAAGCATTGTTGAAGTGATTTATCTAATAGAGTGAAAATCAGTAGACAGAATCTAGTTTCCATACAAACATTCAGCTTCTACAAATATAATCAACCTTCATGTACTTGAGCTTTTGCAATAAACAAAGCATGACCCTATATTGTGAGACTCCTTTCAGGTCTTGCCCCCTCAACCCTTTGTCTCCATGTTCATCCATTCTCTTTGGACTATCTGCCATGAGATCTCAGCCTCTCAAAACTCTGTTTTTAACCACATCTGCTTTTTCCTTCCCTGCTTCATGTCTTGCCCACAGTATTTCTAGGGATTTTTATTAATATTCTAATTTACCAACCAATTCTCAGACCAAATTTAATGTGGCTTGAGCCACTAAGTTGTACAAAAATCGGGATTTAGTTGGCATTTAAGTGCCTGATTCAAATTCTGAAAGCTTCAGTCTACAACCTGGAGAAAGCAAAAATGCAAAGGGACTTTATTATTTTACTTCCCTGTTTTTCTGGCACATATCTTGTGCTATAGGTAATTATAAAAGTGTTACACGGCAACAAGCAGGGAAATTGCCTGGATTTTCTTGTACTGAAGACTGCTGAATAATGTTGTATTATGCTGGCACTAACACATAAGTAAAAACAAAGTTTCAAAGGAATTATCTGTACTAGATGAAAGCCATATGTACACACATATGTACACAAATGTGGGCATAAAATTGCAGTTCAAAATATCCTTCCAAGACAGGATGTTACCAAATGTTGCCAGTATGCCCATGACCAAATCCCAGCAAGACTACTGATTAATAATATATGCATGTCAGGCTAATTAGGTAGTCAATTAGCAAATTGAGCAATGTGTAACAATGTAATTATATAAGAAGGAAATTAGTCAAATTCATATTTTGGAACCTGGACAGTTATTATGTCTTTTGGCTGAAGTTTGACTGGTAATATGAAATTTTACTCCATTCTGCTAATTGCCATGCTGTTTGAAGTCAGGAAAACTGAGTGACTATTCTTATCAGGTCGTAGCTGAAATGAAGTACTTATATTTAGGGGAGGGAGAGACCTTGGTAGAAAAATAACCTAAAAATCATTCACTCTAATATCAATAAAAATATAACTGTCAATGTCTTGACAGTATAGTGGAGCTTGAGCTTAGGGCTAATTGGAAGCCAGAAGATAAACTGTCTTCAACAATATCCCCAAGGACTTCATGCAACATCTATTACCACAGTGTGGGCTCCAGCTCTTGAGATTCTGTAAGAATGGGCCTCGGGCTGTTTCAGAGATCTGTTTCCATTACTGTCTTTCATCTATTAGGTTACATTTTCAGGATATTAAATAAATTAAAACCAATGTACAGGCAACTCAACTCTATTACCTATATCCTCCATCAGTAATGAAAAAAATTTTTTCACCTCATTCTGGTTTATTCTTCCAAGATCAGTGAGGAAATTAAATGAAGAAGGTTTAACCTACCGTACTCTTGAATCTACCTGACCCTCCCTCGATGTTTTAAGTTCATGATTACTTAGGGATTACTGTTGAAATATCCGTTATGATCTGTGTGTTTGTCATTTAGAAAATGTGTCTGGTTTCAAAGTGGTAATTGATGACATATGAAACTGCCATTAGCATCTGTGACTTTTACACTTCTTATTTAATATCTACATAGCAAATAAGAAAAGGACTTCTGTGCTCATAGGGTCAGGTGCAATACTTGGCTATTTGTCATTCAGCTTTAGGCTTTTATTGAAGGAGGTAGCATGTATTTCTTGTTCAATTTGTTCTTCTATAGATTTCAAGATTTTTTTTTTAGGCCTCCATAAAATCATGAGTCAGAAATTGTTTGTCAAACATCATTTTACAAGAATAACAATTTTCAGTAATAAAAAGTAAATAATACAATTAAAAAATATAAATGAGAAAAAATACAATTAATTTAGCAAAGATTTTGGGGTGGGTTTGAAGTCTGATGTTTCACACATGATCACAGTAGAATTTATGATAATGAATTACCACTGGACCAATCTTTCTAGGAGAAGAGTGGATTATTATTAAATTCTCAGGAGAGAACTGTCATGGTTTAACCTCAGCCAGCAAGATAGCACCAGGCAGCTGCTCATCACTCACTCCTCCAGCCTCACGTGTGGGTGAGAATCAGAAAGATAAACCTCATGGGTTGAGATAAGAAAAAATTAATAATCTAAATAAAATAATATAACAACAACAACAACTATTATTATTATTGTTATTGTTATTATTATTACTGTTATATAAAGAGAGAGATAGTAACAGAACCCAAAAGAAACAAGTGATGGACAATGAAATTGCTCACCACCTTCTGACTGAGAACCAGCATATCCTTGAATACCACTTGTCCCTTCTGCACAGCTCCCCAGTTTATATACTAGACATGATATTCTAGAATATAGAATATTCCTTTATTCAGTTTGGGGCAGCTCTCCTGGCCAAACTCCCTCACAGTGTTTTGTGCACCTGCTCACAGACAGAGCATGAAACACCGAATAAATCCTTGACTTATGACCAGCACTACTAGAAAACACCAAAACATTTGTGCATCATCAACATTATCCTCATACTAAATCCAAACTGCAACACTATACCAGATATTAGGAAGAAAACAAACCCTGTCCCAGTTCAACCAAGACAAGAATTACAGCACTTCACTGAGATGGAAAAAACCCCTGCATCTCATCCTTCTTTTTGTGTCAGGTTTCATGGAATGTTTTTCTTGAAATATGGAGTTAACAGTCAAGATCAGTTAAATCTATAACAAAGAAAATGTATATCTCCAAATGTGATTGCAGGAAACCTATGTTGATAATACTATGTGTAAACAGATTTTTGCAAGCAGTGTCAAATATGTAGCTGAAATCGGGCTCATAAAATGCATTTAAAGGAAAAGTGATAGGGAAAAGACCTCCCAGCCCTGAAATACAATCGTTAGCTTCCATTTAGAAACCACAGTGCTGTAGGGAAAGCAAAGAAAGTAAGTGTATCTTGATGAGAAATGAAATGGATAGGGTCATGTAATGGAAGCCAAGACTTATTTTATTTTAGCTAGTGCCAGTTGGTTAAATGCAGGGTTTTTTTTTAATAGGTTACACACTGCCTTTAGCTAATTTGAATTACATTGAGGCAATCAGGTCTTTACTGGGACATATAAGCAATAAAGTAAGCAAGAGTTCCACAGTGGCAGCTATGGAAGTTTGGGAAGTTTGCTCTAGAAATATACAGCTCTTTGAAAGCTTTGGTGTTTTCCTGTATCCACAGTCTGGCTTCTATAAAAAATATTGTTTTTCTGACATTCTACATCTGAAATATAGCTTATATCAACTCCAAATTTACATACTAAAATGAATGTTGTCACTGTAAATTTAGCAATGTGTACAGTCTTTTACACAAGTTTGTTAAAAAGTTCCTTTCACATGAAATATTTGTTCCATGGAAGCTGTATTTTATGAAGTATCTCTCAGTGCTCTTGGTTAAAAGGGAGCCTGGCTTTACCTTTTGCCCCCAACAAGAAGCAGTTAATCAGCAGATTATTGCACTGCTTCAGTGATGAGCTAAAGCTGGAAAAGCTGGAAGTGGCATTCCCCTCTCCACCTTGTGCTCATGAGACCCCATCCGCATTCACCTGCTGCATCCAGGTCTGGGGTCCTTGGCACAAGAAAGGCATGGACCTATGAGATTGAGCCCAGAGGAGGCCACAAAGATGATCAGAGGATTGCAGCAAGTTTCCTATGAAGATAAACTTGAGAGAGTCAGAGTTGTCCAGCTTGGAGAAGAGAAGGCTCTGGGGAGATCTCATTCACCTTCCAGCACCTGAAGATGGCTTATGAAAAGGAGGCAAAGAGAATTTTCCCCTAGATAGATAGGACAGGGGCTAAGCAGGAATAGTTTTAAACTAAAAGAGGACAGATTTAGATTAGATTATAGGAAAAAATTCTTTACTATGAGTGGAGTGAGGCATTGGCATGGAGTGCTCAGAGAAGTTGTGGATGCCTCATCCCTAAAAGTGCTCAAGGTCAGGTTGGGCGAGGCCCTGAGCAACCTGGTTTAATGTGAGATGTTTCTGCACGTGGCAACAAGATGGTACATGATCGTTAAGATCCCTTCCAACCCCAGACTTCTATGATTCTGTGACCCATATTGCACAGTACAACAGCCCAGGATTTCATGCAAAGTCTTATTTAATTGTGTTAAAGTCATATTTAATCCTGTTTTGCTTGCACATTCTGACAAAAAACGAATCAACCAACAAACCAAACAAACAAACAAACAGAAAACCGCAAGTGAGACACAAGAGAGATTTTCATTTTAGCATAAGCAATCTCTAAACAGCATGAGGCAGATCCTATCACTGTCACTGTACTCTAAACTGTCATGGTTTTCAGTAAAATAATAATCAGCATTTAGAGGCCAAACTCTTAAAACAGATGTTTCTCCATCTTTATAATGTGATAGCAGATTTTTCTTGACTTGCTTTAGTCACTGAAAACTTTGTGAAAACTGTTTGGTAATTCAGAATATAATTTTGTCAACAGCTGTGATGGCAACAAAATTTGGTTACTTAAGGTCTTTTCAGCACTCTTGAATTGCATCCATAATCCAAAATAAATATAAGTTCTATTTTGAATTAGAAAGCAGAGTAGTTCATTTTAATTCTTTTAAGAATGTAGTCAGAAGCTAAATGAAAACAATGGAACAAAAGAAGTGATCCAAAACAGTAGTAAAAAATGAAAAAGAAAGCTTGTTTAGTTATGTATGAAGAATGGAGATGGATTGTGAGTAAAGGCACTGCTTCAGTGGACTTGGAAGGAAGAAGACAAGAAGTTGAAAACCGGTGAAAATAGGCAAATGTCATTAACAGGTATAGTAGCTTGTAATCCATAGATATCAAAGTAGGAATAAACAAAATTGTTATTTATTTAATGAAGACTCCTGTGAAATGCAAAATTACTTGTGTTGCAAATAAAATAAAACTTAGAGTAATTTAAACCAAACCTGTAAGCAAAAAAATCAACACTGGAACCTTTATTGCACCTCAGGGGATTAGAGCAGCTTCTTCAACCACAGCAGTTGTTGCTGTGTTACTTTCATAAGAAAGAAAAGCAGGCTTTCACAAGCAGTGTGATGTTTTGGGTGTCTCAAATCTTTTTAAAAAGGCAACTAAAATCATAAACATCATTCAGAAATTATGAATCCACTTCTCATGGGATTAAAAATATAACAATTCCAATATCCTCAAAAGGGGTACATTATGGCACATGTACTTAGCACATTACAGTGCCCTGAAGACATGCATTTCTATAGTTTCCCTACAGACACTGCAGTACACTATGTGCACATGTGCATTTACCCAGAAATTCTAAATATCACTCAAAATCACAGTATCATGGGATAATTAAGGCCAGAAGGGGCTTTGCAGGTCTTTAGTTCAGTGTTCTGCTCAAAGCAGAGTCAGCTGTAAGATCAGACCAAGTTGCTCAGGGCTTTATCCAGTTAGGTCTTGAAACCCTCCAGCTATGGAGACTGACAGCACAATGTCTCTGGGCAACCTGTTCTACTGCTTGGAGACGTGGCAGCATGGCAGATGTGAAAGCCAGCCCATGGGCTGGCCTCTGATAGTAGTCATAATGAACCACTGTATGTACACAACTGTGAAAAACTGATTGGTATATTATTGACCTACTTCTGAGTGTATTTCCATAAAAGAATAAGGAAAAAGGAGGAGCTGAGTGGAGAAAAAAAATGCTGAAGACGTTCTATAAAACACAGATCTTATTTTACAGAGTAGAAAAGCATAATTCATCAAAATTGTACTCCATGTTTTGTGTTTGGATTTTTCTGGTGGGTTTGACTTGGTGCAAGGCAGGGAAAAGAATGGTAATTGTACAGCTTGAATTCAGAGGATATTTTGCATCAATTATACTTCCTGAAAAGCAAAAAAAAAAAATTGAAAATTTGCTATGTAAATGGAATATTCTTCTTTCAGAGTATTTTAAAAAAACCCTTTGTTTAGATTCATATTTTTTCTTCACTGTTCATAAGCTTACAAAATATAGTTTACACAATATAAATGGTCAAGCTGGGGATTCAATTTCTGAATTTTATTTTGACCCTCAAAACCTAAGCAATATTAAAATAATGATAATCTTATGGTTTGCATTTCATCATTTATTATAATCTCAGAATAATATAACTTATATTGTTCATACCACATCAGATGATTTAGAGTGAAAGACTAAGTTTTGAATATATTGAATGAGAGAAGCTATATACCTTCTCATAAAAGGACTGTGAAAAAGGAGAACATATTTTTACTATATTGCTTTTCTGTCTAGAGGGAGTTCTATATGTCCAATATACATTTTTGGAAACTCTGCTTTTTACTAAATTTATGGGCAAGAGAGAGCAGTACTAACTGTATATCCAGATTTATTGTCTTCAGTGCTTACACCACCCTGAGCAAGGAAAATATATGGTTTCTATGTATTAGCAATGCAATGCACGTATTAAAAATATTTCAGTATAAATTAGTAAATGAAATTTGCTGACTTATAAACAATATGACATTGCAATTTTTTTTTTCCTTTCAAGACACTGTGATTAATGCTATTTTCATATCTGTTAAGGGTCATCTATCCTGCGCTAGCATTGGCACATAGCAATAGCAAGATTACTGGGGTTTTGTTGTTTTTTTGTTTGCCCTCAAAGTAATACAAGTAAAATGAGTGTGTAAGGCCACTTAATAGGCAGTATTATATGCAGAAATATATAGCATTATATACACTTACAGAAATATGCAGTAATGCAAACAAAAAATCTAGTTCAAATATCATCTAAACATAAAGCACAGCTCAGTCTTTTTGAAGAGGTCAGGAACACCTTGTTTTGCACAGATGATCTGTGACCACGCAGGTTGTGACTGTGATGTCCTCAGTCTAGGTCCTGTCTAGACTTTGAAGTCTGAGTGAATAAATTGGCTGATTCCTCTCTTAGGCTTCATGGTCACTCTGATGAACAGCAGTTGCATGTAGATTGTGCATGTTATAGAGGAATCCCATTTATATTCCCACATTATAGGAAATGTTTATGATATACAAGTATCGATTTTTTAGCATAATGCTTGGTCTATTAGCTGGATTTTTGAGTTGCATTCTCTGTGCTATGGTGACACTGTTCTTTGAGTCAATAACATCTTCAGATGTAAGCATCCGTTGCAATCGTTTTTGGCTTTTCATCTCTTCAAGGATTAGTGGTTCTTTATTTTTCTTAACCGAAAGGAAATACACACATTACATTTTACATGGTGATTGATGAGAGATACAGTTTATTTGTGGAGATTATGTAGCAAATAAGATGGATTTGTTTGTGTATTCCTAAAATGCACATGCATGTAAAAAGGTGTATGCATTATTTTCAAGAAGAGTGTGAAACATCTATTCCCAAGTAATGAGAATTTGAAAGATGATTCTCTTTTTAATTTCTATTTAAGTGATTTACATTCAGAAGAGCTCAGAATAAGCACCAGCTCTCAGACAAACTAATTTATTAACTAAGTGGGCTGAAAAACTAGCACTATTGTTCTCTTGTAGATTATACCAAATTATATTAATTTAATTAGAACATAAAATCATGTTTATTGATTAATTTATTCTGTCGTCAGTCAGGAAGATTGAGTAGCTTCTTTAGTTCACAGGCTGAAAGCAATGTGAGATTATGTGCTGAATTAAGAGAGTAAACAAGGTAAATTGCTAATACCTTACTTATGCCTTCTTGATATAGCTAATGCCAAGTATAAACTAGATTCTTCACTCTCCCTAGAGATTTCATTAGAAAAGCAGATAAATAAAGACAGAAAATGCATTTCTTCATATTTATCACAGTCCTTGTTATTTTTCCAGTTATCCTCAGGAGCTGCAGAACTTGATGCCTTCTCAAAAACCTTTCAATTTCATCATATATTCTAGTAGGTTTCAAATATATATTTACATATAATAAATATAAAAGAGATTCTTAAAGGTATCAAAAGAGATCAGTAATGGCCAAAAGTTGACATAACATGCACTCAAGGCAAATAGAAATATGCATTTCCAGACCAGGATACTGGGATTTGCAAGAAGAGTAGAAGAGGATGAACTCTGATTATGCCAAACACAGAAAACGAAAATATAATTTGCAATGATTGATCAGGGTATTTTAACCAGTATTACTAGGGCCTTGTTAAATTGTATTTTAGTGCTTAAGAAAAGAGATCTAAAGTAAACCAGTCTGTGCCTAATGGAATGTTTTCCATTAGTGGGGTTAGTGGACTGAGAATGTCACTTCCACTTCCCCTACATGTGTCCTCAGGTGGCCTAATTTTATGGACCAGAGTTCATGGTGCAGCATTTGAAAATTATTTTTCCTGATTCAAATGAAGATTATGAAAAATTTTAAGAATGCAAACAATGCTCAAAATCTCTAGAAAAGAGGCTGAAATGGACCTACTTTCTTTTCTCAGATTTGACATAAGAAGTAACTGCAATCCTTTCTTTCTTTCTTTAAATGTCTCTTACCTAAGGAAAAGGGCTACATCCTTTATATATCAAGGCACAAGGGCACAAAACTAAAGTGACTTCCAAGGTCCCATTACCTAGTGCAGATCACCTCACAACCACCAACTCAGAGTTTATCCCTTCCATACAGTCAGATGGCTCTCCTGCTTATACATACTGCTTTGAGATTTCTATCTGAGAAAGTAATATGTATGTACTAGAAAAGTTTATCACATTTCCAGAAAAGAGTGAGGGATGTCAATGTAAAAAATTACTTCTGATTCACCATTCTGAAAATTGTATTAGATCCTATGATTTTGCATGGTCAACAAAAAAAAAAAATAGTATTTTATCATCTTACAATATTTAAAATAGCATAGAATAGCACAGTATGTTCTCTCAGTACAGTTTGGTTTTCCATTTTTTGCCCACTTTTGCGTCATTTGTTTGACCTTATCAGTCTAAGAATAATGACACTATATTAACTCAATTGAAATTGTTTGAAGTGAAAAACTACTCCTCATTAATCTTATAGTGACAGTCCTTATTGTAATTAAACTCCAAAGATATGTAACTCCTTGTTAAGAAAGATTTTTTTACTGTTCAGCTCACAATTCAAACTCATCTATTTTCATCCATGGCCATTTCATGGTAGTAAGTTGTCCCTTTTTTTACCTGAGTATTTAAATGTGTTGATTTTTGATATCGTTTATGCAGCTGTGAAATTAAATCAGAAATGAAAAAGCCTTGTAGGTCAGTAAATGAAAAATAGTGATTTATTATATTTGTGAACAACTAATGCCATGAATAAGTAATAAGTTTTCATTACCAAGATTTTAAAGACGAGCTCTTATAGCAGTCATGCCATGCAAATATAGGTCACTTTTGTCACTTTGATATTCTGTTGCCGAAAAGGAAAGGTGTTTCTGTATAGAAGAGAACTTCTGAAAGAAAAGGTAAGAAATAGATAATAATGGCACAATTCTTTAAGTCATCTGCAATACAATCCATGAACAACAGATCTCCATGTTAAATAAAACAAGGGGTTATTGGATTCCTGAACACCGAGAGAAAAATATAGAAGTGCAACATTTTGACTTTTAAATTTACTACAGTCCACAGTGCTTGAATTTGAAATTAGCTTGTTTATTAAAAAAAAAAAAAAAACAAAAAACAAAAAAAAAAAAAACAAAAAAACAAAAAAACAAAAAAAACTGTATTGTCATTCCTTTTTTCCCCCTAGCATAGGTAGGAAATGTCAAAAAATGGCTCTTCACATTAATGTTTCTTTATTTTTCCTTGCCAGACTCTTTTATCTTTGCGGAAACAATGTAAACAGAAAGGTCATCAGCCCAGAAGATCAAGATGCATGTAACCATTCTTTCTGACAAAGACAAACTGACCTTTTATGTTTCACGTACGGGTCACTAAATGTCAGGGCACTGAGGGGAGGAATGGCCCTCAACATCTCTATCCAGGCTCCCTGGGGCTCCCACACCTCTGTTCCATGGCTCAGGGCTCTGTCTCAGCCCAGCCTAGAGCTGTCAGTCTGTCCCTGTGCTGCTGTAGGGGTCTGGCTCTCCACCGACACCACAGCAGGGCCAACCCACGGCCTGTCCCCATTCCTACAGAGGCACCTGGGGATGCTCCAGCTGCCTTCCTGGCCTGCCCTGCTTGCTGTACAAGGGCTCTTGAATGAAGCCTGGCTGGTGAGGCTCATAGGGATCCTCTCATGTCTCCTGGTATCTGGCTCCAGGCAGCTGCCAGTGTTCATGGCACTGCCCAATGCATGTGTGTCATCACTAACCTTGGGTGGGTTTGTATTCCTCTTTCCTCCACAGAGGGAAAGTTCTCAAAGCAGAGATCTTAAACAACTCATCTACAACAGTGTGCTTAGCCCCAGTCATTTTTCTTTCATGGAACTGTGTGTAGTGATTTGTCACCTCAAAGCAGACCTCAATAAAGCAATGTTGTTGTCAAATCTTCAGAGGATCTGAGTCCACACAAGAGCTAAAATCACTTACACTTCAAGGTGCTTTGCAAGACAGGTCAGATTCAACATCCCGTTTTTTACAGACTAGAGCGTGGATGTGTTACCGAGGCTCCGCTGCACTTAAATCTTGTGTCCTGTTGGCCTGCATATTACAGCCACTCAGACTCTTGTACACATCAACATGGTGAGTTTCTAAGAGTAAACCTTCCTAAGTGGCACTTCAATCAACATTGACTTTGTAGGGAAACAGGGTAACAGGCCTGCTAAATTCACACCAGAACAGGAAAATGCCTATAGTGACTTGATTGGACTTCCAGCAAAGCAGAGTCATTCCCTTTCCAGATTTATGTTCACGTTTGCCTTTCTCAATTAGGTAATTTCTCTTATATTCCAAACTAGTGTACCTAAGTTCTGAACTTTGCTTCTAACACTTTTACTTCCTGCTAATAACAAAGTTCAGGATTTAAAGTACACTACTGTTGCTATGAACGACAAGCACACAGCAAGTTGTTAGGGCAAAAAGAAAGAAGTTTAATTTTTTACTTGGGTTTATATAGATTTCTGACAATGATTATGGATTGGAGGATGAGGTTGCCACTTCTCCAACCACACTGGCCAAACTAGCAGTCTAGTTTGTCTCCTCTTTAGAAAAAGGAATGATAACAAAAAGGAACAGTAACAATAACATTACTGATTTACAAGAAAATCTGTGAGAAACTCCATTGCAAAAAAATGCAAACACCAGAAGGCTGAAAAGATCAGAGCGACACACTACAGTTGACAGTGGTTTTTTCATTGGCAAATGATTCATTGCCCTATCATTTTGCTCCAAACATACCACAACCTATAAGGAGATCAGCATTAATAGAAACAAAAACTTTTAAAATACTGCACAGTATTTTGATCTTAATGAGTGAAAAGTCCTAGCTGGAGAGAGTCAAAAAGGCTGAGATGAGATAATCCTATTATGAGGAAAACCAATCTCTTTTAAACTTCTTAGGTATAAACAGATTAGTACATACATAAGCACCTAAATATACCTCTATATTGGCTATTAATATATGGAGATTGCAAATTTAATTCAGATGAGATCCTGAAACAGTTTTCCAGGGGGAAAAAAGTGGCAAACGTGTTCATTGAACTATTTTTTAAATCAACTCAAGAAACCAGTATAACATGGCAGGCCCTTGTTAATTTTCTTTCCATGGTTAGTAATTCCAAGTGGGACTAATGTTCATACTTCACTAGGAACTTCATAGGTTTTGGATGATCCCCAAAAGAGACAAAAAATGAACAAATTTTTCAAGGACAATAATTTCTGATAGATTCTGCTGATACATTTTACTCCAAATAAGGTAAATTAATTAAAATTCTTGAATTACATACAAAATCCAAGTGATTGTTTAACTGCCGCTATGGACCAAGACTGAATTCTTCAAACTGCATCAGAAAAATAGTAAGCCCCTGTGAATTTAGAGAAGAGACACACTAAAATTCTCAAACAGATCTCAAAAAGAACATGATTATTGTGTCCTCACAAATACCATTTCCCCAGTCCAGTGCAATTATTATTTTGGCCCATCTTCATCCTGGACTTCCTAACTCTCACTGTGCTTATGTGCTAAATGATGACCAAAATGGATATGTACTGTGAGACCAGATAGCAATCAAAGCCCTTGCAAAGGAGAAATTAAACTCCTCAGAGGGGAATAGCTGCAGACAGATCAAAGCTGTCCTCTACTCTGATCCGCGTAGTCTGGCCTGGGTATATAAATGGGGGAATCCCTGGCTGCAAAGTCCAGTGCTAATGTATTGTCTATGAGCTGTCTGAGCTGAGGAAAGAGATAGGCTTAGAAGTCCACCTGATCTCAGTTTAAATGTCTGTAATGTCTGATCTAGTCACAGGTTGGCTAGCTTTGCAATCAATAGAAAGAATATTTAGTTCCCAGCTGAAGTCACCATTGTTATAAGCATGATAAAACCTTTGTGCTAATCTCCATTGATTATAGTGACTAGTTGAATACCAGCTTAATTAATTTTAAGCATTATGAACTGGCCCCAAGCAGTGTCTCGTGCTCTCTGTTGACTACATAGCAAACTTCTGCTCCTAATGTAGCTGTTCTGATTTGTGCCAAAGTAGCTGAAGTAGCCACATAGTGACCAGAAAATGGTAGCATGTAAAAAAAGTAAGTCAATGACAGTTTCTCGAGCATGAATCTCAATGAAATAACAAATTGTGGAGTGCCAAGAAAGGAAATTGCTTTCTGTTAGAGGGACTTCAACTTTACTGGTCTTTAGAATCAGTAGAGTGCATCCTGTTCTTATGAAGGACATTTGAGAGAAGAACACAAATCAACGTGCTCTCAGTCATTTCTCTTGATTGTCTAGTTTCATCCTCAGGAAGTTATTTGTACTTAGGTCTGAGAATATAAACCAATATTAAGTAAATAAAAACAAAGGAAAATAATACTACCCTCCACAGAATAGTTCAATCCATATGCTCTGAGAATATATATGCATCCTGGTGATTTTCTTTGCTGTGGAGATATCTATATATAGTCATCTATTGTAAGTGACTATATATAGATATTCATTTTGTTAACTCTTTCCTCTTTTTTCTCTTTCCTTCCCTTGCAGTCATGAATGAAGTGAAAGCCAATATGGTCACAGAGAGAGTTACTCTCCAGTTTAAAATGTTTTCTGTGCAGTAAAACTTGCTTATTTTCTATGGAAGAAAGAAAGGTGAATTTGAAGATGCTCTTCTGGAGAAAGGTTTAGAATACAAGTTATCTCAGGTTTCATGAGGGAATGGTCATAATTCTTTGTTTAATATTCAAAGGTGAGAGGTAACATCTTACCCTTCTATATCTTGATAACAGGTTTTAGAAAGAACACAGACACGATTACACTTTATCACAGCTCCTTTGTGCATTTGATACGCTGTGAGAGTACTTAGCAGATCTGAACTCTGACATGGCTGCCACAGATTCAGCAGGTCACAGGCAGAAGATAGGTACTTGACCAAAATAAGGCAATTCAGGTTATGTGCACATGCAGAATTCTAAAGCCTCAGTAAAAATTGGGGGTAGGCTAAACAAAGATTTGCCTACTGTAATTGAGTGATCCTGGGATGGATGGCAGCTAAGCAGTAATTAACAAGGTTGCAGTTTTACAGTAAACCACCTACTTCCTTATTTCAGTAACCCACACTTCAGAATGTAGAGACCTTGATTACTGCTAGAAAATTCCCATTCAATCAAAATGCATTAAAAAGCTGATGGTCAAGAAGCTCTACTTATTTTGGTATGTGAAAAATAGCATTTTGCTCATAGCCTACAAACTGCCTATTCCTATTTAAAAGGCAAATTATACTTTTTAAAATCTTATAAATAAATACTCTATTTAAATATGCCAATGTAAGTCTCTTCAATATCACTATTAGTTATTATCATATAACAACTTATATTTATTGTAAAATTATAAATAGTTTGGCTTTCACACAGTTCTTTTCATTCTAAACAGATAAATTTTAGTAATTCATTCCCAATAGCCAAGTTGTTTCACAAATCTTATGCTGAAGTCAAAAAAGCATCTTCTGGTATTTTTATATGTACATTTGCCCACTTGACAGTTCTAATCATCTTCCACAATTTTGAGTGCCTCAGATTAAAACAGAAGGTATTATATTATGTAGCTTGTGTTCTTAGTCCTGACTGTTCTAATAGTGACTATCAGCAATGTTAATACTTTTAATTATTTAGAACCTACATCCTCAACTATTTGATTAATTCCTTGATTGATCTAAATTCCTTTATATTATTGTGAAATTGAATATTAGAATCTACCTCATAAAGAACTAGCATGGTATTGTAAGAAGAGAATTTTATTGTTATATAAAATGTGCATAAAACTGTTTACTCAAATGACAAATACAAATTTTTTTTTAGTATTAAAATTGCAGGGTTTTTTCTTTGCCAAAGTTTATAAACAGGAATACTCAAGCTGTCTACATGCACCTATAGAGATAATTTCACTAAAATCAAGGAGAATTATGTGTTATGAATCAACACAGAGCTGTGACCTGAAATTCTAACTGGAATTTAAAATATACCATATGAACCTTCCTAACTAAATACATCCAGACAGCATTTTTGTTTGCACTCTGAAAATTAGCTGGACCTGAGACCAAAAGAATTTTATTTTAGTCATCAAAGTTGACATTTTCTCTTCTGTTTTACCTCCATGTAGGGGGAAAACTATGATATATAAAAAGCTCTGAAGAGATCTTAAGAGAGACTGAGATAGATTTACCTCAAAAACCAGCATTCAAGCACTGCGGACAGCCACTTTTAGAGTGCCAGGCTCAGGCTGAGTTACCTTCTGCAGCTCAAAGTAAACAGTTTAAACCCAGATCTCCTAATTTGTCCTGATCACAGAGTGCATCTCAGTTTGTCAGAATTCAGTTAGAAGTATTATCTTGGACATGAAAAAAAATTTCTTCATTGTAAAACTTGTATTAAAAAGATACAGACTTCTGTGAAGAGCTTTGGTTTCATCAAGACAGTTTCTTATGAAAAATGTTTTGTCAAAATTATTTTCACCAGATCTTCCTTAAAGAGACAAGATGACAAGTTTCTGATATTATTTAAAAGATATCTACTGTCTTGCTTCTCATTTGGCATCAGAATAATCTTAGAAAAATGTACATGATTCTGCAGCATTTGGAAAGTATCACAGTTTCCAAGAATGACATCTTAGCTTATGGGAAATCTCATAGAGAATGTTATCTAAGTTTAAAAGTAGATCAGAAAGAAGCTAAGATGGATGAACTACAATTAAACTAAAAGAAATGGGTGCATTGACAGGCTCAGTTCCTGCCATATTTTGCCTGTAATGGCTTTGCAATTAGGTGGAAAGTCTAATGATTCGAAAGCTATCTCTTAAAATTATATTGGAAGTAAAAGGGCCAAGACAAAAAGAAAATAATACTGTATAGAAAAGCTTCATCCAGCACCACAGTTAATCATAAGGCGGGAGAAATAACCTCTGAGGGCATAATTAAAATGTCCTGTGCAAAAAAAATCCTTTATCTTCAATTTTTATCATTTCTGAATTTTGAAGAACAGGCAGATCAGTCAAAATCTGCAGTTTTCATACTCAGTAAAATTAGTATTTAAAAATTAGTATTGTAAAATGTACAAGGATTTTACTCTGTCTTTTCTTGATGCCAATTCTTTGTATGACTTAAATGCTTACAATATTATCCAGATCTGACATAAAGCACAGAGATCGTTGTGTGAGACGGGGGCATTTTGATCATAGAAGGTGATTTTGGGGATGGACGGGGAGCAGTAGATCTTTAAGTAACACAGATGACTGAAAGTTTCTGTCATACCAGATATCAACACTTAGGATGTTTGAAAGAGAGCCCATGGACATAGAGACATTCACATCAGACTCGAAGTGTCATGTTAGTTTCATGTGAGGTCCAGATAATAAACAAAGACACTGTTAAGGTCTTTCCTGCCTGACAAAGATGGTTCACACAGCTGATGAGATTTAAAAATTCATTGTGGAATGAGCATCAGAGAAGTCCCTAATGATGAAGGCTGGCAACTTGTCAAGAAATTTTTCTGATTGCCTTAATTCATGATGACAAAGAAATGTGTTTGGGTTCCGTTTTTATTGTCCTGCTACCCTCAGTGCAAGAATAGAAGTGAATTAAAATATTCATTAGTGGTCTTGTAAATAAGTATGTTGCTTCTTCAATTTAAGCTAAATTATTTTTTAAAATTTGCATACCCTTTTTTCAGTCCAGTACCTAAAATTGTATTAACGGATTCTCTGTCTCACCCTGCTCCAAACACAGAGCAGTTCCATTCAACCAGAGAAAATATTGCAAGATATTGTCATGATGGAGGAAATGAAGCTCCAGAAGGAAGCAGCAAAGCAATGCCTCAAAGAGACATACAAAATCAATATTCCCATCCATTCATTAGTGTGCCCAACAGGAGAAAGAACCAAGATGCCTTTCTAGGGTGCCAATGAACCAGTTCTACTAAGCTGAACATGTGGCAAATAACCACTTATCAGTCTTGTGAATCAAATGGGTACAGCATCCAGCTCTGTGGTCTTCAGCGCAGGAAAGATATGAACCAAATGGAGATGGTCCAGAGGAAGGCTACAAAAATGACCAGAGGGCTGGAGCATCTCTCCCATGAGGAAAGTCTAGGGGATTTGGGGCTGTTGAGCCTGGGGAAGAGAAGGCTCTGGGGAAATTTAATGGCCCTTGGAGAGGGCTTATAAGAAATATGGGGTCAAATGTTTTAGGAAGACTTGTTGAAATAGGACAAGGGCTAATGGTTTTAAATTTAAGGAGGGTAGATTTAGAACAGATTTAAAGAAGAATTTTTTTACGATGAGGGTGTTGAGATGCTGGAACAGATTTCTCAGAGTGGCAGAGGACCCAGTCTTGAAAGCACTCAAGGTCAGGTGGGATGGGGCTTTGAGCAACCTGATCTAGTTGAAGATGTCCCTGATTATTGTAGGAGGGCTGGACTAGATGACCTTTAAATGTCTCTTGCAGACCAAATTATTGCATGATTCTATGAAATGTGTTTATGCCAAATTACCAGGCACAGCTGAGCCATTCTGTCTTCCTACTTATAATGCTGGATATTCCACAGGTTTGAATGTTAGATACTTTTCTATAATGAAGAAATATAATGTTGTTATCGTGCCCTCTGGGCAAGTTTCACAAAGGGTCATCTTCCCCAGCTTCCTGCATTTATCCAGCCAGCTGCAATCAAAACTTGCAAAGGATCCACAGGCAGCTGATGCTGACATTCCTTTTTGCTCCCATGCCAGATGTCCACCCCTCAGGTGCATCAAATTTGGTTCTGAAAACCCAGGACCCCACAAAGGTGAGACAGAGGTGGGGGTGTCCACATCAGAGCTGGCAGCAGTGGTGCAGTGCCACAGGTGTGGCAGAGAAAACCCTGTCCATATTTCTGCTCACCACAGAGGCTCCAGCTATGGGTTCTGCGCAAACAGCAATATAGGCAGCAATTATATGCAGAAGTACATAATACTGCTTAAGTTGAATTGCAATAATCCCAAATATGGGAAAGAAGTATCTGACTTCCTGTAGTTGCAAACTGTATATTTTAAAGGGTAAAAAATGAAGCTCTGGAGGAGAAGGCAAACAAATTTTGGACAACTTAAAAATATTTTTTTATGGAAAGTATTATTTCCAGTAACCTAATGAAGTGCTTCCATTAATAAAAGAGGCAAAAAAATAGTCTGGGTAGGATAAAGAACGTAAGCCTAAAGAAAGAAAGTGTTCAGTGGAGTGAATAACAGTGTATTAGTTATAATATTTGTTTGATCTTGTCAGAAAACACTGTTATGAATACTAATGTAAAAATTTCATTTTTTTGCTTGTTTAATGAAACTTGTCCTAGATGTAACTATTCAGAAATTTTCCATAAAGGCTACATACTTACACTAGTTATTATTCAATTTGAAGACAAAGCATAGAAGCTAAGTTCTAGTAAATAAAGTTTTTGGATATCAGTCTTTTTCAATGGCCTGTCTTTTCCATAATTAAGCACATTATGCATTCATAGTTAGAATTATACAAACTGTCCTGGGATCTGGCATGCAAAGATTGGTCTCCTCTCAAGGTGACTACCCACATAAACAGTTAGCTACAGAATCCTTTTCACTTTCATACTTTCTCCTTCTGCCCTGTAAATCTTGATTTATTACATGTGCAGCGACACTGTTTCAACAAGGGGATTGTAAGTGCCCCATTATAGAACTATTGATTGATGCAGATTTGCCCTGGGCAGAGAGGAGAACTGAGCTGAGCTCCCATACATCCTGAATGAATGCTGTAATGACCAGGAGGCCTCGAGGACGTGGTGTGACTCCTGTCCTATTGCCACCATTTCATTCTCCTCTAAACACAATACTTGGTTAGAACGAAGGATTATAGATAACAGCCTCCAGGAGTAGGTTACCCAGGTGGACAGAAAAGCACTTAGAGTCCTAATAAGAGGACAGGACCTACCCTTGTCCTCAGCTTTTCAAAGTGGATATTTCCATGTTATTTCTTAAGCTGCACGATTTGCTGACTTTATGGCAAGATCCTGTGCTGGGGTACCCAGCCCTCATCATGCTGTCTGAAAGCACAAATCTTACTCAGTGTCTCAGGTAAGAGTCAAATACCTTGAAAAGAGGCAAGGATAAACAACTATAATTTTAAAAAATATATATCTATATATTTAGCATTATTAAATTACTTTCTAAAGAGCAATTGAAGGTGGTAAAGATCTTTGAAATTTATCTAGTCCTACCTCCTTGCTCGAAGCAGACTCAGTTGCACCAGACTGTTCGGGACATTATCCAAACAGGTTTTGTATATTCCCAAGGATAGAAACTGCACAATGTCACTGCACAACCTGTTCCAAATGCGTCCCACCAGTGCTAACTACAGGAGAAGGATCACCTTCCCTGAGCTGCTGGCAACACTCTGCCTAATGAAGCCCAGGAGGCTGCTGCCTTTCTTTGCTGCAGGAGCACATTGCTGACTCCTGGTCACCTTGATGTCCACCAGGACTCTCAGATCCTTTTCTGCAAAGCTACTTTCTACATCATGGACTCCAGTCCATAGTGGTGCATGGAGTTAATCCTCTGGAGGTGCCGGACTTCCCATTTCGCAATTTTGAGCTTTAGGAGCTTAGTGTTCTCTGAAAGCCGAACATTTTACCTGAAGTCATGCTTCAGCATTGCGAAAATTTTGCAGGATGCACATGGAAATGATAGTTTTAGAATAAAATATGCCTACTGCCTTATGAATAAATACCCTTCTCTAATCCAGCATTTACTGCCATCTCACCACCTCTTGTCCTCCCTTCCTCTTCTCCCCACAAAAAATTCCACTCAAAGTCAAAAATTCTAAACCAAAACTTATTTTACAAGCAAGATCTCCAGTAAATTGCTCCTATTTGTAATTTACTGTTGTCTACTCCACCTTCTAGTAGCCTTTCTTTTCCTACCCTACATCTAAAATCCTATTTTAGATGATAGAAGCAGATAGTGTTTGATGAGCTGAGCATTTCAGCTCACTAGAAAAAACATTGGCAATTTCAACCCTTGTCTGTTCCTCAGCAATATCATTCAAGAGACAGCTTGTCTGCTTCTCAGAATAAGTCCATGAGGTTCACAGGTTGCAGTTTGTACACTACAGTTTAGAGTAAACCAATAGTTTCTAATTTCCACTCAGGAAGGTAATGATTTTTTTGAGGGCCTTCTTGGTTACAGAAACTTAGCTGATTTCTGAAAGACAGGATATTGATACCAGAAACACCATTTCATCCTGCTGTAAAGAACAAATAGTTGAAATGGCAAATGAGAGAATGCAAAGGAACTACATTCTCTGTAAGTCTTGTCAACTCTAGATGAAAACTCCAGCTTTTAAATCTCCAGCTTTGCATGGTTTGGCATGATTTATTTTCCTGAGAAAATTTCCTACTATCCAGTGATCAAACATATTTCTGCATGGTGAATTTAAGAATTCAAGAGCCAACTTACAATGAGCATATCTGAACTCACTGCATCATAGAGAAGAGTTCTTAAAAATACATTTTTAAAATGTTTGTATGCTACCTGATCTCCAAATAAAACACCTTCAATCAAAATATTTTATCAAAATTATCTAGGTCTTTACAGAAAAGAAACAAAACCAAAAATACAGTAACAATTCATGTTTCCAGCAGCAACTAAGGCAATAAGAGATATTTAAAGCATTATCAAAGAGCTGCTCAGAAAATGTATTGGCTTCACTATCAACAGAATTCAGCTCTCAAACACATCCTGGTACTCCACCTCCAGACAATACCACTTATTTCTTCTCATATAGCAAGGTTTGTGAAGCAGGGACAAGATTTCCAGAGAAAGGCAAAAAAGACAAAGCCTCATACGCATTTATGTCTCTGGTGAGTGTGTTAAAATACCCAAGGAAATAAGGACTTACATAGTAAATCCATAGGTAGCTTCAGAGAACTCTCTCTGATGAACAGGATCATGCAGTTGCCCAATCTGCAGTGATGCTTTTTTCTCTTTAATGGGCACTTGCTGATTGTGTATACAGACAAGCATAGGATACTTTGATTTCTCTCTCCTACAGAATACTGTGCAGGGAAGCTAACAGACACAGGGCAGAAAAAAATACAGGACTGACAAAAAAAATTAGATCTTTGTGACTGTACACTTCTTAACATGTGTAAGTGTCAAGTGTGTAAGTTATGAAATTGTGATATGTCACTGAAAGAAAAAAAGGGGAGGGAAATTAGATTAAAAAAAAAAAAGACAGAATAAATTCCCAAGCAAGTAACATATTGTTTCTTCACTTTAAATATATTGTAAAAGAATTGCATGGGTTATTTGTCATGTAATCAAAAGTAGATTTTTCTGGACACTTTGGAACAGGCACTGAAATCAGCATCCCTTTTGCTTGATTGCACAAAATTAAACTAGACCTAACTCACAACAGATATGATTAATAATTTATGTAGTTTCCAAGGCAGAAATTTGTTCATAGTCATGATTTCATATCCCCCTCATTTTCTATCTATTTGCTGTAATGAAAGCAATTTACTGTATTTGGATTTATTTCAGGTTTGTTTGCTGTTTCATGTTCTGATTTCTTTCCTAATTTTTTAAAATAACTCACCTCCTAAATTATCCATGTATGAAAGTTAGTTGTTTTTGTTCTTGCTGTCAAATCCAGTATATTACATCACTGTAGCTCAGGTAATGACTCATTTCTGAATGATTTGGTAATTTGCTAAATTCCAAATACTTTTATAATAGCATTTAAGATATAACCCCCTCCCCATTTTTTTTCTGAACTAGTAAAGGTTGCTAAGTGACAGGAATGTACTTATCTGCCAGATCAGCTGTAGGCACTTCAATGCAAAGAAACAATTTTACACACCCACATCATAAAAAATAAACATTTTATTAGTACATGCTATGAAGAGATGCAGTTTATTTTAACCCAACTTTAGATGTGATATTTGGACTTGCATGACAACAGTAAAGTGGGTTTTTTTCCCAATCTCTATATTTTTAAGATCTAATTGAGAATGTGGTAATTTTACAAAAAAAATTCATTTAATCTCTTGGTCATCTACAGCTAGTATTTCTTTTAAAAAATGGCAGACACGTTTCAAAAGGGTATAATCTTGGTGTCATTTTTTAATAAAAAATACAGACTTGTATTTGACACAAAGTGGAACTGAAATGCACCTTTAAGTATTTCTCTTCATTGCTTTTTTGCATTTTAGTGTAAAGTCTACAAATAAAATTCAGTCAGGATAATAATGTGGATGTTGTGACACTTCATCAGTTATACAGACAGGTATAAAAACGTTTTTTATTAGTAACATATTCCCACTGTCACTTTCTTGCTTTTTTAAAAGTTTGGCTTTGCACATAATTGGACAGGTTAATATAGCTGTCAGCGAACAACTTCATAGATTTTGTTTTACAGGTTGAGGATTTCCCATAACTTATGAAAGCTTTCATGTTAAATCAAAACCACATACAGCTTTTCAAACTGTATCTATATCACACAATATCTATAATATCATTGGCAGGTAATTAAAGTTAGGAAAAAAACCCCCAAACCCAGCTAAATTAATAATGGCTACAAAAAACAACAACCCCCCCCACTACTAACTGGTACCTTGTTAAAGAAAGAAGATCATTGAAAAGACACAATCTACAAGTAACAAGGTTGTAGTTTTACATTTGTAAAAATGAACAAAAGCACTCCTCAGTGAGAATACCTGCCACATAGACAGTACAATGCAATAAAACAACATGACTTAGATTTGGCCAATGGCTTCCCTCTAAATGTGTTTTGACAATGTATGCATCAACAGAATTGTTATTAAGAACCTGACTGTTACTGACCATAATAAAGGCTCTTTCATGTACATGTATCAAAATATCTCTCTACCAATTTTAAAGTACCCTGAAAAGAAATACTTTTACTGAACTAGTGGGTGAGAACTAAGTTTCTTATCGCACAGTTTCAGATGTATGCAGTTCACTGCCATTTAGACTAAAATATGATTTCTGTTATTGAAGGATTGAACTCTCTAAATTATAGTTTCTCAATGAATTAGGCATGCAACTACATACTGTCTCTCTTTCTTCCTTACTCTTTCTTCATTCACAAATATGATATTTCATGTAAATCAACAGCAAAAACTTCCCTACTAAATAGATGGTCAATATTCTAGGCACTAAAGAGGTACTAACAAAAAAAAAAAAAAAAAAAAAATCATGGAGGCATGTGTCTAGATAAAACGTTTTTTTCCAAAGATGGCACAAGATCAGTAAATACAAAGATAGAAATCTTCTCACAAAATCTAACTAAAACTATTATTCTTCTTTTCTATCTTCTTATGGATTTTAATCTATATTCCCTGGCTGATCTCCATCTCAAGGAAGATGAAGAAAATTGCAATTCTCTTACTTTTTTTTAATTATTATTTGCTATGGTTGTTAAAGATGTGCTATGGATTTTTATAAAGAGACATATAGAGTTCTTTAATTAATTTCTTCAAAATATAAATGATTAAATATAGTTGAGGAGCTTATTTTCTTAGTGTTAAGCTCTACTGGTCTTCCTTTTAAAATTCTTTTGATATATGACAACAAGCTTATATTACACAGCTCTTGTGTGTAATTCATGTTTTTAACATTGTAAAAAAAGTTTTAAATACTGCTATTCTTTTACATCTTTTTTGCTCATATTTATCTCAAAATTAACAAATCTAATCAATAAAGTCCATTCAGATATTCTGTCGTTTCCTTGAAATTGACACTTAGAATCAAGTGAATATTTTTATTTTATCCCAATCAAAAACTCAGTTCTTGGCTTGAATATTATTGTTAATTCTCTCTGAAGTATACTGAAACTCTGCAATGCCATGTAATTTACCTACAATTTATTTATTACCTACAATTTATTTTTAAAGCAAATAAGCAAATTCAAAAAGAACAGGAGGTTTCTCAGTAAAGATCCGAAGAACATTATCTATCTTCTGCCATGTACATGCTTGATGCTAAATGAATATTAATATTTATCCTCTGTAGATTATCCTCTCACTTGTAATAGAGGTCAACATCTCTACACAGGCTTCCCAGGTCTGACATCCCAGCAGAAAGCAGTGATGCATACACACATCATGGACAAACTCTGACATAGATACAGCTTACTACAGGCTTCAAACTATGCCTTTTCTAGTCAATAGATATATTTTGCTTATATATTGGACCAATGGCACAGCCTACCTTAGTAAAGAGCTTACACATTATTTTAACTTACTTGCAACTATTAACTCTTCCAACAGCAATGGCAGAATAAGAGATCTGTGTCTTTGATTACATGGGAACAAATCTGATTTCTGAAAAGGGTATTTCCCTCTGATATACAGCCTTAGCTTGGGTTTCTGCCTTCTGTTTAGCCTTCAGACATCTGTCCATGACTTTCTTACATTTCCGTACAACCAAGTCTGAATATTGGGAATTTCTTGGGAGATTAGGGAGGTGATAAACATTTTTCTTGAAAATCAAAGTGTGGGGAACATATCAAGAAAGGGGCAAGCAGATGAATTTAAGATCACATTCTGCCACTTCTTCCCTAAGCAAGACTTTCCATTGTGAATAGTGTCACTGTAGGGTGAAATATTTTTCAATACAAGACCGCACAGAAAAGCCAGGCCATTACTGGAGATCAACATGCACCTACAAAACAAATCAGCAGTGACTTAAAACTACATATTAAAAGTGGTTTTAAGTCTTGTCTTTGACAACCAAATCAGAATGTAATGTTTGAAAATCTTTCTTAATTTAAATTTTTTTGGTAAAACTATTACAGGTAGTTGTATAGAAACACAAAGTCCACAGATCGGTTGTTCCTGTATTCAGTGAGTGGTGCCTTACTTTCTGAGTAACTGAGTAGTTCTCCAACATGGGAATTAATCTGGTCTCAAGTGAAGAATATCAGTTTTCAGAATTATCAAAGCAAGACTTCAGCTTCTGTATGAACCCTCAAGCTCTATTTAGGTGAACAGTAACCATGATTCCCACTCCTCAGACTGAACGCTGTATGTATTTTCAAGGAAAATCCTCTTGTCTAACCACAGCTTCTCAGGTAAACTGTAAGATTTACGATATAACATTCAGTAAACTCTACTGAAAGGTATAGTTGCTTATATACTTCTACAACTGTCTCTTACGGCTTTAGAATCTCTTAATCTATATGTCATACTATATATCTCATTTCAAGATACTTGATACTTTTCTTAATAGTAATTTTTAAAATATGTTATTGAACTGGACATTAGTTACAGCTATAATGGAAATCAATTTTTTTTATAAATACAGAAAGCTGCTTAATTTACATGTTAGTCCTGGAATTGCAATAAACATCAGCATAGCATGCAGAGGCATTTTTGTTGCTTAACACTTACCTACATTTAGTCTGAGAATAGGAATTTTGAAAGTCCTAGTTCAAAAACTCATGAAGCTGTACAACTTTACAACATCAAATTGAAGTAATACTTCAGGATTCCAAGGGGGATGACAACTTTATGTTGACTTAGAAGGAAAATATAGTGTCTAAGTTAAGGATGGAAGGTGATACAAAGACTTCATCTCTACATATAAATGCTCTTTTAAATTATATGGGGAAGAAGAATACAGCTTAGCACGTTGTCTTAATGCTTGAGTTGTGCTCTATTCCAGTTTTCAAATATACTAGAAAAGAAATTCCCACGAAAATAAGGGAAAAGAAAGTCACATATTGGAAGGAGACGTTCTGGTACCCAAATGTAGTTGTACCCAAACAATAGTTAAAATTTCATCTCTGAAGCATGTTTGAACACATTAATCTATTGCCCTACCAGTTCAGTTCAGTTCTCTTCTGGTGGAAAATCTCTAAAATTAAAGCGATTACATTGCCAATGTCCTCATGATGCAAAACTGAACTTTGTTACAGGTATCTAATCAAGTGCAGCTGTACTGAAAAGGTCCTTACAGTACTGTCTTGTGAATATTGCATCATTCATATGCCATTTTAAGTCTAGATGTTTAAATGGCAAACAATCAGACAAACCTGGGGCTTCTGAAGGAATATGGATCAGTTTTTTCATGGTATTTCTATTAAGTAAAACACAGGAGGAGATAATGGGACATTTTGCGACCATGCTCCTCTTCTAGTCTGCAAATCCTGCCTGTACTTGGAACACAACTACCTTCTGCAGAACTTAAAATATTAATTTGAAGACATTGCTATGGAGACTCCGAACAGAAAAGCTCAACTACCTGGTCCCTCTTAGAATATTTAAGCTTTTAATCATAAGGGATGCTGGCATACATGTGAACTCAAGCCCTCTAAAGCGGATTTCATACAGATTGTCGCTGCCATTTCAGTGACAGAAACGGCGTGCCAACAGCAGTCCCCATAAGGACCGCAGATGGACACACAATGAGGAATTGTTTCCTTTAGCATCTATGGTCGTGTCGAGGCGCAATAGAGTGTGGAGATTTCGAGCCGCAACGTGCAGGTGAGGGGACTGGGAGTGACAATTCCCTGAGCCACTTCTTCTGTCGAGACCCCGTGTCAGCCGAGAGCAGAGAGTCCCAGAGCGGGCTCGGGGCGGGCACCGCCTCCGGTCCCGGCCCGGTGGCTCCCCCGCGCACCTCTCCACTGGCGGCCGTGGGCAGACGCTGGGGCCCAGGCCAGCTCTGCCTCGCCGAAGCACAGCGAGCAAGGCTGGCAGCAGCCTCGGCGGGCACAGGGACAGTCGCCCCGCGGCTCCTCCCACCCTAAACCCGGCGGGCACCGCCCCGGGCACGGCAGCGGTGAGCGCCGCGGGGCCGGGGGCGATGCGAGCCTCGGGGCGGGCGCGCTGCTCCGGCGGGGACGCGCGAGCGGAGCGGCGGAGGGGCAGGAGCGCTCGGCTCGGAGCGCTGAGCACCTGTGGGCGTGACCGCCGGTCCCCTCCTCCTCCCGCTTCCCTTTACTTGAAGGGCCGGCGCTGCCGTAACGGCAGAGCCTGAGAGTCGACCGGCGGTGCACGGAGAGGAGACCTGGTGCCGGAGTGTCCCGGCCGCCTCTGGCACCTCCGCCCCGTCGAGCCGTAGGAGCGGTCGGGAGGGCAGCTCAGGCTGGACGGGCCCTCGGGGGACGGGGCTGTGCTCGCCCTGCGGGCGCTGGGCCGGGGCGCGGATCGCCCTCTCAGCGCGGAGCTGCCCGGCGGAGCCCTGCCCGGCGGGCGGGCGGGCGGCGGTGGCGCCGGGCTGCCCTCGCCCCTCGGAGGCCCCCGCGGCCATGCTGGCCTGGGCTGCGGGCCGGCGGCGCCCTGAGCGGGGGTCGCCGTAGAGCCGCGGGCGGGCCGGGGAGGCGCCGCGTCAGCCCCGCCGGGGTCCGCGCTCCGCCTGCGGGGACTGCCCCCGGCCAGGGGGAGGCAGGGGGAAGGACAGCAATCGGAGCAACTTCTGCAAATTAAAAACAGAAAGAAAAAAAAAATAAAAAAGGGGCTCGTTCGTGGGACATCTTCGAAGCTCAGTACCACGCGAGGCATCGAAGCCGCAGTGAACCCCTCCATTGCAGTGAATCCCACCACAGTGACAGGAGGGAAACTGGCTGTGGCCACTGTTCCCGAGCCCCGTGTGCATTAGAGTCGCCTTGGCTTTCTGGCTGGAAGATGATTCCTGCAACAGGACCATGTTGCTGATGATGAACAGCAGAGTCGTTGGAAGATGCCTTCCTTGAGGATTACACGTGGAGCAAGGCCGTCAGTCAAGGGGAGAGCTGGCTGGTGAAACTATCTGACTTTCCCCCCACCGGGGAAGTGGCTTCAATGGCTCCATCTCCCAGGAGAAGCAGTAGGAAAGATGCCAGCGCCTTGCCAAGCATATCCTCAACTTTCTGGGCTATCATGATCCTGGCTAGTCTCCTAATCGCTTACTGCAGTAAGTACATATTTGTCCTGGTGCTTTTGCTGGGCATAAATCTACACCCTTCCCATGTGAGGTAACATTTCAGGTGAAGGCCAAGCTGTGACGCTGGTAGGCAAAGGTACTTGCCTTAGACTTGGTGAGGAGCACATCTCCCTCCACTCCCCTACGGCAAAGCAGCTAGACCGGCACTTTAATACTGCTGCTTCCCAGCAGAATGAGATTTTAGAAACAAACTTTATAGCGGTAGTAACCCTGATCCACTGTTCGCTGTTTATTGCCAGATGTTACCAGATTCCTCTGCGGCTGCTCCCTCCCCATACACACTCACTTAACTCTGTCCACCTTCCATGAAGAACAGCTGATGTGCTTATGTTCATTCTTTTAGGAAGCACATACTTTCATCAAGTGACAGATGTCGTAACATCCCTGGGATCATATGTGATCCTCTGAAATTCCATAGGAGCAAATCTTGGCACTTCCTAGCATATCCTCAGCAGTTTAGTAAGTCCATGTTGCCTGTTTTAGAGCTGCATCTCAGGTTATCAGTAGAGTTTTTATATTCTTTTTTCAGGCTTGATAGATTTTCCATTAACTACGCTGTTGCAGATAAGATATCTGTAAGAAGCAAGTACTTGGACTATAAATACTTCTACAGGTCTTTATTTTTTCCTGCTTTTTTGTTTGTTTTGGTCATTTTTGTTTTTCTTTGTTTTGGTTTCAGCAAGAATCATTTTCAGGCAGTTATATAATGTAAATGGAGTTAATGCCCATACTCCAAGTTAGGGAGTGCAAGTTGTTCCATAGCACCAGACTGGGAAACTTGCAAAGAGAATAGAAAAAGCAGGTTTTATGCAATAATTAAAAAAAGCCTCACAATTTATCAGGAAGGACCCACAAAGGTTTGCCAAAATGAATCTGCACTGTATTTTCCCACCCTGAGCTGAATGGGATCTGTAATTTACCCTTGGTGCATATTGCTTTCATTAGCTGTGGCATAAAAGATTTTGCACTAGGCTTGTCGTGTGGAGCTGTAATAGATGTAGGCTGTGATGAATAGGAAATAGATGCTGGTTTGCAGGAGCATACCTGCTGCATTTCTTAACCCTCTATTACATTCCCTCCAACTGTATTATATTGACCATTTTTCTGTGTATGTGTTCAGGGTTTTTTTTGAAAACAAGATTGTAATTTGTTAGGAGAATCTTTTAATTCACTTTTGTTTTCATATTACTGGGATCCTTTATACTGATGACACTGAAAGTGGATTATTCCAAAAAGAATAACATATTCTGTATATTTTTTTGTAATTTAGCACATTTTGCATTACACTTCTCATTAACAAAATCATATTAAAGAGGCCACACTTTTAATAATACAATTTTGTACATAATGCTATATTCAATGTGTTAATATGGAGGATATACTAAACAAAATCGTGAGTTTTAAAAGAATTTATTGTATTATGGGAGTGCATATTACAGAATGAATAGCTATAGTGTAAAGGGAATTCAGTTAGATATTAATGATAGGAAATATTTTGTTCGGTTTGTGCTAGAAGTGTCCAAAGAGTCACAGGCTTCTTATGAGATGTGAGATCTTCTGTGCATATATTTTTGATCAGCATGGCCTCAAAAAGAGTTAAACATGAACTCTGACACTTTAAAAATTATTTATTTTCAGCAATGAGAAGTTTGCAATGTTTTGTCCTAAGGAATGTAGTGGTCCATTTGAATTGTTACATATTGTTCATTGTTTATTTTTTGCATTGTTTACTGATGAAAAGTGCAAATATTGGCTGATAATCCGAAGGCATTTTCTGGTGTGCTTAATGACCAGTTTTGAATTAGTTCTCTCAGCCAGTGTAGATGGTGTTCCTCAAATATGTAGTACACTCTTCATTTCATATAGCACTGAAAAAGCACCATGCTGCTTAAAATATGCAGTGTCAAAACACTCCACCATTAATGTAATGCTTCACTGATTTGACAATTGCAATTCCAAATGTTAATGAACCATCATGAACATTTTCTCTAGTGGTAGTATTTGAGACATTGGAAAAACGATTTTTGCTCTGTGAAAAATCAAGATTAAAAAATGTGAATCTATTTCTAGGTAGAGTAGCACTTCAGATTTTATGAATTATTTTAAAAATCAGGTAGAGCTTAATCAGTCTTTTCTTCATCTGATGCCTTTTTTTGAAGAAAAGCAGATCTGGGTATTGGGGGGGACATGATGACTTTTAAAAATGCTTTAAAAATAACGGGATTGTTGTATTTATTAGGAAGTAAAAGGAAAGAATTTGACTATGTAAGGTGCTGTCTGTTTTCCCCCACACCTTACTGTCAGATATATGGAAATATAACAATAAAGGTAACTATATTATCAAGCTAATTACAGGAACCTAATATTTTATTGTCTCTCATTGTATCATTCTACTGAAAACCAACCCTGCAGCCTCCAAAATAAGATCTGAGAAAGAACTTTTCCATTTTTCTTTTCTTAATAGCACTGTAAATAAAATTTTTGATCCATCTTGTCTATTTCCATTTTTAATCTGTTAGTCTGGCAAAGCTTATTTCTGAATCAGTTATTTGAACATTGCTTCTCCTTCTCCTAATTACTTTGTGAATCTCTGTTTCTGGAAGTGTATTTGTTGTACAATAGTCATCTCTATTACTGGGAGCAACCAGTAAACACCATACTCTAAGTTACAGTTGACAGATAAGCATATTTATAAAGAATGTTCTGGATGTACATGTACAACCCATTAGACTTTAGTTTATACTTTAGTATCTGAAGCCCAATTATATTCCTGTTGATGTGGTAAAATTATAAACTGATAATTTTTTCTTTCTTAAAAGTTTAGATTATACTTAGGGATAATGGCTCCATCCTATGGTGGAAGAGAAACCTGCATCAAATCAATTAGGTTAGTTGCTATAGTGATAAATATAATGTAATATTCTCCATCAGAGGGAAATAGCTCTGATTTGGTAGGCTCTCAACAGGGGAAGACAAAAACAAAGTAGTAGAAATAGGCTGTTTATGGTCCTTGGTGTGACCAACAAGGAGTTCTTTTACAAGGCAGAAGGATTATTAAATGCAAAACCAGCCTCAGAAGGCTCTCTTGGTAAAGGGTGGCCACCTTCATGGCAATTCGGAATTAAGAGTTGTGACATTTTTGGATACCAGACATCTATCTCACATACTTATTTAATGAACAGTAGTGAACCAGAGAGAAGTACCTACAGTGAATACCTCACACTGTGATTTTTACTGTTGTAAAGGTGAAATGAATAGGTTGTTGGGGTTTTTTTCTTCTTCATAACCGGAGTATGCATTTTACCATGTTAGAAAGTTTGGTCAAATTAAGGAAATTCTATGTGGTGTCACAGCTGTCTGGAACATCAGGAATCTAAATAACATAGTTTTGTTTCAGAACTACATTTTGGTGCATTTATTCAGTTGACTTTGGTATAAATACTGAGGAGCTTTTTATATGTAAATTGTAACTTTTTAAGCAATACATGAATCAGCTTTTAGCAAAGTTGTGGCTGTTACAAGCTTTTACTTTAGTTTTTTGCATTGTTTTTTAAGCCTAAGGAGTAGAACATTAGAGCCCTGTTCTGTTAAGGTAATATTTCTATGGCTGAATAAATGAGTTTTTTTGAAAGAAGCTACCAAAACTGAATAGTACTTGGAAAATTTACCTTGCTCTGAGTACTGTGTATGGAAGAGAGCAGTATGAAACCCGGCAATTATGCTTACTAAATGGTGATAGTACTAGGAAAAAGGAATCCGAAAGTCCAAAATGCAAAGTGTTTTTCATAACATAATACAGAGATATTTTTGCTATTGCTGAGCAGGGCTTACACAGAGCCAAGGCCTTTTCTGCTTTCCTTATTGCTACACTGGTGAAGAAACTGTGGGTACATGGCAGGTTAGGAGGAGACACAGTCAGGGGAGCTGACCCCAACTGACCAAAGGGATATTCCAGACCATGTGACATCATGCTCAGTATATGAAATGGGAGGAAGAAGGAGGGGAGGTTTGGAGTGATGGTGTTCATCTTCCAAGTCATTGTTACACATGATAGAGCCTTGCTTTCCTGGAGATGGCTGAATGCCTGCCTGCGCATGGGAAGGGAGGAATTAATTTCTCATTTTACTTTGCTTGTGTGCACGGCTTTTGCTTTCCCTGCTAAACTGTCTTTACCTCAACCCATGAGTTTCCTGGCTTTTACCTTTCTGATTCTTTCCCCAGTCCTGTTCCTGGAGAGTGAGCGAGCAGCTGCCTGAGGCTTGGTCCCTGGCTGAGGTTAAGCCACAAAAAAATACTTTATTATATTAAGTATATTATATTAACCTCACCTTAAATTACGATCTTGTTAGGTGTTAGGTAGACATAGCTCATTTGAGAAATACCTTTTCATTGTCCTGTTCTGGAGTTGCATTCTGTCCAAAACACACGGGGCAACTGTGGTCTCCAGGTTTATTGTTTCCTTATTTGAGACTGCCAGCAGGAATGGTAAGTAACTGTGACTGTCACCTGGCCGTTTCTACAACAGGAGCTACCTTATCATCATGCATAGGGTACCGAACAGCTGTTAGATGGTAAATGGTCACTGCCTGTTTAGGTTGGATGCAAACAAGTCAGCTCTGAAAGCCTACAGCTCCTGTTACTGATCTGTTATCATTCAGGTCCCTTCTTTTGTTTTCAAAACTGAAAACCACGATTTTTTTTTTTAATCAGTTTTCCTGATCTGTAACTTTATTATATTATCTGCAAGAATTACTGTGTATTTATTTTTCCCAAACTGCACGCAGGATGTGGCATAGAGAGCAACTATCATTAGTCAGACGTTTTCAGTCTAATTTATAGTAGAAAGGAAAAATAATGCGTTTATACATTAAATAGGAAAAGTAAAATATTAAAATTATGTTTCTTTATGTAATGTCCCCGCCGCTCATTTTGAAGCAGGCTCAATTTTTATGATAAAACTAGTTCTTTGAACTTGATGGCGTCTACAGTGTACTACTGTCAATGTGAGTACCAAATTGACATGGAGATTGTCTTACCAGTTGTGTTGTTGTTTGTCCAGATGATGTATTGCATAGAAGTCCTTGGCAACAGCATAAGAAATGTCTTCTTACTGCTTTGAGTATTGAATTCAACCCTGTAAGGCTAAGTAAGCACCATCACAATTTCTCAAATGTGTTTGGATTCTGGCAATTCATACTTCCCTTGCAAGTGTAACCACTGATACGGATGGATAATGGGAAGTAGGTAAGGAGGGGAAACTAGAAGAAAATGGATATTTTCAATGAAATATGTGGTAGAGGAGTATTGCATGTCTTTCAGCAGGATTTACAGGACAGAGATTGAGACCTCTTTGACAATCTTTTTGTGCTGTTATTGTACTATTTTTCTCTTACCATATACTATGAAAACAATATTGGGGGTGTGGAGTAGAGCCCCACTGCTCCAGCTAAGGGTGTAAACATGAACTAGATCAGATTTTGTTTTACTGGGGTTGCAGCATTAATCTTTTGATCTTTCCTTACTGACGCCACTGAAGAAGTAGTAGAAGGTCCTTCACTGAGCTTAGTCCTTAGGAGTGCGTATTTTTCCACTCATTCTTCTCTGCTAGGAGGGGATGGTATGAAATATCTCCGTTTTTAAGATGTAATTTAGTGCTTTCTTAGAGAGTGCTCTAACCATAAGGCTGTTACATGAAGAAAACCACAAACAAACATTGACAGCTAGCCCAGCATCTGGCATGTCAAATATTGTTTATTAGAAGTATGCCTTGAATGTTGTCAGTAACTCAAAAATGCACTTGGATACTGTGCTTCATATAGAAGTGTTAGATACGTAGGCAAATCCAAGCAGATTCACACAATCTTCCCGATGTGCATATTCTGTGTTGCTAAATTCAAACTAGAATGTTTCCATGCTTAGTCTCATGTTTGATCAGGTGTGTTGTTCAACTGCTGGGCTGAGAATCTACTTTTCTGTGTTTTTTGTTTTTTTTTTTTTTTTTCTGTGTTTAAATCTAAGTTAGACTGCTTTTTGCACAAATGGTTGGCAAATTTGCTTATTATAGATATTTTGGAAGTAATTTCTTCATGGATATGCTTTTATGTTAGTCCTACAAATAGGAAGATGTTATGTGGTGACTATTGGAAAATATATGTAGACTATGTTTTCCAGTATTTTTGGTATAGAGGTTTATTTCAAAGGCTTTGTGCATGTTTTTCAATAAAAGGACTGTTCATGAATAACAAGTAGAATGGTAGAGGGTTTTTAATTTTTGTGATGATCTTTGGATCTCTTCCAAACTGTGTGGCCTTTGTATTATTTTGATCTCTGAATGGACTGCTTTTTTGGCTGTCTTTCTTCAAACACTTGATTGCTCTCAGATAAGAGGAAATCATGTAACTGGGTTGAGGAGTATGACTATTTTTTTGAAGGGGTCTCTGAGCGATAACCCCTCTGGTTCTCTCCTGAGTATCATCCAGTTACTCAGTATCACCTGTGCTTTTCATGTCCTAACACTTCACATTGTTTCCCGAGGTGTGGTACAGCAATAAGGAAGTTGCTTCTCTGGAAGAAAGTGTTATTTATTTTGCCAAATTATATGCTGTTGGAGAAAACACAAACTGTATGTAGCTTCAATTTTTGTTGTTACAATGCCCTTCAAGGCTGTGGGTTGGTGTGACTTATTTATAGTTCGGATTTTTTTTAGTTTGTTTATATATGTTTATTTATTTTGTATATTTCTGCCTCATAAAATCATAGAATGCTATGTGATGAAAGAGACCTTTAATGGTCAGCTAGTCCCAAACCCCCTGCCATGGTCAGAGACACTTTCCACTAGACCAGCTTGCTCAGAGCCCCATCCAGCCTGACCTTGAGCAGTTCCAGGAATGAGAACTTTTCTGACCTGTTCCAGTTCCTCAACACCCTCCCATTGAAGAGATTCGTCCTAATATCTAATCTAAATCTCCCCTCTTTCAGTTTGAAGCCACTAACACTTTAAAACATTGCCCTTTATCCTATCACTAAATGGCCTAGGAAATGGTCCCACTCCTAGGCTGACTCATTCTCTTGTAGCCCAAGTTAACCCCTGCCTTTATCTGACTCTTGGCTTCAAGAATCCTCTTCCACTGTCATATCCTGCTCTTCCAACAGGAGAGTGTTTTAACAGGGCAGGATCTTACAATGTTTTTATGATCACTTACCTTATATAATAAAGCATCTTTCTACCTTGGCCTGCAACTGAAAGTAGCAATTTATGCTGTGACTCCGTTGTTCATTCTGGTGTTTTGAAGGTCTGGAACTGGGACTGTCTCTGGTTTTATTTTGAGTGGAGGTTAATTCTAGAACATAGTTAACAGATGCGTTCTGTTTGCGTTTTCTGTACCAGAAACTGAGTAAAAGCCCAGAACAGAATGCCTAGGAGATTGGTAATATTTCCAACTGCAAGTTATGTTGGTTGGGTTAATTCCTGTTTTTTTCATCTGTTATAGGGGAGAATTACACTGACTAACTTTATTTAAGCATAGCTGTAGAACCTGATGATTCTGTTACGTGTCATCTGAGAGAAGGGTCAATTCTTACAGAAATGAGAAATCACTACATACGGAAAAGAAAAATCACAACATGTGAAAAGAAGGCTAAAAAAAAGTAAATGGGAATTCTTTCTGAGTTCTTGTTAATCCTAGTATAATTTATGGTGGTTTTGACCTTTGTTCTTGGAACTCTTTTTTTTTTTTTTCTGGTTATGTTATAATGTTGATCTTGACAAGTGTGTTCTAAGAGATGATACACTGACAAAGAGATACCTTTACCCCTGAATATCTCTATCACTCTTCATACTCTCAGCTGCCAATACTCCTTTTAGTGGATATTTAATCTTTCCATTGAACTAGACCAGTACAATGTTTGGCAGAACATCTTAGCCAGATGACAGAAGTGGGTTTAAGCTAAGCTGTTGCACTGTTCATTAAATGGTTCAGTTGAACACAGAAATGCTGTAATGCTGTGGGAACAGTGGCTTCTGGCACTTCTTCTGGTAGACCCAGAGGAAGCCCACAAAAGAGATCAGGGGGCTAAAGCCTAGGAAGACCAGCAGAGAGAGTTGGAGTTATTCAGCCTGGAGAAGAGAAGGCTTAAGGGAGGACCTTATTTACAACCTTGCAGTGCATCAAGGGGGCTTGTGAGAAAGATGAGAGAGATGTTTTACCAAAGCCTGTCGTGATGGAACAACGGGCAATAGTTTAAACTGAAGGAG
Source organism: Brachypodius melanocephalos (assembly GCA_013398615.1). Taxonomy (NCBI): domain Eukaryota; kingdom Metazoa; phylum Chordata; class Aves; order Passeriformes; family Pycnonotidae; genus Brachypodius; species Brachypodius melanocephalos. Next base: position 2,908,111 of record VZSR01001299.1, on the reverse strand, counting down.
AGTAGATTCACATGGGACATAAGAAGTCTTTTACTGTGAAGGTGGTGAGACACTGGCACAGGATGCCCAGAGAAGCTGTGGATGCCCAGTCCCTGGAATTGTTCAAGATCAGGCTGCTTTGAACAAGATCAAGGGTGCTTTGAACAACCTGGTCTAGTGGAAGGTGCCCCTGCCCATGGTAGTGGGAGCTTTAAGAGTCCCTTCCAACAAACCAGTTTATGACTTTTGTTCTCTTGCTTTATATTAAACAAATACAAGTGTAACAGATATTGAGTTTGTCTGTTACTGATGGCATTCTCTTGTGTTACTGAAAGGTTTCACTGGTTTTTCATATTTTGAACCAAAATGAACCTTTTATTTAGTTATACCTTGGGTAGACACTTTTCTTCTGTGCAGCCTAAAAGAAATACGGCTGTTTCTGTTATTTATTTTGTATACTGAACAAATTCCAGTGTAGTTCCGTGTATCAGTTTGAATCAAAAAACTAGAAAATTCTTTCCTGAATTGAACTAATATAATAACCTGAGTTATTATTGAAAATAATTTTGTTGAAAAATATCAGAAAGGTTTTCTAGAGCTTTCTGAGTATCTACTACCAGTAATGCTCTATTGACCATTCATTATAAGGTGAGAGTGTACATGGTTTTGTGTATATATGTGCTCAGTAAAAATATCAATATTTAAAATAAGAGGCTTTAAAATTTGATATCACTGAATGTTACTGAAAGGTAATAATTTTGATGAAACCACCTTCTCTAAAGCATTTGACCTAACGCATGCTTGTAGAGCATAAAATCTGGAATAATTATTCTTTTAAAATATCATTTTGAAGAACTTTCACAGATGTTTCCATTTTAAGTTATCAGCTCCAGCCAGAAAACAAACAAAACCACCAAACCCAAATATAATTGTTCTGGAAGTCAGATCCTCATAGATTAAAACAAACACCTGACAGATAATTTCAGTTTCATCTGAACCCAACAGGTCTTTCCTTACTTTATATTTCTGCAGTGTAGTGTCTATATTTACCATAATCTCATTTTAAAGTCAATGAAAGCATAAACATTTTCACAGAGCAGTTCATGTGACCTTTTTTTAGATACATGGTGGACTTTAGAGTTTGATGTAAATTGTGCTGCAAAAGTGCTTGTCTTTGTTGGCAGATAGACAACTTGCTGAGATTTTAACATACATGTTATCACACTAATCCAGTCCATCATTACAGCATCTTTAGGATGTTGCTCTTCCTATTTTCAAGGCCCACACTTAATATTGAAATGTTTAATGCCAGGTAACTGGTTCAGTATTTCTGGAGGGAAGGAAAACTAGAAAAATGTGCTTGTGATACTGATTGATTAAGACTGTAGGTCAGGATATTGAATTAATGCAGCAAAGGATTTGTACAATTTGAGGGATGTAGTTGGCATAAATTACTGGGATTTTCTGAAGACATCCTTGCAAACAGTTTGTATTATAAATATTTTTTGCAATGTTTTGTCTTGCTCTAAATTCTCCAGTTTCTTTGCCAGTATTGTTAGACTCTGGACACTAAAAATACTGTCTTCCCCCAGAAGTTGGAACCTATGTGAATTTCAGAGTGTACCAAATTTTATCAGTTTTACCATTCTTTTTTTTCTCTTTTTTAAGCTCCTTCCATATGAAACAATATTGAACACATTTTCACCATGCAAACTTTTATAGTGTGGTTAAAACATTTGAAACGCCTTCATCTACTAGTGATTTAGGTAAGAGAAAGTTTAAAGATGAACAATGTGTACATGTTTATAAGAAGCTTTAGTGGCAAAGAAGACCTGAAATGCTTACCTTGAATAAAAAAGCAGATATGAAGAAAATAAAAGCTTTGTATGAACAATGTTATGTGATTATTTTTGGGAGGATATTGGGCTTTATGATGCAAGATGTTCCTCCAATTCTCCATTCTTCAGTGTGAGTGCTATTTTTACAGTCCTTTTCATCTGGAGAGATTTGTTGCCTTCTATAGCTCATTGTTTTATAAATATATTTTTGTTCAAGGAATTTGAACAAAATTCACCTTTTTCACAGTAAATATATCTTCATGGATTCTTTGTCTAAAAGCTGTTCAGTTCTGGTTATGCTGCCTGTGTAACTCTGCCTTAATCCTGTCTACAAATGTAGAATGCCTTACTTGTCATGGTTTAGAAATGCTATTCTCCAGTTTAGTACTCTTGGTAAAAAAACCCCCCGAATGCTGTTCCCCTTCCACCCCACCTCCAACTGGAGGCAGAAAACATTATGGGTTTAGAGAAGAACAATTCTTCTCTCGAAGAGAGATAAGAGAGAGAAATGAGATAAGAAATGAACAGTAACAGCAACAATGGTAGTAGTAAAAGTGTGCAAAAAAGAGTGATTCACATGCAAACATGGTCACTGTGGACCCTATGAGAATAAACAAGACTGGAACAGTTCCCCTGCCAAGTTTTCTTGACCAGAAGGAATTCCTCCTCCCCAGAAGTGAGAGTGCCTTTCTCCATCACCTGGCAATGACCTGAGGTTGTACGAAGTAATCTCCCAGTCTTAGGCATGCCCCCTCCCAGCTGCTGCTAAAAATTAGCCCTGACATTTGATGGCAGTGTAGGTATACCAGAATATTATTTGGCATAAATATTACAATGGCTTCATAGGATTTATATTGTACTGAGAATAGGTGGTATTAAGAATCACTGTCTGTTGTTTTCTCCCATAATTAATCTCTTTATAGAGGGAAAAGATGTCCTTTAGAATCCTCAACTTCACAGTGTGAAACCAGTCTTTTCCTTAGTATTTTAATTTAAGCATAGACACAAATAGCAAATGATGCATCTACCTGTCTCCTTTTCTTAGTAAATTTCCTGGAAATCATAGGATTGTTTGGGGTTTTTTTGTCTCCATCAAAGACCAAATAT